>JAYWMT010000117.1:0-162168 GCA_039090855.1 Macrothele yani | reverse complement strand
ACGAATCAGATGTTTTGTTTACAGTGATGTCACATCCGCTAAAACTTTCTATTGGCCAACTACAGGGAAGTGCGGATTCAACGAATCAGATGTTTTGTTTACAGTGATGTCACATCCGCTAAAACTTTCTATTGGCCAACTACAGGAAGTGCGGATTCAACGAATCAGATGTTTTGTTTACAGTGATGTCACATCCGCTAAAAATATTTTGTGTATAAAAGTACTGCCAACAACATACTCTAAAGCAGTAGCATCTGAAGCAATTAACGATGATGGAATCTAATGAAGTATCCATTAAGCTTAATGTTTTTTGTCATAATGATGGATATAAAATTGAACAAGAGATTGGAGTTTTTAAGGTTTCAAAAGAATATATAAATATTCAGGTGATGAAGAAAAAATTGCTATCAAAGAAGGAAAACTGCATTTGTTTTACGGTGCTCTCACGAGTGGGCGTAAAGATATAGGAGCCATCATTGAAGAAACGAGATTTTATACAAGTAAATATTTTACTTTGGGTATGCAAAAGGTTCCACCTCAGTCACAACACGTATTTAAAGTATATAATAAGGCAACACCTATCTATGTATATCTGTTCAATCCTGTAAAGGCAAGCATGTATTTGAATGAAGAAAAAATTTCCATTTTGAGATGTGCAAATACCATTCCATTGGAGACGGATGTCATCAATAGTTTTGATAAAGCAGTTTTAACCAATAATCATGCAATAGACTCTGGAACATATTATTTTTTCTTCACGTCGTGGAAATGCATATTTGACTTTTACGTACAAGAGAGTGTTTCCTTGCCTACCCTGCAAAAAACTGTTTTACTTCAAAGAAATTACCAAACCTTGCCTACCGTACAAGAAAGTGTCGACTTGTCACCTGCCGAAAGTGTCAACCCACAAGACAGTGTCAACCCCCAAGACAGTGTCAACCCCCAAGACAGTGTCAACTCACAAGACAGTATCGATCAAACTTTGTGTACTCTACAAGACAGTGTCGATTTGGGTACTCTACAAGACAGTGTCGATCAAACTTTGTGTACTCTACAAGACAGTGTCAACTTTACCGTACAAGACAGTGTCGATCAAACTTTTTGTACCTTACAAGAAAGTGTCAACTTGCTGTCACAAAAAGTGCCGACTCACAAAAAAGTGCCGATTCACAAAAAAGTGCCGATTCACAAGACAGTGCCGATCAAACAGGTAAGCGGAAAGGACCTGAACTAGAAAATATAAACAAACGTATTAAATTAAACGATGATAATAACGATACAAAAGACTTGGATATCTATAATGAAATTTCACTATCGCATTATTTAGACGAAATGTTTTCTCCAGAAAACTTTTCTGACAAACCAGTAGATGAAGATTTTGTTTGGTTGACGCGGGATTCTAAAGAAGAATCAACCATGACTGACTTATCTTTGTTTGATATTCAGAAAATGCAAGTGGTAAATGATACAGTTTATCCAAATTACACAGCATTTAATTATGATCCAAATTCGCAAGATATGTTGACATTTGCAAATATTTTGTAACTATTTTTTTTTTATTTTAATTGTCATCAATGTATATAGATTGTTATATATTATTTTTAATTATGATGCAAGACATGTTGCAAATATTTTGAAAATATTTTTTTTTATTTTAATTGTCATCAATATATATAGATTGTTATATATTATTTTTAATTATGATGCAAGACATGTTGCAAATATTTTGAAAATATTTTTTTTTATTTTAATTGTCATCAATGTATATAGATTGTTATATATTATTTTTAATTATGATGCAAGACATGTTGCAAATATTTTGAAAATATTTTTTTTTTATTTTAATTGTCATCAATATATATAGATTGTTATATATTATTTTTAATGTATATGTTACTTATATATGAATAAAAATTTAAATCAAACATTAAGCTCATTTCTTTTATACATATATTTATTATACGTTTCAAATCATCATAGGATAAATCTGAGATGTTCAACATTATTGAGACAAATAAATATAAGGTGTTCAACATTATTGAGACAAATAAATATAAGGTGTTCAACATTATTGAGACAAATATAAGATGTTCAACATTATTGAGACAAATATAAGATGTTCAACTTATGGAGACAAATATAAGATGTTCAACATTATTGAGACAAATATAAGGTGTTCAACATTATTGAGACAAATATAACATTATTGAGAAAAATATATATGAGATAGGCAACATTATTGAGAAAAATATATATGAGATAGGCAACATTATTGAGAAAAATATATATATGAGATAGGCAACATTATTGAGAAAAATATATATGAGATAGGCAACATTATTAAGAAAAATATGAGATGGATATAATTTTGGGATGCAAGTACAGTTTTGTTTTTACTCATCAGTACGGTTTGTATCTAGCATCAAACACTTGCGGTACAGTCACATCTTCCATTTTTTTCAAAGATTGCATTAAATTATTCCATATATTACAACTTTTATTGCATTCTTGTAGAATATCCTCCACCTTTTTATGTAAAATTATGAGTTCAGACTTTGCATATTCAATGTTGTGCTGTACTTCATTTTTTTGTGCTTCATTAATAAAAAATAAGGAAATGCATTTTTCTTGCATAGAAATCAGTTTGTTATAATACTCATCAAGTACGGCATACATGATTTTGAAGCACTTACGCTTATTATGAAATTCCACGAAGTTCTTATAATTTATTCCAGAACGGTACTTTAGCTTAAATTTTAAAAGTGTAGTTAACAAATGAAATCTTAAACTTGCATGAGAGTTATTATCTTTTTTAAGTTTTGTTTGATTTAACATTTCCAATAATTCTTGTTTCGTGAAATTGGTTTTTTGCCGGTGTGTTGGATGCTGTTGTGGTTGCTGTTGTGTTGGTTGCTGTTGTGTTGGTTGTGTTGGTTGTTGTGTTTGTTGTGTTGGTTGTGTTGTTTGTTGTGTTGGTTGTGTTGGTTGTTGTGTTGGTTGTGTTGTTTGTTGTGTTGGTTGTTGTGTTGGTTGCTGTTGTGTTGGTTGTTGTGTTGGTTGCTGTTGTGTTGGTTGTTGTGTTGTTTGTTGTGTTGGTTGTTGTGTTGATTGCTGTTGTGTTGTTGATTGCTGTTGTGTTGTTGGTTGTGTTGTTGGTTTTTGTGTTGTTGGTTGCTGAGATGGACTGATTTTAAACAAATTATTTGCTACTGGTGTAAGAGTTACTGGAATGTAAGAATTTCGATCTATTGTAAAAAGTGGAAAAGTAAAATTATTAATCATATCAGGTGTATTAATTATGTTCATTTTATAAGAAGCAACAAACCTTGATGTAGTGACGGTTTGATTTCCATCAGATGTAGTGGCGTCAACAGATGTAGCGGCTGCTTGATTTCCCTTAAACGTTGATGTGGCGTCAACAAATGTAGTGTCATTAGAGTCAACAGACGTAGCGGCTGCTTGATTTCCCTTAAACGTTGATGTGGCGTCAACAAATGTAGTGTCATTAGAGTCAACAGATGTAGCGGCTGCTTGATTTCCCTTAAACGTTGATGTGGCGTCAACAAATGTAGTGTCATTAGAGTCAACAGATGTAGCGGCTGCTTGATTTCCCTTAAACGTTGATGTGGCGTCAACAAATGTAGTGTCATTAGAGTCAACAGATGTAGCGGCTGCTTGATTTCCCTTAAACGTTGATGTGGCGTCAACAAACGTAGCGGCTGCTTGATTTCTCTTAAACGTAGTGGCATTAGAGGTCCTTGATGTAGTGGCATTCCCATCAAACGTAGTGGCATTAGAGGTCCTTGATGTAGTGGCATTCCCATCAAATGTAGTGGCATTAGAGGTCCTTGATGTAGTGGCATTCCCATCAAATGTAGTGGCATTAGAGGTCCTTGATGTAGTGGCATTCCCATCAAATGTAGTGGCATTAGAGGCAACAGACGTAGTGGCATTAGAGGATCTTGATGTAGTGGCTTTAGAGGCAACGGACCACACACCGTTAGTTTGATTAAGTACTTTCTTCAGTTCAGGATATTTGATGCGTGGATCCTGTAGTTTGTGAGGACTGCGTGGATCCTGTAGTTTGTGAGGATCCTTGCAATGACTGCGTGGATCTTGTAGTTTGTGAGGACTGCGTGGATCTTGTAAACTGCAAGGACTGCGTGGATCTTGTAAACTGCAAGGACTGCGTGGATCTTGTAAACTGCAAGGACTGCGTAGATCCTGTGGACTGCGTGGATCTTGTAAACTGCGTGGATCTTGTAAACTGCGTAGAGGACTGCGTGGATCCTGTGGACTGCGTAGATCCTGTGGACTGCGTAGATCCTGTGGACTGTTTAAAGTTGAGGAATCTTCCCATTTATCCAAATCTATTACTAACGGTGGAGGTGAATCCACATCCATGTATACATCTATATCAGGTTCAATAACAATGTCTTCAGTCATGATCGTAAATACAGACTGTCTGCTACACACGTCGAGCAGCTTGAGTATTTATAGTCAAAATTGTTTACGTCACATCAGGTTTCATCATATGATTTCATCCCACACATCCAGTTTACGTCATATCCTGTTTATGTCACATCCGATTTCAGCCCACACATCCAGTTTACGTCATATCCTGTTTATGTCACATCCGATTTCAGCCCACACATCCAGTTTACGTCATATCCTGTTTATGTCATATCTGATTTCAGCCCACACATCCGATTTCATCATATCCTGTTTATGTCACATCCGATTTCAGCCCACACATCCGATTTCATCACATCCTGTTTATGTCATATCCGATTTCATCATATCCTGTTTAAACATCCTGTTTATGTCATATCCGATTTCATCACATCCTGTTTACCAACGGTTTTATTGAGCATGTGATCCATAAAAAACTTTATAAATATAATGATCCTATTGATGAACTCTGCGTTGATATAAGTACTCTACATTGTTGATGCTACTGTTGTTATATTGATGAAATTGTGTTACAAATAAACCCAATAATTTAGAGAAAATACTTTAATTCTTTAAAAAAATCTACATTCTTTAAAACACTTCAACATGTTCTCCAAAGCAAATTTCATAGGTAAATAAATATATATCACGCTGTTCATAGACAGTGGTATAATGAATATCAGATTTTTGTTTCGTGGCACCACAAAATATACCATCTACGACATCTTCTCCATCAGTACGTATTCTATGAGCATTACGTTCTTTAACACTATAGACTTTTAGTTTTAATGTCTTGATTTGCTGTAGAGCCCTTTCCATGTCTTTTGGGTTATCCAACAGATCCATATTCAAAAGTTTAAACTGTTTATATTCTCCATCAGTTTCAAATCCGGAAAATGTTATTCTTTGACCATACAATGAAGTTGTTTTTTCCCCGCAGTAAAAAGTGACAATCACGGGATAGTTAAAAGTCAATTTCAACATAAAATCAATGCCGTATTTATCAATTGGCGTATCCACAGGTACAACAATACGTTTATCAATAAGTTCGTAAGGTTGAGTAATCCATTTTCCGTCTCGGCTGGTTCTAAAGAGTAACTGAAGAGATTCCAAGGCAATCATGATAATATTAGAGTATAATAATAATTTAATACCAAAGAAAAGATTATCTGTGATTATTATTATTTTCAATCAAATATTTATTTCTAAAAAAAAAAAAAAAAAAAAAAAATTTTTTTTTTTTTTTTTTTTTTTTTTTTTTTTTTTTTTTTTAGAAGAAATAAATTTGTAGGAAAAGTTTTTAGAATAATAATTTTACAATAGGTATTTTTAATTTAAATATTATAAATTATATATTATGTATTATACTTACCCACCCGCGTCCACCCTTGAAATGATACATGTAATTAGTAGAATTTTTTTCTAATAATATACTGGTTATTAAAATTTATATTTAGAATAATAATTAGGAATTTTTTATTTAAATATTATTAATCATATACAATATATTATACTTACCCACCCGCGTCCACCCTTGAAATGATACATGTAATTAGTAGAATTTTTTTCTAATAATATACTGGTTATTAAAATTTATATTTAGAATAATAATTTTACAATAGGTATTTTTTTATTTAAATATTATAAATTATTATGCACTGATATGTTTATAAATTATTTATTTTATGTAATTTTACAATGTGCGGGACTGACAATAAATAGATCTATTGTCAGTCCCGTAAATTATTTATTTTATGTAATTTTACTTTTATTTTTATAATGTATCCATGATTACCCTCAACTCGAAGTAAATATACCGCTTGGTATATCTTGTGGTGAGATAAGACATGTAAATAAAAATACTTATTGTAAATTATTATTTTAGAAACTTTCTAAAAAAAAAAAAAAAAAAAAAAAATTTTTTTTTTTTTTTTTTTTTTTTTTTTTTTTTTTTTTTTTTAGAAGAAATAAATTTGTAGGAAAAGTTATTTGAATAATAATTTTACAATGGGTATTTTTTAATTTAAATATTATAAATTATATATTATATATTATATATTATACTTACCCACCCGCGTCCACCCTTGAAATGATACATGTAATTAGTAGAATTTTTTTAAAATAATATACTGGTTATTAAAATTTATATTTAGAATAATAATTTGGTATTTTTTATTTAAATATAAATTATATATTATATATTATACTTACCCACCCGCGTCCACCCTTGAAATGATACATGTAATTAGTAGAATTTTTTAAAATAATATACTGGTTATTAAAATTTATATTTAGAATAATAATTTGGTATTTTTTTATTTAAATATTATAAATTATATATTATATATTATACTTACCCACCCGCGTCCACCCTTGAAATGATACATGTAATTAGTAGAATTTTTTTTAAAATAATATACTGGTTATTAAAATTTATATTTAGAATAATAATATTTTTACAATAGGTATTTTTTTATTTAAATATTATAAAAAATTATGCACTGATATGTTTATAAATTATTTTATTTTATGTAATTTTATAATGTGCGGGACTGACAATATATAGATCTATTGTCAGTCCCGTAAATTATTTTATTTTATGTAATTTTATAATGTGCGGGACTGACAATATATAGATCTATTGTCAGTCCCGTAAATTATTTTATTTTATGTAATTTTATAATGTGCGGGACTGACAATATATAGATCTATTGTCAGTCCCGTAAATTATTTTATTTTATGTAATTTTATAATGTGCGGGACTGACAATATATAGATCTATTGTCAGTCCCGTAAATTATTTTATTTTTATGTAATTTTATAATGTATCCATGATTACCCTGAACTCGAAGTAAATATACCGGTTGATATATTCTGTGGCAAGATAAGGGAAAATAATTTTACCATAGATATTCAGTTATTCTTACATTACAAAATCCATTGTAGCCAATATCTTGTCTGGTTTCCCCATTATAGGATTTTATGATTTGAGTGACAATTTTGTTTAAAGGGAATATCTTCATTAATTTTCATTAATAAAAACCTGTCGTCATGTTCCTCACATTTGATTTATTTCGAGATGAACTGCTTTTTGATTGAAACTGAGGAAATCATTACTTTACATATAAAATTAAAACTTTTGTTAATTAAGAATATTTACAAAAAGTCTACAGGTTCAACTTGAAGTACATATATTGGTGGAATAGATTTGACATAAAAAGTTTTCTTCAGATATATTTTAATTCAAATAATTTGATGGAACCAATGGTATAGAATATATTTAAAAAAAAATGGGGAAGTAAACCCAAAGGTTTACTTCCCCATTTTTTACGTTTATTGTTTTATCAAACATTACAAATATCAAAATATTATATAAAGAACAATAGATTTGACATACAAAGTTCCTTTTAAAGAGACATTATTTGTCCTTTCATTTTCGTAATATAGTTCATTGCCTTGTTGTAGTCGTTACGTACGTGTTGTTCCAACACCTTCTCTTTTTCTTTCTCCTTAAGCAAACACACTTTTCTTCTTGGCATTCTTTGTACATCTCGTGAGTTCTTTTTATTGCGGAAAGACCACAAAGTTTTTTGGGCATCGTGATACTTGGAAATGAGTTTATCAGCTACACTAAATTCTCTGGGAATTTCTTTCATTTGAACGGGAAGAGACAGGAAAAAAAGTTTCTTTCTTTCCAGGGTATCCTCCATTGCTGTCAAGATGGATAACTTGACCCTTTTCTGTTCTTCATTACTCAACACGGGATGAAGCTTTAAGATTGCAGCGTCCACATAACGAATTGCTTCCCTGTAAGCATTCCACATTTCCGCATTCAATCTATAATTTTGCCTTTCAACAGAATCCATACTAGATTTGTTTTGTCGCAAGTGTCTCCTATTGACTCTCTCAAAATCCAAACTTGATTTCTTGGCATTTAGAAATTTACGAGCCAAGTTTATTGCTGTTGTCACTTTTGCCGAATTTAATTCTGCCGGCATAATATCAAGTTCCGGCGTAAGATGAAGTTTATGACTATGATGATGCGTCACCCATCTTTTCACCGTTTCAAGAACTTCAGTCTGGGTTTCCATGATTGAGAATGACTGAGTTTTGTCTGCTTTGCCTTTTATAGTGTGTAGCGATCGATGTCAGCGCCCTCTTGATCGATGCCAGCGCCCTCTATTTTCCCTACTCTTACAAATAACGTCATTTCTGTCCTGATTTGATGAAACCAATGGTAAAATGTGTGTTTAAAAAAAAATGGGAAAGTAAACCTTTATAAGGTTTACTTTCCCATTTTTTTACGTTTATTGTTTCAACAAACATTTTACATACAAAAAAAAATGCTTACAAAGAGTACAATATCATATATATATATGTTGGTATACATAATAATAATAATAATAATAATAATAATAATAATAATAATATATTTAAAGTCCTTTTTTTTGTTTGTTCACATTTGTTTCACAACATAATCTCTTGCTTCATAATAGGCATTCCAAGTCTGCTCCTCCAATGCGTTCTGTTTCTTTTCTTCCCTTAACAAGCACACTTTTCTTTTCGGCTTTCCTTGCCTCTTGGCATTTTTTCTGTTGATGAAACACCATAAAGCTTGCCGTGAATTATAATACTTTTCCATTCTTTTGTGAGCAGCTTTAATACTTGTTGGAGTTTTTTCATTTGCAGAGGCAGAGAAAGGTAAAACACTTTATTCTTTGTCAGGGCGTCCTCCATCATGTTGAAAATGTTCTTCTTTACTTCTTTTACTTCCTCATCACTCAATGTGGGATGTAATGCTAAAATTTTAGCATTCACGTGACCAAGAACTCTCTTGTATGCATGCCACATTTCATCATCCAATTTTTGTCGCTTGTGTTCATCGGCTTCAACGTTGATACTTCTTTTGTATCTGCCACACATGGATCTCCTTATATTCTGATATTTATTTCGCCTGAGAAATTCAATCTTGGCAAATTTACTGTTGAAGAATTTGCGTGCCAATTTTACGGCTTCTGCCACTTCAGTTGATGAATCGGCCAATTCCGCCGGCAGAATAGGAACTGCATTGGGTTGTATTATCCATCTTTTTACAATTTCAAATGCAGCAGCAATTTCCATGATGGTTTAAACAAGAGCTTTTTTTTTAGTCAGACAAGACAGTCAAGATGAGATATAACTGAGACTTGCTTCTCCTTTTTATAGTATGCATTAAACTGTTGAGAGCGCCCTCTATCTGCTGATAATATCACGTGATAATATCATGTGAGCGCCCTGCTGATAATAGCATGTGATTGCCCTGCTGATAATAGCATGTGATTGCCCTGCTGATAACATCTTGTGATTGCCCTGCTGATAACATCTTGTGATTGCCCTTCTGATAACATCTTGTGATTGCCCTGCTGATAACATCTTGTGATTGCCCTGCTGATAACATCTTGTGATTGCCCTTCTGATAACATCTTGTGATTACCCTGCTGATAATATCATGTGATTGAATTCTTTTATTTCCACAACATATTTTTAGCAACAAAATTTTTTCTCTCTTGAAACTGTACTCTTGCTGTTTCAATTGCATCAACACACATTAATGAACTTTCTGTTGATACAGTATCTATTTAAATTATCTTTTCAAATTAACAAAAAGAAATCTTGTTTAAATTGTTTCAACACGGAAAAAAACTTTTAAATTATCAAAAGAAAGAATTATACAAAATAAAAGATGCTTACATTGATGGTTGAATTATAAAAGTTAAAAGCGGATCATCTCCAGTCTTGTCAAATGAAACGTCCACAGAATATAATCCTTCTGATGTGTTGGTATCCATCGTAGAGATATCTAGAAGATGCATCAATGATTGTTTAATGGCTATCCATGGAATGGAAATTTTTAATGGAGGAATTTGAGATGTTCCATTATTTGAAGTTTCACCGTAGGCATTATTTGAAGTTTCACCGTAGGCATCATTTGAAGTTTCACCGTAGGCATTATTTGAAGTTTCACCGTAGGCATTATTTGAAGTTTCACCGTAGGCATTATTTGAAGTTTCACCGTAGGCATTATTTGAAGTTTCACCGTAGACATTATTTGAAGTTTCACCGTAGGCATCATTTGAAGTTTCACCGTAGGCATTATTTGAAGTATCCTCATGCTTTACATGCAATTTAGGAGGGGGAAGTGGAATGCGTGAATACAGGCATTTTACTTTACGGGAAATGTTTTTTCTCCTCTTCATTCTTCGTTTGATCAACTTTATGGGGATATACTTTTTATCATATTCGTATGTCCCTGGGGGTGTTGGGAGATCATACTCCATATTTGCATAATTCTTACGAGAAATTGGTCGAAGTTCATACATGGCAAAAAAGAATGGTGAAAATGAGTGCTTGCTCTTTTTATACTGTCCGGAAAGGATATTCTCTTATGTCATTTCCTGTGGATGTAGTCCTTCCCCTCTCTAATTATCAGTTTGTCTGTTTAAAATTATAATACATACAAGAAGGTTGATAAGAATAGGTACTTATTCCAAATGTATAAATAAATATATTTTAGAAGAAGTCTTTTGGTAAATAAATTTTCTTCTAAAAAAAAAAAAATTTTTTTTTTTTTTTTTTTTTTTTTTTTTTTTTTTTAGAAGAAATAAATTTGTAGGAAAAGTTTTTAAAATAATAATTCTACAATAGGTATTTTTTATTTAAATATTATAAATTATATATTATGTATTATACTTACCCACCCGCGTCCACCCTTGAAATGATACATGTAATTAGTAGAATTTTTTTAAATAAAATACTGGTTATTAAAATTTATATTTAGAATAATAATAATTTTACAATAGGTATTTTTTTATTTAAATATTATAAATTATATATTATGTATTATACTTACCCACCCGCGTCCACCCTTGAAATGATACATGTAATTAGTAGAATTTTTTTAAAATAATATACTGGTTATTAAAATTTATATTTAGAATAATAATTTGGTATTTTTAATTTAAATATTATAAATTATATATTATATATTATACTTACCCACCCGCGTCCACCCTTGAAATGATACATGTAATTAGTAGAATTTTTTTTAAATAAAATACTGGTTATTAAAATTTATATTTAGAATAATAATTTGGTATTTTTAATTTAAATATTATAAATTATATATTATGTATTATACTTACCCACCCGCGTCCACCCTTGAAATGATACATGTAATTAGTAGAATTTTTTTTAAATAATATACTGGTTATTAAAATTTATATTTAGAATAATAATTTTACAATAGGTATTTTTTATTTAAATATTATAAATTATATATTATGTATTATACTTACCCACCCGCGTCCACCCTTGAAATGATACATGTAATTAGTAGAATTTTTTAAATAAAATACTGGTTATTAAAATTTATATTTAGAATAATAATTTGGTATTTTTAATTTAAATATTATAAATTATTATGCACTGATATGTTTATAAATTATTTATTTTATGTAATTTTATAATGTGCGGGACTGACAATAAATAGATCTATTGTCAGTCCCGCAAATTATTTATTTTATGTAATTTTACAATGTGCGGGACTGACAATAAATAGATCTATTGTCAGTCCCGCAAATTATTTATTTTATGTAATTTTACTTTTATTTTTATAATGTATCCATGATTACCCTCAACTCGAAGTAAATATACCGCTTGGTATATCTTGTGGTGAGATAAGACATGTAAATAAAAATACTTATTGTAAATTATTATTTTAGAAACTTTCTAAAAAAAAAATTTTTTTTTTTTTTTTTTTTTTTTTTTTTTTTTTTTTAGAGAGAAAATATTTATGAGAGAATAATATCTTTATGGTCTTCAATATCTGTATTTATTTTTTAATAGATAATAATTTATTATTTAATAACAGTTTTGTACAAAAGGTATAGTATAACAAGAATGTAGCATTACAAAGGTAGAGTATTTATTTTTTAATAGATAATAATTTATTATTTAATAACAGTTTTGTACAAAAGGTATAGTATAACAAGAATGTAGCATTACAAAGGTAGAGTATTTATTTTTTAATAGATAATAATTTATTATTTAATAACAGTTTTGTACAAAAGGTATAGTATAACAAGAATGTAGCATTACAAAGGTAGAGTATTTATTTTTTAATAGATAATAATTTATTATTTAATAACAGTTTTGTACAAAAGGTATAGTATAACAAGAATGTAGCATTACAAAGGTAGAGTATTTATTTTTTAATAGATAATAATTTATTATTTAATAACAGTTTTGTACAAAAGGTATAGTATAACAAGAATGTAGCATTACAAAGGTAGAGTATTTATTTTTTAATAGATAATAATTTATTATTTAATAACAGTTTTGTACAAAAGGTATAGTATAACAAGAATGTAGCATTACAAAGGTAGAGTATTTATTTTTTAATAGATAATAAATTTTTTCACGAAACGTTCATTCAGGGGTGTTAAATTGTTTTACCTCTTCTCCCATCATGTCCAATTTATTCGCCACGTTGTTGAGTACATCAGGTTTATTTAATTCATCTTCTAAACTTATCAAATCTTGTAGCATTTCGTTCAATTCATAATTATCCAAATCCTTCACCATGTTGTCGAAATCAAAACTATCTTCCATTAGGTCCTTCATCATGTTGCCCATCAGGTTGTCATCCTCCATTAGGTAGTCCGTTTCCTTCATCGTGTTGCCCATCAGGTTGTCATCCTTCATCGTGTTGCCCATCATGTTGCCATCCTCCATTACGTTGTCATCCTTTATCATGTTGCCCATCAGGTTGTCATCCTCATTTTTACACTCATCTCGTTGCATCTCAGGAACGTATTTATTTATTATGTCCAAAACATATAATAATTCATCTTCCTGGAGATATTCTATTATCTTGTCGTCCTCCAGTATTACACTTGGATCCTTTTGCGCCATCTTTACTTTTGTCTAGAGTTTGGCTACTAAAGTGACAACAAGAAAATGCTGGAGTCAGCGCGCTTCTTTTTATATCTGATATTCATGTCACGTGACTTCCTATCCTGTGCATCCTGTCACGTGACTTCCTATCCTGTGCATCCTGTCACGTGACTTCCTATCCTGTGCATCCTGTCACGTGACTTCCTGTGCATCCTGTCACGTGACTTCCTATCATGTGCATCCTGTCACGTGACTTTCTATCATGTGACGTCATCTTTATAGAGTTATAAAAGCGCAAAACATTCATTTTTAATATTCATAACTGCGTTCACCATGTATAACCTGAGATCACGTAAAAGGGATTCTGAGGAAGTTGATAAGAACGTGAAAAGACATTGTAGAACAGCAGTCAAATGTTCGAGGATCCACCCAATGCCGCAAACATTTGAAAATGCTTTCACGAAACCGGATATACTTGATGAGGCACCTGATTTGTTGCCATCACCTGATTTGTTGCCTGCCTCGCCTGAACATTCACCTTCCTCATTTGATTCATGGTTTTCACCTGCCTCGCCTGATTTGTTGCCTGCCTCGCCTGAACATTCACCTTCCTCATTTGATTCATGGTTTTCACCTGCCTCACCTGATTTGTTGCCTGCCTCACCTGAACATTCACCTTCCTCATTTGATTCATGGTTTTCACCTGCCTCACCTGATTTGTTGCCATCTTATTCACCTGCCTCACCAGATTTGTTGCCATCTTATTCACCTGCCTCACCACCATTTTCACCATCATATTCACCTGAGCTGGAATCACCATTTTCACCGTCATATTCACCTGCCTCACCTGATTTGTTACCATCACCTGCCTCACCACCATTTTCACCATCATATTCACCTGAGCTGGAATCACCATTTTCACCGTCATATTCACCTGCCTCACCTGATTTGTTACCATCACCTGCCTCACCACCATTTTCACCATCATATTCACCTGAGCTGGAATCACCATTTTCACCGTCATATTCACCTGCCTCACCTGATTTGTTACCATCACCTACCTCACCTGATTTGTTGCCATCACCTGCCTCACCTGATTTGTTGCCATCACCTGCCTCACCTGATTTGTTGCCATCACCTGCCTCACCTGGACCACCTATTCAACATTCTCTGAGAATTCCACCACTTTTAGTAAAAATACCGAGGATTGCAGCAGCAGAGACATCTATCACACCTCTATTAGAAACTTCATCAGTTAACGGACACTATACAATAGACATTTCATTTGACCATTCTTCATTTCAGTTAAAAATTCAACCGTCATTGTAAAATCATTCTGTTGTTATTCTGTAAACATTTTTAAAATAAAATAAAAAAATGGGGTAAACCTGAAAAATATTAAAAAAAAAATTCTTTAAAATATTAAATTAAAATCCCCTTTTTATCCATTAATTATCATGTTTATTTGATAAATATATTTTATTATTAATATTCTTGGAATAATTGATGTGGGGGAATCATTGTCACAACTTCTCAAAACCGAGCAAAAAAAAATAATGTCATCTTTTAACTCTTTGATATTAATTTTCTTAGTGCTTTAAAGGATAAGTCTTTACTTGACAGGGTGAACCAATGGTTAGCAAGACTTTAAAAAAAATGGGGGAAGAGAAATACGGGATTCTCTTCCCCCATTTTTTCTGTCTTTATTGCTATTTTACAAAAATATATTTACAAAGTATTTACAAAAAAATATATTTACAAGCACGAAAGAAAAATAGTCTTTACATGTACATAATACAATCATTATTTATGTTTCTTAGGCATGGAATTAATTCATTTCTCACCGACACCACGCCAAGATATCTGTTGTGCATTGGGACTGGATTTTCATAGGTCACTGAGTATTCGGCCATTAAAAATGTCCCATCTAATAATCCTTGGATGGCTTCTTCTTTATTGAGAGAATCTGGTGCAAAACTGAGTTGAGCTTGAACGTGTCCAGAGCTTTCTGTAGGTAAGTCATTCATGAGCAGGCAGGTAACACGGTCTGGCAGGATTTTTTTCAAGTGCTGTGGATCACTGTTGCCTTGAAAGAAAATTTTTTCACCAAGTTTCATGATGTAAATGATGTTTAAATGAGTTTCCTCCGTGATGCTGCATTGGAAGGTGCAGATTGTTCCATTTTCTTTAATAAGGGAGAAGCACATGATGAAATAATGATGAGTTGGCTTAACACTGACGAGTTGCTTGGCAAAGTTGGCTAGTGATTAACTTTCTTAGTTGGTGAGAGAGACTGACGAGGTTGGCTGATAAAGTGGTGAGAAATGAAAATTGTACGCTCTTTTATACGCAAATCATATCCTGTTTCATAACTTCCTGTTTCATAATATCCTGTTTCATAACTTTCTGTTTCATAATATCCTGTTTCATAACTTTCTGTTTCATCATATCCTGTTTCATAACTTTCTGTTTCATCATATCCTGTTTCATAACTTTCTGTTTCATCATATCTTGTTTCATAACTTTCTGTTTCATCATATCCTGTTTCATAACTTTCTGTTTCATCATATCTTGTTTCATAACTTTCTGTTTCATCATATCCTGTTTCATACCTTTCTGTTTCATCACATCCTGTTTCATAACTTTCTGTTTCATAACTTCCTGTTTCATCATATCCTGTTTCATAATATCCTGTTACATAACTTTCTGTTTCATCATATCCTGTTACATAACTTTCTGTTTCATCATATCCTGTTACATAACTTTCTGTTTCATCATATCCTGTTACATAACTTTCTGTTTCATCATATCCTGTTTCATAACTTTCTGTTTCATAACTTCCTCATGTTTTTTTGTTTCATAACTTGTCAAAATGACACTATCAAATGTTATTTCTGAGTGGTCACCAGTGAACCTCCGTCCAGATAAGTATGTGGGGAAATCATTTCACTTTTACGGATTAGCTTGACATTGCATAATTAACTGATAAAACTATATTTTTATCTATTATTCTATATACTATAAATACCCACCCACGTTACATTCATTTATAAAGTAAACTATTTTTCCAATAAAATACCGGTGACTAAATTTTGTAACATCATAAAACTATATTTATATCTTTTATTCTATATTCATTTATGAAATAAACTTTTTAATAATATACTAGTGGCTAAGCATAATTAGTTAATTTAAAACTATATGTTATCTATTTGGAACATATTAATATTAAATACATGTTTTATATCCTTCTCCTAAATTCTATCTAATAAATAATTCTACCAAGAAATGTGTTTCTAAAAAAAAAAAAATTTTTTTTTTTTTTTTTTTTTTTTTTTTTTTTTTTTTTTAATAAGAAATAAATATTTGTAGGAGGAAAGTTAATTGTAATGGAAAGAATATTATTTTATTTTAGATTGCCAAAGACAATATATATGAAAGTTATTTTGTTTTAAATAGCCAAATATAAAGAAGATATTAACTCTGGAAGGCAATTCGTCTGGAACACATTCTATTCAGAAGAGCTAAAAAAACCATTGAGAAAAAATCTTATGGATGCAGTCGACTGTAAAACAGCACCACAGTCTCTCCAATATGTATCCGAACAAAAATAAAAAAACTGGATATCACACGATACGTATTTTGACTTTGTAAGGTGAAGACAACCCGTCAGAACTGGTTAAAATCCTTTTATACACATTCTATTCAGACAAACTTGAAAAAACCATTGACCAAAAAAATCTTATGGAAGAGGTCGAATTTAAAACAGCACCACAGTCTCTCCAATATATATCCGAACAAAAAATAAGGTGAAGACAACTCGTCTGAACTGGTTCGAATTCTTTTAATCACATAGGACCCCGTCTAATAGGGATCCCGTTATTTACACAATATTGAAAGATTTGTGGTGAAGGCAGCCCGTCTGATTTTACACAATATTGAAAGATTTGTGGTGAAGGCAGCCCGTCTGATTTTACACAATATTGAAAGATTTGTGGTGAAGGCAGCCCGTCTGATTGTACACAATATTGAAAGATTTGTGGTGAAGGCAGCCCGTCTGATTGTACACAATATTGAAAGATTTGTGGTGAAGGCAGCCCGTCTGATTGTACACAATATCGAAAGATGAAGGCAGCCCGTCGAATGTAAAAACAGCACCCAGAACTGTTTAGAATTCTTTTAATCCCATAGGATGCGTCCTGATAGGGGTCCCGTTATTTACACAACATTGAAAAATTGTAGGTAACTCGTCTGACTGTACACAATATTGAAAAATTTATGGTGAAGGCAACTCTTCTGACAAGGGTTGTACACAATATGTAACAGATTTTATGGTGAAGGCTCTGACAATGGTTGTACACAATATGTAACAGATTTTATGGTGAAGGCTCTGACAATGGTTGTACACAATATGTAACAGATTTTATGGTGAAGGCTCTGACAATGGTTGTGCACAATATCTGTTTAGATTTTATGGTGAAGGCAACCCGTCTGACAAGGGTTATACACAATATCTGTTTAGATTTTGTGGTGAAGGTTCTAACAATGGTTGTGCACAATATCTGTTTAGATTTTGTGGTGAAGGTTCTAACAATGGTTATACACAATATGTAACAGATTTTGTGGTGAAGGCAACTCTTCTGACAAGGATTATACACAATATGTAACAGATTTTGTGGTGAAGGCAACTCTTCTGACAAGGATTATACACAATATGTAACAGATTTTGTGGTGAAGGCAACTCTTCTGACAAGGATTATACACAATATCTGTTTAGATTTTGTGGTGAAGGTAACTCTTCTGACAAGGGTTATACACAATATGTAACAAATTTTTATGGCCTCCAATGGATAATTTTTTTTTCATTCCGGAAATGACGTCATGATTTTTTATTCCGGAAATGACGTCATTTTTTTAAGACGCTCTGATTGGTTGTCGTGTTTAGAATGCAGTGATTTGATTGGTTGTTTATTTACACAGCTGTGATTTGATTGGTTATCCATTTAGTAATGTAGTGGTTGGATTGGTTCCTGTAGTGGACGAGCTCAATTTTTTTTTCGGGTGGCTATATAAGTAAGTTATTTTTCTGGGGTTGGGCGGGTGGGTAACAGTATGATATAATAATTCAGAGACTACAGACGTACTTACAATACTCCTAATTATTATTAATAAATAATATGTAATAATTTAATATTACTACTACTACTACTAATAATAATAATAAAATACTACTAATAATAATAAAATACTACTAATAATAAAATACTAATTTTGTAGAAATTAATACTTTGACATTGGATAAGATTGTAATAATTAGGAACAAAAAATACTAGTATTGTAGAAATAAGTACTTTGACATTGGATAAGATTGTAATAATTAGGAACAAAAAATACTAGTATTGTAGAAATAAGTACTTTGACATTGGATAAGATTGTAATAATTAGGAACAAAAAATACTAGTATTGTAGAAATAAGTACTTTGACATTGGATAAGATTGTAATAATTAGGAATAAGAATTAAAAAAATAAGAACAGATATTATGGTGAAGGCAACCCGTCTTTTTCGATAAATGATATATTTATAACATAAGCAAAGGTATAATATACATGCATAAAAAATCTCCCATCTTGTAACATATAATGACCCCATGAAAGGGTGAACTCATGGATAACTTTTAGAAAACCTAGATACCGTGACATGTTGACTTTTTCAACAACGGGTCATCGTTCGCAGCGTACTATGAACCAGTTGGTCCTTTCTAGCACTTTGGAAACACTCACCCTACTTGCAAGCTTGTGCACCCCGAATTGTTCTATGACCATAGGATTGTTTAGCGAGCGTTTGAGTGAGTGTACACTAGCTGCTACCGTCTTACGACATGAAAAATATTCAACATCGGTATCTTTCTCTGAATAGGTTCAGAGTCTTGCGCGAATTAACTAAACGCACAAGATGTTCTAAAAGGAATCCACGAGAGGTTATTACAGATTATGTCACAAGAAAAGGAAACTTCACATCATTCTTTAAAATAAAATAAACAAATGTCGCATATCCCAAGAATGAAAATTAGATTTCCAATACACGTTTAGATTGTATCTTAAAATATGACATCATAAAACAACCTTGTTGAAATTTTGAAAACAACATATCAATCTGATAACTTTAAATAATACAATACAAAACTTACCCAGTCTCACGAAACGTAGCGTATGAAGTATATTTCCATGGCATGTTAACCGATGCTTCTCACCAAAGAGAATACTTGATACCATATTATGGAATACCTTTTCGTATTATTATAATATACCATAGATTACATTCTATACTATTATAGATAACGTTTTCCCAGAGACAAATCCTCTCATTTTACTTTTGGGAAAAAATTCTCTCCTAATTCTTAAAAAAAAAAAAAAAATTTTTTTTTTTTTTTTTTTTTTTTTTTTTTTTTTTTATACAGGAACATTAAATTTGAAATTTAATTTATCAAGTTAATAATATAATAATGATTAAAATGAAACAAACGCATGTCGCATATCTAGTTCCAAATGGATATAAAATATAATTCAAGTTATGTAATCATGTTATCTTAGAATAAAATAAACAAGTTACGTCACAAGAATCTTACATCCTTTAAAATAAAAACACTATCCTAATGGATATAAAATGTAGTTCAAGTTATGTAATCATGTTATCTTAGAATAAAATAAACAAGTTACGTCACAAGAATCTTATATCCTTTAAAATAAAAACACTATCCACATGGATATAAAATATAGTTCAAGTTATGTAATCACCATATCGTTTAAAATAAAAACAAACACATATTTCATATATCGTAAAATTTATGTCACGTTACCTATCCAACATATCGTTATTCCCAAAATGTGTCATCGGTGTTCAAAAATGATAAACAATCACCTGGTAAAGCTAAAAAATATGAAACGTAATACTTACCCAATCTTAAGAAACGAATCAAATGATACAGGCCAACCAATAGTTTTCACCAGTCTGAACGATATTACCTTTCCCCGATCTCCTAATATTTAATTCTAAAAAAAAAAAATTTTTTTTTTTTTTTACAGGAAACATTAAACTTGAAATTTAATTTATCAAGTTAATAATATAATAATGATTAAAATGAAACAAACGCATGTCGCATATCTAGTTCCAAATGGATATAAAATATAATTCAAGTTATGTAATCATGTTATCTTAGAATAAAATAAACAAGTTACGTCACAAGAATCTTACATCCTTTAAAATAAAAACACTATCCTAATGGATATAAAATGTAGTTCAAGTTATGTGCACAATATCTGTTTAGATTTTGTGGTGAAGGCAACTCTTCTGACAAGGATTATACACAATATGTAACAGATTTTGTGGTGACTCTTCTGACAAGGATTATACACAATATGTAACAGATTTTGTGGTGACATCATAAAACAACCTTGTTGAAATTTTGAAAACAACATATCAATCTGATAACTTTAAATAATACAAAACATTACACTTACCCAGTCTCACGAAACGTAGCGTATGAAGTATATTTCCATGGCATGTTAACCGATGCTTCTCACCAAAGAGAATACTTGATACCATATTATGGAATACCTTTTCGTATTATTATAATATACCATAGATTACATTCTATACTATTATAGATAACGTTTTCCCAGAGACAAAAAATCATCTCATTTTACTTTTGGGAAAAAATTCTCTCCTAATATTTAATTCTTAAAAAAAAAAAAAAAAAAAAAAAAAAATTTTTTTTTTTTTTTTTTTTTTTTTTTTTTACAGGAACATTAAATTTGAAATTTAATTTATCAAGTTAATAATATAATAATGATTAAAATGAAACAAACGCATGTCGCATATCTAGTTCCAAATGGATATAAAATATAATTCAAGTTATGTAATCATGTTATCTTAGAATAAAATAAACAAGTTACGTCACAAGAATCTTACATCCTTTAAAATAAAAACACTATCCTAATGGATATAAAATGTAATTCAAGTTATGTAATCATGTTATCTTAGAATAAAATAAACAAGTTACGTCACAAGAATCTTACATCCTTTAAAATAAAAACACTATCCTAATGGATATAAAATGTAGTTCAAGTTATGTAATCATGTTATCTTAGAATAAAATAAACAAGTTACGTCACAAGAATCTTATATCCTTTAAAATAAAAACACTATCCACATGGATATAAAATATAGTTCAAGTTATGTAATCACCATATCGTTTAAAATAAAAACAAACACATATTTCATATATCGTAAAATTTATGTCACGTTACCTATCCAACATATCGTTATTCCCAAAATGTGTCATCGGTGTTCAAAAATGATAAACAAACGTAATACTTACCCAATCTTAAGAATCACCTGGTAAAGCTAAAAAATATGAAACGTAATACTTACCCAATCTTAAGAAACGAATCAAATGATACAGGCCAACTAAAAAAAAAAAAAAAAAAAAAAAAAAAAAATTTTTTTTAAAAAAAATTTTTTTTTTTTTTTTTAGGAATAAATATTAAGAGATAATTTTTTCCCGTGTAGTATTAAATAAAAGATCCATCTTTGGGGAAAAGGTAATACCGTCCAGACTGGTGAAAACTATTGGCCTGTATCATTCGATTCGTGAGATTGGGTAAGTATTACGTTTCATTAAAAAAAAAAAAAAAAAAAAATTTTTTTTTTTTTTTTTACCGGCTATCACAAAATAGATGGTAATGTATTCTGGAAATTTCTTTTTGTTCTTTGATGTAATCGAACGAGAAATTTATTCGTTCCGAGAGGCCGTTTTAAGATGCTTCCTCACCCTCATTTTGAAATTTATATGGTTTTAGAATTAAATTGTAAAAGAATTTTCTGTGTTTTTATCATTAATAATCTTTTTTTTTAAATCTTCAAATTGGTTCTATCTTTGAAAGACTGACGAAATAATATTTTTGCATATCGTTATGCAATCAGTTTGCGACTATCGTTATCGAATTAAAAAATTATACATCTTCTGTTTTACTGAGATCAGCAGGAAGGAATACACAAATACTGTACCAAATATAATAAAAAACACACAACACAAACATAAAAACATAAATAAATAAACATAATATATAACGGTAAGTGGAAAGGTAAGTGTTTTTTTTAATTTTGTAGCGATTATTTCATATCTTAGCTAAATTTCATGTCTTAGGTAGCGATAGGAAGAAATGTAGATTGATCTATCAAGTCTCTAATTATTTCAAAATATCGGGTAGCTTTGTTCGTTGAGGTGATGTGTATTTCTTCTATTTATAATCGACTCTTAATACTTATAATCGACTCGTAATACAGGAAGAATGATGCTAGTGTACGTGTGTTTGTCCGTAACAAGATAGAGAAAATTGTGTTTTGGGGGGAATAAATGCTCTGTCTTCCGAAACACATAATTTTAAGGCAGACGAACGTACAAAATTCCCAATTGAGTGTCATCATTGTTAATCCGCTGCTAGATCTCCCCACGTTTCTTATACAGCGGACTCTTGTCAGCATATTCCTAGATCTGCAGCTTTGATGATGTAGTCATTTGTTTGCCCACCCATCAGAGCTGCAGAATGTAATCTAAGATCCATTAATATACTGGCCCCAGTTCAGTGATTGAAACAGTTTTTTCTAATGTGTGATATTAAAGAGTTGTTGGAAGAGAATAGTGTCATCTTGTCTCACTCCCCTTTCAATTTTGTGTATTGGATGCCGTATTCTCAAATCAACCAATTTTGAGCATGGAATTGAAGTATAAAATCACTTAACAGTTTGTTCTTAGTGTCAATATACACTAACCGTTCCCAGAATTAACTTTACTTATCATTATCTTACAATTTTTTGTTAAAATGCTTTCTCGGAAAATCTGCATCCCTGCCGTTATATGAAATTTACCAGAATTCAACCATTTTTTTAATTTAAAGTATTTCTGAGATCACAAATGGCTTTATTATCATTATTATAAATTGTTAAATCTAACAAACCACCTCCTTGTAAAGTATTTTTATTTTTTATGCATTTTTTCTATTGTGACGTTGATGTTTACAAGTGAAGTAAACCAATATTGAGTTGCATTTTTAATTTAAGCATTGAATTAAAGTTTAAAATCACTTAACAGTTTGTTCTTAGTGTCAATATACATTAACCGTTCCCAGAATTAACTTTACTTATCATTATCTTACAATTTTTTGTTAAAATGCTTTCTCGGAAAATCTGCATCCCTGCCGTTATATGAAATTTACCAGAATTCAACCATTTTTTTTAATTTAAAGTATTTCTGAGATCACAAATGGCTTTATTATCATTATTATAAATTGTTAAATCTAACAAACCACCTCCTTGTAAAGTATTTTTATTTTTTATGCATTTTTTCTATTGTGACGTTGATGTTTACAAGTGAAGTAAACCAATATTGAGTTGCATTTTTAATTTAAGCATTGAATTAAAGTTTAAAATCACTTAACAGTTTGTTCTTAGTGTCAATATACATTAACCGTTCCCAGAATTAACTTTACTTATCATTATCTTACAATTTTTTGTTAAAATGCTTTCTCGGAAAATCTGCATCCCTGCCGTTATATGAAATTTACCAGAATTCAACCATTTTTTTTAATTTAAAGTATTTCTGAGATCACAAATGGCTTTATTATCATTATTATAAATTGTTAAATCTAACAAACCACCTCCTTGTAAAGTATTTTTATTTTTTATGCATTTTTTCTATTGTGACGTTGATGTTTACAAGTGAAGTAAACCAATATTGAGTTGCATTTTTAATTTAAGCATTGAATTAAAGTTTAAAATCACTTAACAGTTTGTTCTTAGTGTCAATATACATTAACCGTTCCCAGAATTAACTTTACTTATCATTATCTTACAATTTTTTGTTAAAATGCTTTCTCGGAAAATCTGCATCCCTGCCGTTATATGAAATTTACCAGAATTCAACCATTTTTTTTAATTTAAAGTATTTCTGAGATCACAAATGGCTTTATTATCATTATTATAAATTGTTAAATCTAACAAACCACCTCCTTGTAAAGTATTTTTATTTTTTATGCATTTTTTCTATTGTGACGTTAATGTTTACAAGTGAAGTAAACCAATATTGAGTTGCATTTTTAATTTAAGCATTGAATTAAAGTTTAAAAATCACTTAACAGTTTGTTCTTAGTGTCAATATACACTAACCATTCCCAGAATTAACTATACTTATCATTATCTTACAATTTTTTGTTAAAATGCTTTCTCGGAAAATCTGCATCCCTGCCGTTATATGAAATTTACCAGAATTCAACCATTTTTTTTTAATTTAAAGTATTTCTGAGATCACAAATGGCTTTATTATCATTATTATAAATTGTTAAATCTAACAAACCACCTCCTTGTAAAGTATTTTTATTTTTTATGCATTTTTTCTATTGTGGCGTTAATGTTTACAAGTGAAATAAACCAATATTGAGTTGCATTTTTAATTTAAGCATTGAATTGAAGTATAAAATCACTTAACAGTTTGTTCTTAGTGTCAATATACACTAACCATTCCCAGAATTAACTATACTTATCATTATCTTACAATTTTTAGTTAAAATGCTTTCTCTGAAAATCTGCATCCCTGCCGTTATATGAAATTCACCAGAATTCAACCATTTTTTTTAATTTAAAGTATTTCTGAGATCACAAATGGCTTTATTATCATTATTATAAATAGTTAAATCTAACAAACCACCTCCTTGTAAAGTATTTTTATTTTTTATGCATTTTTTCTATTGTGGCGTTAATGTTTACAAGTGAAATAAACCAATATTGAGTTGCATTTTTAATTTAAGCATAGAATTGAAGTATAAAATCACTTAACAGTTTGTTCTTAGTGTCAATATATCACAAGACTTGTGGCAACTATAGGCTTGGCATCTTAAAACATAACACCGTCACCATTTGTGACAAGACTTGTGGCAACTATAGGCTTGACATCTTAACACCGTCACCATTTGTGACAAGACTTGTGGCAACTATAGGCTTGGCATCTTAAAACATAACACCGTCACCATTTGTGACAAGACTTGTGGCAACTATAGGCTTGGCATCTTAACACCGTCACCATTTGTGACAAGACTTGTGGCAACTATAGGCTTGGCATCTTAAAACATAACACCGTCACCATTTGTGACAAGACTTGTGGCAACTATAGGCTTGGCATCTTAACACCATCGCTTCTCACACTCCAGGCATCTTAAAACATAACACCGTCACCATTTGTGACAAGACTTGTGGCAACTTAAAACCGTCGCTTCTCACACTCCAGGCAACTTATAATACAGCACCGTCACCATTTGTGACAAGACTTGTGGCAACTTAAAACCGTCGCTTCTCACACTCCAGGCAACTTATAATACAGCACCATCGCCATTTGTAGCATTCCAGGCAACTACAACATGCCACTCGTCTCAAATCTTGTCCCAGGCTTGGGAACTTTAATAAGTTAAACTTTCCAGGCAATGTAACATCTTCTCCATTCAGGCCGTTTGGTATCTTACGGCGTCGCACTTTATGTATCGTGTTGTGTTTTTCTTTCAATGCGTGGTGTATGGTTGTTCTTAGAGATTAGGAACGGTATTCATATTACACAAGTTATGAAACTCAATTCATAAACAGGATGTTATTGTTATAAACAGGATATTAAAAACAAAATGTGTTGTGTAATCGGAGAAGTATAAAAACTGGAAACAGAATATCATCGCTTGACACATTCCACTCACTCATCCTTCAAAGCAGACGTCTTTTTGGCTAAAAAAACTTGGCTTGGAGATAATGTGCCTCACTTTAATCAATCTATGTGGCGTAACAACTACATTTCATTGCAGTTATGAGGGAGACCATATGATTTTAAAGTATCGTATGACACCAAGCAAAGTTTTCGTAATTCATCAAGGAGAAAATGATCACGAGTACCTGGAATCTCTTTTTGAATATGATTATGTGCATTATATGATATTGAACGATATTTGTCCAAACAATTACAAAGATGAGACTGTTAATTTGATTAACGAAACCACGATTTGTAGAGAGGATGCTATCAATGGAGTGTTAACTGGCAGATACCTACTGGTGGAATATACTGTGAGATGCCTTTTTCCTGAATTCTTTAAAGAATATTGCATAGGAGTTGTCTCAGTGGACAATGTGGTAAGATGCTTGAAAGACTTGAAACATGATTGCGATGTCACTCATAACTGACTGTTGATTAGAAACATTTGAAATATATTATTCGTTAGAGGTTCCAACACATGCATTTGTAATCATGAACAATTTATATGTCGCACAATATACAAAAACTCTTGTTGTTAATATTATCATTCAATATTTTACACATTTGTAAACGTAATCTCTTGTAAAATAAATACTTGTTGTCACTATTCATCTTTGTTTTGCTGGTTATGTTTTCATTTTTTACATGTTATGTCACGTTTTCTTCGTATCGTATACCGTTTTAAAACAAATGGCCACCCTCATTATTTCTTAACTACTAAAAGGAGGAAGCAGGGAGAAAGATACACCACGCATTGAAAGAAAAACACAACACGATACATAAAGTGCGACGCCGTAAGATACCAAACGGCCTGAATGGAGAAGATGTTACATTGCCTGGAAAGTTTAACTTATTAAAGTTCCCAAGCCTGGGACAAGATTTGAGACGAGTGGCATGTTGTAGTTGCCTGGAATGCTACAAATGGCGATGGTGCTGTATTATAAGTTGCCTGGAGTGTGAGAAGCGACGGTTTTAAGTTGCCACAAGTCTTGTCACAAATGGTGACGGTGCTGTATTATAAGTTGCCTGGAGTGTGAGAAGCGACGGTTTTAAGTTGCCACAAGTCTTGTCACAAATGGTGACGGTGTTATGTTTTAAGATGCCTGGAGTGTGAGAAGCGATGGTGTTAAGATGCCAAGCCTATAGTTGCCACAAGTCTTGTCACAAATGGTGACGGTGTTATGTTTTAAGATGCCAAGCCTATAGTTGCCACAAGTCTTGTCACAAATGGTGACGGTGTTAAGATGCCAAGCCTATAGTTGCGCCACAAGTCTTGTCACAAATGGTGACGGTGTTATGTTTTAAGATGCCAAGCCTATAGTTGCCACAAGTCTTGTCACAAATGGTGACGGTGTTAAGATGTCAAGCCTATAGTTGCCACAAGTCTTGTCACAAATGGTGACGGTGTTATGTTTTAAGATGCCAAGCCTATAGTTGCCACAAGTCTTGTGATATATTGACACTAAGAACAAACTGTTAAGTGATTTTATACTTCAATTCTATGCTTAAATTAAAAATGCAACTCAATATTGGTTTATTTCACTTGTAAACATTAACGCCACAATAGAAAAAATGCATAAAAAATAAAAATACTTTACAAGGAGGTGGTTTGTTAGATTTAACTATTTATAATAATGATAATAAAGCCATTTGTGATCTCAGAAATACTTTAAATTAAAAAAAAATGGTTGAATTCTGGTGAATTTCATATAACGGCAGGGATGCAGATTTTCAGAGAAAGCATTTTAACTAAAAATTGTAAGATAATGATAAGTATAGTTAATTCTGGGAATGGTTAGTGTATATTGACACTAAGAACAAACTGTTAAGTGATTTTATACTTCAATTCAATGCTTAAATTAAAAATGCAACTCAATATTGGTTTATTTCACTTGTAAACATTAACGCCACAATAGAAAAAATGCATAAAAAATAAAAATACTTTACAAGGAGGTGGTTTGTTAGATTTAACAATTTATAATAATGATAATAAAGCCATTTGTGATCTCAGAAATACTTTAAATTAAAAAAATGGTTGAATTCTGGTAAATTTCATATAACGGCAGGGATGCAGATTTTCCGAGAAAGCATTTTAACAAAAAATTGTAAGATAATGATAAGTATAGTTAATTCTGGGAATGGTTAGTGTATATTGACACTAAGAACAAACTGTTAAGTGATTTTAAACTTTAATTCAATGCTTAAATTAAAAATGCAACTCAATATTGGTTTACTTCACTTGTAAACATTAACGTCACAATAGAAAAAATGCATAAAAAATAAAAATACTTTACAAGGAGGTGGTTTGTTAGATTTAACAATTTATAATAATGATAATAAAGCCATTTGTGATCTCAGAAATACTTTAAATTAAAAAAAATGGTTGAATTCTGGTAAATTTCATATAACGGCAGGGATGCAGATTTTCCGAGAAAGCATTTTAACAAAAAATTGTAAGATAATGATAAGTAAAGTTAATTCTGGGAACGGTTAATGTATATTGACACTAAGAACAAACTGTTAAGTGATTTTAAACTTTAATTCAATGCTTAAATTAAAAATGCAACTCAATATTGGTTTACTTCACTTGTAAACATCAACGTCACAATAGAAAAAATGCATAAAAAATAAAAATACTTTACAAGGAGGTGGTTTGTTAGATTTAACAATTTATAATAATGATAATAAAGCCATTTGTGATCTCAGAAATACTTTAAATTAAAAAAAATGGTTGAATTCTGGTAAATTTCATATAACGGCAGGGATGCAGATTTTCCGAGAAAGCATTTTAACAAAAAATTGTAAGATAATGATAAGTAAAGTTAATTCTGGGAACGGTTAATGTATATTGACACTAAGAACAAACTGTTAAGTGATTTTAAACTTTAATTCAATGCTTAAATTAAAAATGCAACTCAATATTGGTTTACTTCACTTGTAAACATCAACGTCACAATAGAAAAAATGCATAAAAAATAAAAATACTTTACAAGGAGGTGGTTTGTTAGATTTAACAATTTATAATAATGATAATAAAGCCATTTGTGATCTCAGAAATACTTTAAATTAAAAAAAATGGTTGAATTCTGGTAAATTTCATATAACGGGCAGGGATGCAGATTTTCCGAGAAAGCATTTTAACAAAAAATTGTAAGATAATGATAAGTAAAGTTAATTCTGGGAACGGTTAATGTATATTGACACTAAGAACAAACTGTTAAGTGATTTTAAACTTTAATTCAATGCTTAAATTAAAAATGCAACTCAATATTGGTTTACTTCACTTGTAAACATCAACGCTACAATAGAAAAAAATGCATAAAAAATAAAAATACTTTACAAGGAGGTGGTTTGTTAGATTTAACAATTTATAATAATGATAATAAAGCCATTTGTGATCTCAGAAATACTTTAAATTAAAAAAAATGGTTGAATTCTGGTAAATTTCATATAACGGCAGGGATGCAGATTTTCCGAGAAAGCATTTTAACAAAAAATTGTAAGATAATGATAAGTAAAGTTAATTCTGGGAACGGTTAGTGTATATTGACACTAAGAACAAACTGTTAAGTGATTTTATACTTCAATTCCATGCTCAAAATTGGTTGATTTGAGAATACGGCATCCAATACACAAAATTGAAAGGGGGAGTGAGACAAGATGACACTATTCTCTTCCAACAACTCTTTAATATCACACATTAGAAAAAACTGTTTCAATCACTGAACTGGGGCCAGTATATTAATGGATCTTAGATTACATTCTGCAGCTCTGATGGGTGGGCAAACAAATGACTACATCATCAAAGCTGCAGATCTAGGAATATGCTGACAAGAGTCCGCTGTATAAGAAACGTGGGGGAGATCTAGCAGCGGATTAACAATGATGACACTCAATTGGGAATTTTGTACGTTCGTCTGCCTTAAAATTATGTGTTTCGGAAGACAGAGCATTTATTCCCCCCAAAACACAATTTTCTCTATCTTGTTACGGACAAACACACGTACACTAGCATCATTCTTCCTGTATTACGAGTCGATTATAAGTATTAAGAGTCGATTATAAATAGAAGAAATACACATCACCTCAACGAACAAAGCTACCCGATATTTTGAAATAATTAGAGACTTGATAGATCAATCTACATTTCTTCCTATCGCTACCTAAGACATGAAATTTAGCTAAGATATGAAATAATCGCTACAAAATTAAAAAAACACTTACCTTTCCACTTACCGTTATATATTATGTTTATTTATTTATGTTTTTATGTTTGTGTTGTGTGTTTTTTATTATATTTGGTACAGTATTTGTGTATTCCTTCCTGCTGATCTCAGTAAAACAGAAGATGTATAATTTTTTAATTCGATAACGATAGTCGCAAACTGATTGCATAACGATATGCAAAAATATTATTTCGTCAGTCTTTCAAAGATAGAACCAATTTGAAGATTTAAAAAAAAAAAAAGATTATTAATGATAAAAAACACAGAAAATTCTTTTACAATTTAATTCTAAAACCATATAAATTTCAAAATGAGGGTGAGGAAGCATCTTAAAACGGCCTCTCGGAACGAATAAATTTCTCGTTCGATTACATCAAAGAACAAAAAGAAATTTCCAGAATACATTACCATCTATTTTGTGATAGCCGGAAAAAAAAAATTTTTTTTTTTTTTTTTTTTTTTTTTTTTAATGAAACGTAATACTTACCCAATCTCACGAATCGAATGATACAGGCCAATAGTTTTCACCAGTCTGGACGGTATTACCTTTTCCCCAAAGATGGATCTTTTATTTAATACTACACGGGAAAAAATTATCTCTTAATATTTATTCCTAAAAAAAAAAAAAAATTTTTTTTTTTTTTTTAAAAATTTTTTTTTTTTTTTTTTTAGTTGGCCTGTATCATTTGATTCGTTTCTTAAGATTGGGTAAGTATTACGTTTCATATTTTTTAGCTTTACCAGGTGATTCTTAAGATTGGGTAAGTATTACGTTTGTTTATCATTTTTGAACACCGATGACACATTTTGGGAATAACGATATGTTGGATAGGTAACGTGACATAAATTTTACGATATATGAAATATGTGTTTGTTTTTATTTTAAACGATATGGTGATTACATAACTTGAACTATATTTTATATCCATGTGGATAGTGTTTTTATTTTAAAGGATATAAGATTCTTGTGACGTAACTTGTTTATTTTATTCTAAGATAACATGATTACATAACTTGAACTACATTTTATATCCATTAGGATAGTGTTTTTTATTTTAAAGGATGTAAGATTCTTGTGACGTAACTTGTTTATTTTATTCTAAGATAACATGATTACATAACTTGAATTACATTTTATATCCATTAGGATAGTGTTTTTATTTTAAAGGATGTAAGATTCTTGTGACGTAACTTGTTTATTTTATTCTAAGATAACATGATTACATAACTTGAATTATATTTTATATCCATTTGGAACTAGATATGCGACATGCGTTTGTTTCATTTTAATCATTATTATATTATTAACTTGATAAATTAAATTTCAAATTTAATGTTCCTGTAAAAAAAAAAAAAAAAAAAAAAAAAAAAAAAATTTTTTTTTTTTTTTTTTTTTTTTTTTTTTTTTTTTTAAGAATTAAATATTAGGAGAGAATTTTTTCCCAAAAGTAAAATGAGATGATTTTTTGTCTCTGGGAAAACGTTATCTATAATAGTATAGAATGTAATCTATGGTATATTATAATAATACGAAAAGGTATTCCATAATATGGTATCAAGTATTCTCTTTGGTGAGAAGCATCGGTTAACATGCCATGGAAATATACTTCATACGCTACGTTTCGTGAGACTGGGTAAGTGTAATGTTTTGTATTATTTAAAGTTATCAGATTGATATGTTGTTTTCAAAATTTCAACAAGGTTGTTTTATGATGTCACCACAAAATCTGTTACATATTGTGTATAATCCTTGTCAGAAGAGTCACCACAAAATCTGTTACATATTGTGTATAATCCTTGTCAGAAGAGTTGCCTTCACCACAAAATCTAAACAGATATTGTGCACATAACTTGAACTACATTTTATATCCATTAGGATAGTGTTTTTATTTTAAAGGATGTAAGATTCTTGTGACGTAACTTGTTTATTTTATTCTAAGATAACATGATTACATAACTTGAATTATATTTTATATCCATTTGGAACTAGATATGCGACATGCGTTTGTTTCATTTTTAATCATTATTATATTATTAACTTGATAAATTAAATTTCAAGTTTAATGTTCCTGTAAAAAAATTTTTTTTTTTTTTTTTTTTTTTTTTTTTTTTTTTTTTTTTTAAAGATCGGGGAAAGGTAATATCGTTCAGACTGGTGAAAACTATTGGTTGGCCTGTATCATTTGATTCGTTTCTTAAGATTGGGTAAGTATTACGTTTCATATTTTTTAGCTTTACCAGGTGATTGTTTATCATTTTTGAACACCGATGACACATTTTGGGAATAACGATATGTTGGATAGGTAACGTGACATAAATTTTACGATATATGAAATATGTGTTTGTTTTTATTTTAAACGATATGGTGATTACATAACTTGAACTATATTTTATATCCATGTGGATAGTGTTTTTATTTTAAAGGATATAAGATTCTTGTGACGTAACTTGTTTATTTTATTCTAAGATAACATGATTACATAACTTGAACTACATTTTATATCCATTAGGATAGTGTTTTTATTTTAAAGGATGTAAGATTCTTGTGACGTAACTTGTTTATTTTATTCTAAGATAACATGATTACATAACTTGAATTATATTTTATATCCATTTGGAACTAGATATGCGACATGCGTTTGTTTCATTTTAATCATTATTATATTATTAACTTGATAAATTAAATTTCAAATTTAATGTTCCTGTATAAAAAAAAAATTTTTTTTTTTTTTTTTTTTTTTTTTTTTTTTTTTTTTTTTTTTTAAGAATTAAATATTAGGAGAGAATTTTTTCCCAAAAGTAAAATGAGAGGATTTGTCTCTGGGAAAACGTTATCTATAATAGTATAGAATGTAATCTATGGTATATTATAATAATACGAAAAGGTATTCCATAATATGGTATCAAGTATTCTCTTTGGTGAGAAGCATCGGTTAACATGCCATGGAAATATACTTCATACGCTACGTTTCGTGAGACTGGGTAAGTTTTGTATTGTATTATTTAAAGTTATCAGATTGATATGTTGTTTTCAAAATTTCAACAAGGTTGTTTTATGATGTCATATTTTAAGATACAATCTAAACGTGTATTGGAAATCTAATTTTCATTCTTGGGATATGCGACATTTGTTTATTTTATTTTAAAGAATGATGTGAAGTTTCCTTTTCTTGTGACATAATCTGTAATAACCTCTCGTGGATTCCTTTTAGAACATCTTGTGCGTTTAGTTAATTCGCGCAAGACTCTGAACCTATTCAGAGAAAGATACCGATGTTGAATATTTTTCATGTCGTAAGACGGTAGCAGCTAGTGTACACTCACTCAAACGCTCGCTAAACAATCCTATGGTCATAGAACAATTCGGGGTGCACAAGCTTGCAAGTAGGGTGAGTGTTTCCAAAGTGCTAGAAAGGACCAACTGGTTCATAGTACGCTGCGAACGATGACCCGTTGTTGAAAAAGTCAACATGTCACGGTATCTAGGTTTTCTAAAAGTTATCCATGAGTTCACCCTTTCATGGGGTCATTATATGTTACAAGATGGGAGATTTTTTATGCATGTATATTATACCTTTGCTTATGTTATAAATATATCATTTATCGAAAAAGACGGGTTGCCTTCACCATAATATCTGTTCTTATTTTTTTAATTCTTATTCCTAATTATTACAATCTTATCCAATGTCAAAGTACTTATTTCTACAATACTAGTATTTTTTGTTCCTAATTATTACAATCTTATCCAATGTCAAAGTACTTATTTCTACAATACTAGTATTTTTTGTTCCTAATTATTACAATCTTATCCAATGTCAAAGTACTTATTTCTACAATACTAGTATTTTTTGTTCCTAATTATTACAATCTTATCCAATGTCAAAGTATTAATTTCTACAAAATTAGTATTTTATTATTAGTAGTATTTTATTATTATTAGTAGTATTTTATTATTATTATTAGTAGTAGTAGTAGTAATATTAAATTATTACATATTATTTATTAATAATAATTAGGAGTATTGTAAGTACGTCTGTAGTCTCTGAATTATTATATCATACTGTTACCCACCCGCCCAACCCCAGAAAAATAACTTACTTATATAGCCACCCGAAAAAAAAAAAATTGAGCTCGTCCACTACAGGAACCAATCCAACCACTACATTACTAAATGGATAACCAATCAAATCACAGCTGTGTAAATAAACAACCAATCAAATCACTGCATTCTAAACACGACAACCAATCAGAGCGTCTTAAAAATGACGTCATTTCCGGAATAAAAAATCATGACGTCATTTCCGGAATGAAAAAAAAATTATCCATTGGAGGCCATAAAAATTTGTTACATATTGTGTATAACCCTTGTCAGAAGAGTTACCTTCACCACAAAATCTAAACAGATATTGTGTATAATCCTTGTCAGAAGAGTTGCCTTCACCACAAAATCTGTTACATATTGTGTATAATCCTTGTCAGAAGAGTTGCCTTCACCACAAAATCTGTTACATATTGTGTATAATCCTTGTCAGAAGAGTTGCCTTCACCACAAAATCTGTTACATATTGTGTATAACCATTGTTAGAACCTTCACCACAAAATCTAAACAGATATTGTGCACAACCATTGTTAGAACCTTCACCACAAAATCTAAACAGATATTGTGTATAACCCTTGTCAGACGGGTTGCCTTCACCATAAAATCTAAACAGATATTGTGCACAACCATTGTCAGAGCCTTCACCATAAAATCTGTTACATATTGTGTACAACCATTGTCAGAGCCTTCACCATAAAATCTGTTACATATTGTGTACAACCATTGTCAGAGCCTTCACCATAAAATCTGTTACATATTGTGTACAACCCTTGTCAGAAGAGTTGCCTTCACCATAAATTTTTCAATATTGTGTACAGTCAGACGAGTTACCTACAATTTTTCAATGTTGTGTAAATAACGGGACCCCTATCAGGACGCATCCTATGGGATTAAAAGAATTCTAAACAGTTCTGGGTGCTGTTTTTACATTCGACGGGCTGCCTTCATCTTTCGATATTGTGTACAATCAGACGGGCTGCCTTCACCACAAATCTTTCAATATTGTGTACAATCAGACGGGCTGCCTTCACCACAAATCTTTCAATATTGTGTACAATCAGACGGGCTGCCTTCACCACAAATCTTTCAATATTGTGTAAAATCAGACGGGCTGCCTTCACCACAAATCTTTCAATATTGTGTAAAATCAGACGGGCTGCCTTCACCACAAATCTTTCAATATTGTGTAAATAACGGGATCCCTATTAGACGGGGTCCTATGTGATTAAAAGAATTCGAACCAGTTCAGACGAGTTGTCTTCACCTTATTTTTTGTTCGGATATATATTGGAGAGACTGTATTTGTTCAATAATTTTGAAAAGGAAAAATACGATGTAAAAAGAAAGCTAATGAAAGCTACATCTGTTTACTTACTGGTCCCATGTAAATCAATTTTTTTTTTAATTGGAATTTTAACGACCACCGTGAGCAACTCAATGGGCTATAAGCAGTCGCCCGTCCCTAATTTAGGGTCACTGGTTCCAGGGAAGGGAGAGAGCCAGTGCCGTAAGACAAACACAACATCCATGCCTCACCGGGATTCGAACCCGGACCCCTTACGGACGAATGATCAGAGGCCAGCGCCTTAGACCACTGCGCCACCGGGGCGGCATCAAATTTTCATATTGCTTGCTTCATTACTCCAAAAATTATTAGCAAGTGTTTTCAAACTTATGCCATGGGCTGTACTGTAAGTAGTGTGCTACTAGCAGCTGCGTTAGTGTTACAGTAGAGCGCTATTTTTATTGGGGTTTGTAGCGTAGCATAACAGCATATGTAAAAAAAAGTAGTTTTATTTGTAATTTGTTTCAAAATTCAAGTAGTCGTAAAAAAATTACACGTCATATTTTTCTCTGCTTTTTGGCACGAGGCACAAATTCTTCTATGACAGCAGGAATTTTTTTGTCAAATGCCGTATGATCTTTAACGTAATTAAAGTTTTCCATCGTGATGCATGATCTTCGCAACCCTGGCCAAAGGTCCCAAGGGTGTGTGGGTTATAAATTCGGAAGGTTTAAAGATAACAAAGGACGAGAGGCAGGAACAGACACAATTGTAGAGTGTTACATTAAGTGAATTTTACAGAGCACATGTTGTCCTCATACCTGTTATAATGGTGGCCTGGTGTTCAGAGGGGAAGGTTTCTGACCAGTAGTCTAAGTTGGGTAGAGGTTCGAGTTAGGCTCGTAGCTAGGGGTGCCCACCCTGAAAACAAAGTCACACACCCAGTTCCAGAATTCTAACTACGGGCCTGATTCGAGTCCCGGATGAGGCATGGGGTGATATGTTTGGCTATTCTTCCACAAACGGGCGCACTCCTCATTTCTCACGCCTCCCTAGTGGCGCAGTGGTCTAAGCGATGGCCTCTGATCATTCGTCCGAACGGGGTCAGGGTTCGAATCCCGGTGAGGCATGGATGTTGTGTTTGTCTTACGGCACTGGCTCTTTCCCTTCCCTGGAACCAGTGACCCTAAATTAGGGACGGGCCACTGCTTATAGCCCATTGAGTTGCTCACGGTGGTCGTTAAACCTTCAAGCAAAAAGAAAAAAAAGTTCTCACAGCTAAGAGAGCGGAGCGCTAGAACAGCACCGCGAGCAATCTAATGTTTTCGATGCGGCAACGCTCACTAAATCTTAAATAGTCCATATTAACTTTTAGTAGTATTCAAATTTTATGAAGTTGTCGTTGAATTGGTCTGTTGTATTTTATAATGCCTCAATGGAATTTGTACCGTCTCGTTAACGATGTCGTACGAAATAGAAAAACATTCATATCATGGTGTGAAAGATATGGTTTGCTACTTACACTTGAAATAATAAGCAATCACGAAAGGCAATAAATGTCGATGCTTTTCTTCTTAAAATGTCTTTTGCTATATATTTATCAGTACGAATTAAAATACGTACTCTAAATACGAAAGTGTAATTTTTTTATCAGTCTCCCAACGTACATAGTGGTATGATCGTTCTTTTTTTTTAGTTCTTTTTCAATATCTCGGTTATTGTTTTCATTTGGTACATAGAGCACTTTTTTGATGGTTGGAGGTTTAACGACCACCGCGAGCAACGCAATGGGCTATAAGTATTCGCCCGTCCCTAATTTCGGGTCACTCGTTGCAGGGAGGGAGGGAGCCAGTGCCGTAAGACAAACACAACATCCATGCCTCACGGGATTTGAACCCAGACCTTTTCACGGACGAATGATCATAAGCCAGCGCTTAGACCATTGCGCCATCGGGACGACACAGATATTCAAGGAGATCCTGTTGATTAAGATACTACTCAAATGAAGTACTTTCAAGAAAGTAAAAACACAATAACCCTGTATTTTGACATACGTGTGATAAAAGCAAAAGTATTAACAACTTCTAAAGAAAGCGATTAGGATATTAAAAATTGTAGACTACACGCATTGCCGATTTATATAGGAATGAACAAATCGACGTTTAATTACAAAAAGCGTTATAAAATTCATTGTAACTAAACGTTGATTTCTTTTTATTCTTGTTAAACTTTTGGCAGTAAGACTGATGACATCAGAAGAAGTTTTTTTTTTGGGTTCGAGTTTTTTTTTTTGTCTTACGGATCTGGCTCTTTCTCTTCCACTGGTTCCAGGGAAGGGGAAGAGCCAGCGTCATAAGACAAACACATCATATTCAACCTCCTTGGACAAACACAACATCCATGCCTCAGGGGATTCGAACCCGGACCCATTTCGGACGAATATTCTGAAGCCATCGCTTAGACCACTGCGTCCCCGGGACGGCCAAGAAGTTTCTGATATTACAATTATAGGTGATCGCAAACAGTATTTAGGAACGCAACTTCATTTACCGTGGCAATGATATTATTTCCTGTACTTTTTGAAATGGCAGTACCTCTTCTTGTTGTCATGGTTTCTTATGTTTGTAAATGTTGTTCTACTTTTTCCGGCCAGCTGAGTTGTTGTGAGGTCATGACCTGATCCACTGAAAAGCAAAGCGGAAGAGCATCTTGGTAGTGTTATATTGTCTTTTGAAAGTATTTCGTATGGTAATGCTGATTCAGTGAAGGCAACTTTAAAAACCTGCTAATGACTGTTTCCTTGTAAATCGTTTGACCATCACAGAGTTTTCTGGTATGCTGTTTTGTTTTTATGCATGCAACATGTGACTTAGCACCCAAACTTGAGTATATGATCTGGGTAATTATTTTAGATAGATAGGATACATGACTTAGAAATTTTGAACAGCGAATGATGTTTTCTGATAGAAAATGCTTGTAGATTTGTGGTTTTGCGCCAGGAAACAAATCTCAAAAAGATTTTATAGTAGTTTTGAAAAGTAAAAAAAATTATAGTGTTCATTAAACAGGGATTTCTTGGTTTCAAAGCTTGATTTAATTGACGGATTTTTGATGGCAAGTTTAAGCATGCTCACTTGGCAGCGTTTATGTTCCCAATTTGTTGTAAACAGGTGTAGTTTTTATCCCCCCCCCCACCCAGTTATTGTAAGTTCTTGAATCATTAGATTTGTGAAGAAACTATGTGTATATTCATCATTCCAAACAGCTAAATAAAAGTAAAAACGCCACGTTCTATTGAATGTAGCATTTTTTTTTTTTTTTTTTGCAGATTTGATGCTGCTATAAGATACCTACAGATGTTATCTCACTAACACATTTTATTTCTGCTGTTTGCCTTTGCAAAATGTAAGTAGCAATGCTCCAAAAATTCAAAACTGAAAAAACTGTTCTAATATTCTCACTAGTGGTAGGATGTTATCTGATTTGTAATTAATTTTGGTTGATGACATGTTTGTTTCATGTGTACAAACATCTATGATTGTGACTATGCTATGGCATAGCCAGAACCACATGTCTGCATGATTATGCCATTGCATAGTTGCAAAGTAATCAGCACATACATAAGTATCCATATGGAAGGAGTACTTGCCCTCGCCTGAAAATCTGTGCCATTTCTGTTCTTGGAAGGCAATACAAAAATTTTTGTAATAACACTAATTCTGATTAGTAAATTGTGGATTGTCAACACCAAAGCAATAACAAAGCAAATATAATACAATCCGTATTTATTGGTGTAGGAAAAAATATAATCTTCCCGCAAGCTTTCCCCATCAACGGACAGCTTCTTCAGGCGGTTACAAAGGAAAACAGAATCAAACTAATAGATGAATATGCATACACATAAATAAATAAATATGATATGTAGAACACCACGCTTGCACATGCCAAACACATGGGTAACAACTGAAATGCTACTATTTCTAAAAGATATTTTCAAGACAATAGACATTGCTATGAATTCGAGTTACTTTTCCTACGACTCGCACGTTTACAAACAATCCAAAGGGGTACCGATGGGATCCGCATTGTTTCCTGTGTTCACAGGGGCTGTGATGAGGACACTATACTCGATACCCTACACAGAACCCTGAAATTATGTTCATGCCAGGGCCGGCGCTAGCCAAAATTCCACTCTGTGTGACTTTCCCTTTGCCACCCCTTCCCCTCTTTAATTGCCATAACATTGTCACAAATTCGTTGTTCTTATTCTTCCTTATAGCAAATATTTCTTAGCTCATAATCAATCATGGGTTTTACTCTTTTTCCTTCACTCTCTACTTCACATTTCAATACAAAACGTGTTAAATATTTTTCCTTCATAAATAAAGTTTACATTTCCCCAAAATTTTATAATTTTGGAGAAATCATGTGCTTGGTGTAAAATTATAAAATTTAAATAAATTTTAAATTTAATAATTTTTACACCAAGCACATGAAGTTCAAATATTGGAGAAAAACACTGTCACCACCCAAAACAATATTGTATATACACTGATGAGCCATTATATTATGACCACCTACCTAATAAACTGTTGGTCCCCCTTTAGGATGCAAAACAGTTGCAACTCGGCAAGGTGAGGTGGCGATAGGCATCCTGGTGTATGTTGTACCATAATGTCAACAGCAGGTCCTCCAGTTCCAGTACATTTTGGGGTGGTAGTGATTTAGTTTGAACCCGCTTTTCCAAGTCGAACCATAAATGTTTGATTGGGTTCATGTAGGTGAATTTGGAGGCCAGGGTGTTAATAGAAAGTCACCAGCATGTTCCTTGAACCACTCCTTGACAATTCTGGCAGTGTGGCATGGCACATTATCCTGTTGGTAATGGCCATCACCAGTAGGGAACACAGTTGCCATGAATGGGTGAACATGGTTCGCAACGATGTTCAGATACCTGGCAGCTGTCAGGGATTGTGGTATTGGGATAATGGGGTCCTAAAGTATACCAAGAAAACATCGCCTACAGCATAACACCGCCACCACCAGCCTGCCCCCCCCCAACAGTGCATTCAGGTGCCATAGCCTGTGTTGGTAATTGGCGTATCCATGCTCGGTCATCTATGTGATGCACCAGGAATCTTGATTCGTCAGACCAGGCCACTTTCTTCCAATCATACACGGTCCAATCTCGATGATCTTAGGCCCATTTCATGTGTTGTTGGCGTTTGCGTACAGTGAGCATGGGGACCCGACTGGGTATGCAGGCCCATGCACAGAAGACTGCGATGATATGGGTGCTGTGACACATTGCCCTGATCACCACTGTTGTAGCTGGGGGTGATTTGTTGCACTGTGGTCCTGCGTTCACTGTAAACAATGCGCAACACTTTCCGCTCCCCTCTGACATCACTGAGATGCGGGCAACACACGGCTGTACTATGGTTCATCGCTTGGCCATCTATGCACCACTTTTGATACGTACTCACTGCAGCGGCAGGTGAACAACCCGCAAGCAGCGTTGTTTCCGAAATCGTAGTTCCAAGGCACAGTATCATCACAATTTGTTTTTTATCAAACTCCGATAAATCGGCAGCTTTTACCAATCTGACTCGGAACACTGTACTAACCGAAAGCTGATCCTTGGGTTGTATATACACTGGCGAAAAGTGAAAAAAGAACACCAAGAAGGAGACGTCTGATACCAACGAAATTTATACAGCATAATAACGGAATACAGAGGATAACGTGATCAAAACATTATGGCAAAATACAGCTGTATTTGCTGGTAAACTGAAAAATAACATTTCCATGTAACATGGTTAGTACGAGGTTGAACCGCCATGAACTGCATCACACTGTGCAATTCTGGCATGGAGTCTGTCGTACAGATGTTGGATGTAAGTTTGGGGTATTGAGTTCCAAGCATCCTCAACCTGGACGCGTAAATCTGGGATGGTCATGGCTGGCTGTTGAGACCGGATAAGTCGTTGTCCCATAAAATCCCCCAAGTGCTTAATGGGGGACAAATCCGGTGAACGTGCAGGCCATGATTACATTCACTTCGCCGTACTCCTTAAATACCACCGACGATAATTTGCATATTATGCCATGCTGTGGCATAAGCGCTCACTAGTTGGTCCCGAAATTAACATCACTTCTACGTAAACTCGACCCCATTAACATATGTAAATTTCATGATCGTCCGTCAATTCCTTCTTGGTGTTATTTTTTCACTTTCCGCCAGTGTATATTGCTCTGTGAACTTCACCTGCATCACCGTTTGGTCTCCAGGTGCGCTCATTTTTCTAGGCTGGGGTGGTCATAATGTAATGACTCATCGGTGTAAAGGTACTCTTGGATTAATAAGGAAGCCAATTAAACTTTATTATTTCCATATTTATTACTTTAGCTGCAAAAATCCTGCTTGCTGTCGAGTACTAAGTATTCTAAATGAGAAACTTAGTACTTGACAAAAGTTGGAATAAAATAGAAATTTATTAGCCCATTGGTTAATAAACAGATGTATTGAATTTTTAATGCATTACAAATTAAACCTACCAGTAAAATTCTGTGATATAATGAAAAAAAAACCTACATTTTCATTACATCACAGAATTTTGTAATCAATAAATTTTGCCAAAATAATTTTTAATTTTGTTTAAACAGGAAAAGGAGAAAATAATCTAAAGATAGTTTAAATACAAGGAACTTTTCTGGCTTTAGATCCTTCACATTCTTTGACTGCTACTTGATAGCCACATGAGACTGACTGTTGTATAATTACGCAACATGTATGAAGTAAAAACAGCACCGATCTTCCCAGTGCAACGCTCATTGGTGGGTTAAAGGGGCAATGGATTCTATTTCAGGTGTCCATTGCACCTTACAGGAAGTATCTTATGTTTCTCATTCAGCAACATCCCCATTCCGTTACTCTCCTATCCCTCTATGCAATTGTCACCAAGAAATCCATTTGCATGTGCACGAGCCCCACGTATCCTCTTTTCGCCTAGGAATAGGTGGCCTGTTTTCAACTCTGCTGCCACAATATACCCAAGGCATATCCCCTTGGAGTAGGTAGTGGGGGTCTCTTATTGAGCATATTGTCCCCTTTACTTTTCTATCAGCATTCTTCCACTAGCACACAATGTTTTCTATGGGCTGTTGCAATTTTGTTCTGCCTGCCAACATTTCTATCTCTCCATTCCAGGGCAGTGCTCAGCAGATTTTCTGTGCCTTGTTAAAATGGAATTTCATTAATATTTTTTTTTTCTTTTTGCTTGTAAAAAGTGATCACTTTAGCTTTTCTATCCCTCATTAAATTCGGTGACTTCACTAAATTTTGTTTGTTAAAAATGAATGTTACACCAAACAAAAGTTTCTGTGTTGCTAGTTACATCCGAGATCTTGCTAAATACAAGTTTATTTTGGCACATTTTTCCTCATAATACTGATATAAATTCATTTCTTAATAATTCAATTGTTATCTCAATAACTTGGTTTAATGATGCCTTTGTTATTTGTTCCCTGTTTTGTCCTGAATTTAAATATCTTATAATATGTGATTATTTCTTAACATGGCGATTTGCAGGTTTTTCAAGCTAATGATGTTTCTGAGAGTCTGGGATATAATTCTGAGGTGATGAATAGTGATGTTATCAATTTGTAATAGAATGTAGTGCCATACCTTTTATCAGGTAAATATGCATTTTTTAAGAAAAAAAGAGTTTATATGATTATGCAATATGTGTCAAAAACTACATGATTGTTGTTTCTGTTCTGTGGAAATATAAATTTACCTGAATGCAGGTCCTATGATTAAAGGAGATACTGAAATGCAAAGCTTTCTTTTGTTTTTTGATTACATCACTTTGTCCATTTCACTTTATGTACTGCAGAAGGACATCATATAAACTCATTGGCCTTGGATTTCAGCTAAGAATTGCTTTATCTTAAGAAACTGAACTTCAAGAAGCATTTAAATGGAAGTTTAGAAATGAAAATTACATACATAATGCCTTAGATGGAACAAACAGGTTAAGATCTATCTAACATGAGACAATCTCATAGATGGTGTAAATGCATTCCCTACAAAACCACCAGCATTTCATTGTAGTAATTTGGGTCACAAAAGTCCTTGATACATTTTAAAAATTTATAAAAAGAAAAAAAAAAAACTATTCGGGATTGGAACAAAAAATTTTCAGATCAAAAAGTTTCGTATAGTTCATAAACTTCAACATGTGCACCTTCTGTTGCATGGAGTACATCAAGCAGATTTTCAATCTTTGCCCATGTACAGGGTAATTCACTTGGGACTGAACACTTATTTTTTAATTAACTCACGATTGCAAAGGCACATTTGAATGAAATTAATATAAAACATACCTTGATCCATGTAAAACATACATTGATTCTTTAAAAAAGATTGGTCCAATGATACAGTCGCACACCAGACACTGATTTTCACTGGATGCAATGGCTCTCCATTGAGGGTGTGGGGATTATCACTTGCCCACACCTTTGTATTTTTCAAATTTACGTAGCCAGATAAATGGAATCATGCTTTGTTAGTAAACCATGTTATGTTCAGCAGGGCGGAGTTTTCAAAGAAAAAATTTGATAAACCATTGCCAATATGCCAATTGTTTTTCAAAATCTGGTGGCTATAACCCTTTCACAGCCACGATACGGTACAGTTTAATCTTCACCTGTTTGACTGCTCTTTGTTTGACATATTGAATACAGTCGTTCAGTCTCTTGGGATAGCTGCCAAATAGATTTTCATGGAGATGCCATTGACTCTCTTTGACATGTCGAATATGATCTTCTTCGCCGCCCCGGTGGCGCAGTGGTCTAAGCGATGGCTTCTGATCATTCGTCTGAAAGGGGTCCGGGTTCGAATCCTGATGAGGCATGGATGTTGTGTTTGTCTTACGGCACTGGCTCTCTCCCTTCCCTGGAACAAGTGGCCCTAAATTAGGGACGGGCGACTGCTTATAGCCCATTGAGTTGCTCACGGTGGTCGTTAAACCTCCAATTAAAAAAAAAAAAAAAAAGAATATGATCTTCCAGTCTCTTGGGATAGCCGCTGAATAGATTTGCATGGATGGGGATGCGAATAACTGCTACTTCACATCCCCTATTGTGTCCTCTGCCATCTCGGACCATCAGCCCGTTTGCGGATCCACCAAGCTTCACGTTCTCTGCAGCTTCTTTGCCAATTTTGAAATGGTGGCTGTGGTGGGTGGTTTACTCCCACTAAATTTCTTCAGAAACTCCTTTTGACATTGTTTGAAGGAACAGGTTACCCAGTACTGATGCACAATGAATCTATGTTCCTCAATTGAATACACCATCTTCATTCTACCTCATCGCTTAAACTGTCTGCGGAGACATGCTATTCCCTCACCACTATTAGACAGATGACATGTCAGTGTGGCACCACCCAGCTGCCGGGGAGACATTTTATTCACAGGCAATGCACGTCGACTGGTTTGTCAGGGAATAAAGAATCACTCCATTCAGGTTTCATGCTCCTCGTATATTCCCCATCTCATATATTCCACATAATAAGTGTTCGGTCCCAAATGAATCACCCTGTAGATGCCAAAGTGGATTCTGTTACAGATGCAATTGCAGCAACTATTTGAGTTTTCAGTTCGTCAACACTTTGCACTTTGAGTGAATAAACTTTGTCTTTCACATATCTCCACAAGAAGTCTAGAGGTGTGTTATCTGAAGATCAGGGACGCTATGGGATGGGTCTATCTTGTCCAGTCCACCTGGTTGGAAATTCCATATTTAAATAATTTTGCACTACCTTACCCCAATGTGGCAGTGCACCATGTTGTTGCCAAATAATTTTAGGATGTAACGAGCAGATTTGAGGGACAGGAAAAATTTAAATCATGCCCAAATAAATTTCTTTTGTGACTATGGATTCTGCAAAAGAAAGGTCTGATCATTCGATCTGCCATTAAGCCACACCATACATTCATTTTAGGGCTATCCCAGACATGTTTGATAAAGTGATGTGGATTCTCAGATCCCCAAATTCTGATGTTGTGGCAGTTGACTGTACCTAAAACATGCAAAGTTGCTTCATCTGTAAAAATGTTTTGTAGGAAGTCATTAACTGCCTCTAGATGATTTAGCATGTCCACAGGAAAGTTAAAATGGTGTGGCCTGTCTTCCAGCTGTAAAGCTTGCAATATCTGAACTTCGTAGACATACAGGCAGAGTTTTTGTGGTAAAACTTGATACACTGTTGCATGAGGAATTGACAATTCTTTTGCGACAGTTCGTATTGATTTCGTGGGTCTGCATGAGAAGGCTTCACAAATGCTTTCGTCACCTTCACCCGTGCTTGGTTTTTCACATGTTGGCCTATCAAGGACACTTCTAGTTTCCAGAAACTTCTTGTGTTAAGCTGAGATCCTATTATGAATTGGAGGATCTTTTCCAAATTTCGAGTGAAAATTTCTTTGCACTTGGGTAACAGATTTCGTTTCGAAAAACCAACCAGCACATATCACTTTCTCTGCTGGAGTAGACATTTTTACAATTAACCTCGTGATTAGATCAGTAGCACCACCTAGTGACCTATTTGAGGAACAGAAAAACTTTTTTAAGTAAGTTAACAAAATCTGCAAAAATTATGTTCATATCCCGAATAGATTTTTGATAAATATTTAAGATGTGTCAAGGATTTTTGAGACATCATGTATTACCTGAACACTCTGAGGAACTAGACAATTTCATTTGCCATTTCTCCCTAATGATGGTACAAACAGATATGTAAATGCATTTTTGGTGAATAATCAGTTGAACAGCCACTGATTTTTTTTTTTTTTTTGAAAAGTGTAAGAGCTTTGAAGTCTTTTACTCATTTTTAAGTATTTTATAAACATCACACAGATATGAAAGAAATTAAATCTTAAGTATGGGTCCAAAAGATAATAATACACCCTAATAATTAACAAGTTAGTAAAATCATGCAATGCATTGATTATAATACGCTTTCCAACATTTCAGAAATCACTACTCAAGTTATGAGAATAATGTCTGTGGAATAAATCTCGGTCCTGTGCCCTGACCTTTGATCCCATTTCGATGATATTCAACAGAACCGGCTTGGTATACCTCCAAAATAACATGATAAAGTTTTGTCGCAATCGAAGCATTTTTACGTAAGTTATGATGCATAAGGGCTATGGAATAGATCCCGTTCCTGTGTCCTAACCTTTGATCCCATTTCGCCCATTTTCAATAAAATGTGACACCAGGTGGCCCCCTACCACATACTAAAATTTCATTGAAATCGAACCTTTTTTACGTTAGTTATGGTGCATAAAAGCAGTGGAATGGATCCCTCTCCTATGTACTAACCTTTGACCCCATTTCGTTCACTTTAAATAGGGTTCCTTCCCAGGTGATCCCCTACCAGATACTAAAATTTCATCGAAATCCAACGGTTGTTACGCGAGTTATTGTGCTGACGGACATACGCACACAACGCGCGACGTAATGAGGCAGATGGGAATCGCGACCATCTGCTAGCAAGGTGTGACGTCATAAATCTTTAATAGGATCCACAAACAACGCGTGACGTAATGAGATAAATGGCATGACCGCGTGCCAACATTCTGAAACGTGAGTTGTGACGTCATAAGATTTCTAAGCATTGGTAACATTAATGGAACAACGCCATCACTAAAAACGTTATGATTCGGGGTGGTTATTTAACCCACTAAACGAATTCTTCTAAAGTCGAGATCAAGCTAAATCGATTTCTAGTACCAGAAAACGGTAGGTTAACGACTTTCATCAAAATTCTTAGAGCCAAATAAAGGTAACTTGATCACGCTAGTTACGTTAACTGAAAACTTTTACAAAAAGTTCGTAAGTTGGAAGCTTTCGACCTTATCTTAGGTCTTCATCACGCCAATGGAGGACTAAGATTGCTGCCAGATTCTACATTTGAATTTTTCCTATTTTTGTTGCCAAAACTTAGAATTGATCTCCAGATCAACGGAATGTAGAGAGGAGATTCGGAGTTGCAAGTCATTGAGTTGAAAATAATTTCTATGCTTTCACGGTAACGGAGGGCAAAACGATTGTCAAAAGAAGCAATTCGTTTTGCTTCGTTAGTGGGGAACTGCAGATGTGTCTTCCATTGTCAAAATAGACAAGGCAGTATTAGGATTGGCTTTCGAAACATCTTTTCTATGTTCTAAAATTCTATGGCTAATGCTCCTGTATGTGCTTCCAATGTATAAGTTATCCCCAGTAGAAGAAGAGATAGGAATGCAGTAAACTCCTGGGAGGTTCAGGCTTTCAACTTTGTCCCTATCCCTTTGTAGAAGTTTCAAGATGTTTGGGGTAGATTTAATGGCAAGATGGTAACCAAAACTTCTAAAAAGAATCTGTAACTTATAAGCATAGGAAGGATGGTAAGGAACAGAACCACAGAATTTCAGGTCTTCTTTTCTTGTGAGGAAGGAGGCATTCGATTTTCGAATGGTTTTCATATTTCTTTATGAGGGAGTTGACTGTAACAGCAGCCTATCCTTCATGCCAACGCTGCTGTTATGTTATCCAAGCAAAATTCTGTGCCAATCAAGTACTCTTCTTCTTGTTTAAAAGAATTCAGGTCATTTATTCAAGAAAATAACCTAGCCGTATGCAAAGCAGGTAAAGTCGGTTGCCCAGTCATCATTGGTAAAGAAACTCTAAACCAAAAAGTGCTTTCTTTTCTTACATCTGCTAACTGCATCCCTTTGCAGTCAGACGCCACCAACTCACTCAAAAACTCGGTTGACAGATTAGCTAAGAAAGAAACTCTTCAATCCTTCCTTGGTGATATATCACCCCTCCTTACTTTAGAACTCCCAGGCTCTTCCTGCAAGTGAAACTGCATAAAGCTGGTAACCCCATCAGACCTTTAGTGGAATATTCTTTTTCTCCAGCAGTAAACCTTGAAAAGAGATTGGTCCTCAAATGCAAATCCCTCGCAGCCAACCATCCTCATACGGTTGTCTCTACTTCAAACTTCATCCACAACCTTCCTAATTCCTTTTCTCCTTGTGATAATCTGTATACTCTTGATGTAGAATCTTTGTTTCCCTCTGTACCATATTTTGATTCCTACATGCTCCTCATGAAGAAATTGATTCTTCATTTTGAACCCCCGGTCCTCTTATCAAAGATCTTTATGATTGTTTCCACACTATTCATCAACACAGTTGTTTTGTTTTCAACAAAATTGTGTATAGGCAACAATCTGGTCTCCCCATGGGCTCACCTCTTTCCCCTCTGCTTGCTGAAATCTACATGCAACATATTGAAGTTTCCATCATTCCTCTACACCCTTTTCAACCTTCCCTATGGTTAAGATATGTAGACAACATTTTCATTAGCTGGCCACATTCCGAGTCTGAACTACAGATACTGATCAACTCCATTACGGAAAAATTTCCTTCCATTAAGCTCACTATATCTAAGGAAGTAAATCACAAAATTGATTTCCTGGATGTATCTATCTGCAGAAACGCTGATCTCTCCATTACTCGTTCCGTCTATCGAAAACCTTCTGCGGCCACTAACATCATTCCCTACAAATCTTGCACCCTGCATCTCTACAAGCTTGCAGCATTGAAGTCCTACATCCACAGGGCTCATATCATTTGCAACAACCAACTCTCTCTTCAAGAAGAACTCTCCAAAATTTCTACAATAGCCCTCTCCCATGGTTTCCCTGCTGTTACAGTCAACTCCCTCATAAAGAAATATGAAAACCATTCGAAAATCGAATGCCTCCTTCCTCACAAGAAAGAAGACCTGAAATTCTGTGGTTCTGTTCCTTACCATCCTTCCTATGCTTATAAGTTACAGATTCTTTTAGAAGTTTTGGTTACCATCTTGCCATTAAATCTACCCCAAACATCTTGAAACTTCTACAAAGGGATAGGGACAAAGTTGAAAGCCTGAACCTCCCAGGAGTTTACTGCATTCCTATCTCTTCTTCTACTGGGGATAACTTATACATTGGAAGCACATACAGGAGCATTAGCCATAGAATTTTAGAAGATAGAAAAGATGTTTCGAAAGCCAATCCTAATACTGCCTTGTCTATTTTGACAATGGAAGACACATCTGCAGTTCCCCACTGGAACGAAGCAAAACAAATTGCTTCTTTTGACAGTCGTTTTGCCCTCCGTTACCGTGAAAGCATAGAAATTATTTTCAACTCAATGACTTGCAACTCCGAATCTTCTCTCTACATTCCGTTGATCTGGAGATCAATTCTAAGTTTTGGCAACAAAAATAGGAAAAATTCAAATGTAGAATCTGGCAACAATCTTAGTCCTCCATTGGCGTGATGAAGACCTAAGATAAGGTCGAAAGCTTCCAACTTACGAACTTTTTGTAAAAGTTTTGAGTTAACGTAACTAGCGTGATCAAGTTACCTTTATTTGTTAATATTGTTACGTGTTTTGCCCATCATCGTCATTCTTAAAGCTGTTTTCAAAATAAAATGTACATACATACATACAAGAATTGCTACTTTAAGGTGGACTTCAAGTAACTTTGCTTCCTATACTTCCAATGGAAAAACTTTTTGTACACATTTTCTTCACAATTAATGCGTTCCCAAGGATGAAAATTTAAACATCGATTAAAATATCTTCATTTTATAACTTGCAATACTTAATATTTTCTAAAAAATAACCGTAATTATGCAATTCAGCATTTGTTTGTCTACTGACGTCATGAAAATACAGGTCGGGCCATCTTTTTTCTGGATAATTAATGCGTTCACAAGGATGAAAATTTGAACATCAATTAAAATAGCTTCATTTCATAACTTGGAATACTTAATATTTTCTAAACCATAACCGTAATTATGCAATCCAACATTTCTTTGTCCACTGACGTCATCAAAGTACAGGTCGCGCCATCTTTTCTCTGGTTTCAACACCACCAAAGGAAAAGTTATTGATTTTTAATATAATTATGGTTATGTTTTAGAAAATATTAAGTTTTCTAAGTTATAATACGAAGTTATTTTAATCGATGTTCAAAGTTTCATCCTTGGGAACACATTAATTGTGAAGGAAATGTGTACAACAGTTTTTCCATTGGAAGTATAAGAAGCAAAATTACTTGACGTCCACCTTAATAATATGGGATAAGGACAATGGAATGGATCGCAATCCTATGTCCTGACCTTTGACCACATTTTGTCCATTTTCAATAGGGTTCGTCCCCAGGTGGTCCCCTACTACATACTGAAATTTCATCGAAATTGAACCATTTTTATGCACGTTATGACGCATAAAGGCAATGGAATGCATCCTGATCTTATGTCCTGACCTTTGACCCCACTTCACCCATTTTGAATAGGGTTCCTCCCCAGGCGGTCTCCTACCACATAGTAAACTTTCATTGAAATCGAACCATATTTACGCAAGTTATGACGCATAAGGGTAATGGAATGATCCCGCTCCTACGTCGTGACCTTTGACCCCATTTGTCCCATTTTCAATTTGGTTTGTCCCCTGGTGATCCCCTACCACATAATAAAATTTCATCGAAATCGACCCATTTTTACGCCAGTTATCATACGGACAGACGGACGGACAAAGCTGGAGCATATACGCTTCTTCAACCTACGGTTGGAAAGCGTAAAAAAGACAATGAAGTATCACAATTCCTCAAATGGTGTAATAACAAAGATACTTCATTTTGCAAAGCTTTCACCTGTGGGAGACTTTATCAAGACAAATAACATTAGATTAATATAGAACCTATTTGAGCTTAAAGTAAAATTATAAGTTTGCTTTTAAACTCCAGACCTATTCTACAAGGTAATTCAAAATGACGAATCTGATTTGAGAAGAGTATAATTCCATACCTATCAACCATGTATGGCCTGGGCATAAAGATTAAAATTAGTGGTTGCCACTTACCACATAGCGACTGGATGAAAAAAAGTGGCCAGTAGAAAAAGTTACTTTAGTGGCCATGCTCAAAAATTTGCCTGTCCGCACTGACTGGTGGCCCACCAAATTCTTTTTTCATTGCTAAAGAATTTATTTGCATTTTTAAAAACACTCCTGTGAATTAAGAAATGCGTTTTCAAATCATCCAACTCACACGTGGTGAAATACAGCCCTTTCTTCTGCAAATAAGGGGGTGCCATCTGTTTATAGATTCACTCTTCAAAAAAGGGGTGGCCATTTTAGTTTTCCCATTTAAGTTGGGCATGAAGTAAACATATTGAGAATGGACATGTGGCTTTAGATGAAACTGTGATGTCACAACCATCTTCAGCAGCTCGTTTTTTAAAGTTAAGTTTCCCTGGAAAATGCGTGGTTTCCCTTTGTTTAGGCACTTCTTGCTTATCAAAAAACAAAAGAGGCTAGCATTTTTCTTTTGTTTACAAAAAGAAATTAAAAGTTCAAAATCAGGACTTTACTTTTCGTCACCATCTTTCATTCCACATAGCGTCCTGTTTCCTCTGCATGTGTGGATGCAATAGCTTCTTGGAACAAATTTTGCTTTAGACAAAATTAAAAATTCTTGCTGTGCTCCCTAATACAACAAAATGTTAAACAGCAATGGGAAAACACAAGTTTTTTTACTAAAATTAAATATCAAAAATCAGTATGCATTGTTCAATCTGCTGTGATGATAATTTTACAGGTCCCGGAAATGGCCGATTCCTTCACGGGCAGCTTAAGTACCGATTTTTAAATTTAATTTAGCTTTAAAAAAGCAGAAGGCAAAAAAATGTGTTCTGTACTGATTGGTTTTGAACAACAGACTTAGAAATAGCAAAAACTGCACTTCACTAGAAAAAAATCTTAAAATACGAAGTCGATCATTTTCACTAACACCGAAGATATTAAGAACAAGCAACATAATAAGAAAAATATGAAAAATAAGAACATAACCAGAAAAAGGGAAAACACATCTTGGGGTAGAAAAATTTGAAATTTAGAAAATTACGGAACATTTTCATCTGTGCTAAAACAAATTCATTTTCGATCAGCAGGTGGCATGAAGATGCCCAAATTATATTGAACAAATGACATAATATAATATTCAAAATCTCTCTATTCTAAAAAAGTAACTGCCGCCGCCATTGTTTTAGAAATTTTGCAACACTCTCGATTTTCTAGCTCGCAGTGCAAAAAGTATTGAACACAAAAATATGAAATTTACATCATTTGTAGAGAACTATTTAGAGAACATACTGATATAAACCGTTTTTAGATTCTGGTGATACTTCAACAGCTATTGTATTTCAAAGTTAAGGTAAGCAAAAAAGTGCTATCAGTTCACGTTCCGGACACGCTAACAGCAACAGAATCATGAAACTTTGTAGGCATGTGGGGCCATGGCCAAATTTTTGCATCTCATCACCCTCTTTTTGAATTTCAATTTACTTTATGAGAAATTACATTTTTAAATTTCACAAAATTCTCTATTTTGTGTGGGATCCATTTTAAAAAACGGATGTATGGAAAACTATTAATCATAATGCATTGCAATTTTTCCAGCATAAACTCACAACTATCATCCCTCTTTTATGAAAAAAAAAATTAAGAAAAAGTAATTTTCTGATTTTTAAGCATTTTTTAAAGACGCAAAGGAAACAAATGTGTGGCTTACTCTGCCTTCAACATTAATCACACAAGAAAGTTCTGGTCCCATGACATGCTGCCATGGTGATGCAGCTATTTTTAGCACTGTCTTCTCATTGGGTGAAAGGACAGGCTACAATATAACTGGTAATGATGCAATGCTTAATGCCATAGTGACACTTTTAAAGTTTGGTGTTTTCGGCTGGCATACATGAATACCTTTGTAAATATAGGCTTTCACCTTGTATATAAAAAGCAAAGAGGGAAAATACGAGTGTGTTCGTCCACAAATTGTTCGACCACTTCTAAATTACCTAGAGATCTGAAAATTGGCATGCTGATAGGTCTTAAGGTCCGTATACCTAAAAAAGTACAAAAACAAAACAAAAAGAAATCAGAATAGCAGCTTTGGAACATTGTCTGCTTAAATTTTTTGCGAATTGTTTGACCACTTCTAAATGACCTAGAGATCTGAAAATTGGCATGCTGGTAGGTCTTAAAGTCTGAATACCTGCAAATGCATGAAAAAAAAAAACCCCAAAAAAACCCAACGTTTTGAAACATTGTCTGCTTGAATTTTTCTACCACTTCTACACCTAGAAAAAAAGTCTGAAAACCAAAAAGTTCAAAAGGGTGGCTTAGCTTTACTGTTTCAAAATGCTGATAGGTTTAAAGATAATTTTGTCAGAATCACTGAAATGCTTTAATTACTTTTCCCTTTCTTTAATTTTATGTTCAAAAAATGATTTTATAGATTCACCGTTCAGAGAACGGGCGTGGTTGCTAGTATCCAATAAACAATCCCAAAGATGTTTAATGAGTGTTGAAAACATGAAAATAAGCTTTGCACAAATGTTACATACATACATACATATCACTAAGTTGTTCTTTGAGATTCAGAGGTTAGCTCCAAAAAGAAAAACAAACTACCAGAAAGTTTTTACTTACTGTTGCCATATCAAACTTCTCCATTTACAGTGATGTTGACATACAACTCGGGCTTCACTGACATCCATCACACGCAGTACACAAAATCTTCTATACTTCATATTCATAATCTTTTTCCCCATGCAGACATTCCTGAATCTGATCCTCCCATGACTTCCTTGGCTTTTTTCTGCCTTTCTTTCCTGCCACTTGGGCTAAAAAGATTTTCATAGTAAGCATCTCATCACTCATTCTTTCAACACAACCAAACTACTGGAGCATATTGGTCTCCACCTTTGCTAACAATATTTTATTACACAGCTGCTACACATCTTTATTCCTCACACAATCAGAATGTGTCTTGCCACAAACTCCCTGTAAGTAACACATTTCCCCAGCACACAAGTGACTCCTATGTTTCTTCTGTAGTACCCAGGTTCCACTGCCATACATCAGAGTAAGCACACTTACACTTTCATACACAGCCATGTGGGACTTTCTTGAGAACCCATCATTCCTGTGAAAACCTCTCAAAGCAACTATGAATTTTAATGAAAAATTCCCTCGCCTACTAATTTTACCATCCAATTTGTTCTCTCTGTCAAACATGCTTCCTAAATACACAAACTCACTCACCTGGTCAATCACTATGCCATTTAAACTTACATTACATTCAGTGCTACCATTTGCTTTCTCAAACACCATAACTTTGGTTTTTCCCTTATTTATACTCAGTTTGAATTTCATGCAAACTTCGTACATCCGGAACAACATACTCTGCAACTCACTTTTGCTTTCTGCCTACAGGACAGTGTCATCAGCATAAAGCAATATGTAAACACAGATATCACCAAGACATAAACCAGTATTATCCTTTTTGGCATCACACATGCACGCATCCATAAATATATTAAACAGCCATGGTGACATTGCACAACCTTGTCTGACTCCTACACCAATAGAGAAACATTTTTATGAAACACCATTCACTCATACACAAGCTCTACTGCCAGCATACATGGCTTTTACACTATTAAGTAGATTGATTCCCAGTAACACCATATTCATTCAATACCTTCCACAAAAGTGTCCTATTCACTCGGTCGTAAGCTTTCTCTAGTAATTCTATGAAGGCAGCAAAAACTTTCTTACCAACAGCCAGATACTTTTCAATCATCATGCATAATGCAAAATTTTTTAAATAGCATTATTTCACTATTTCCTTAGTGTATTCGATGTTTCCCGCACTCCATAGAGGATCGACAATTCACGTAGTGGCTATGGAAAATTCGTAATATTTGGAGTATAAAAAAAAAAAATGACATCATTAAAATTTTACCAAAACTAGATGCTTTTGGGAAAAAAAGAAATCCTGACACTGGGTTCGAAAACCAGACATAATCCGATTGAATCAGGACATTTGGCAACTCTGCATGTGTTCTTATTGCTACTACTATCTTTTCAACACTTGTGATGGTTTATCAATGGTTTTTAACATAATATTTATGAGAGCAACACAGGAAATTACTGAACTTGATTTTTTCTGTGTAGTGGTTAGGAATCGTTGCAAGTCTATAAAACAAGGTAACCAGGTTGGTATCCTATTTTCTCTCAATCTAAGCTATGGTACACATGTGGCTATGATTCAGTACTGGCAACAACACAGTACCAAAAATAATTCTGCCATGAGATATGAAATTCATAAAGCTATACAGTCTGTTTTTATTTTGACACCAAGAAGAACTTAACCAAAAATAAAGTGAATAAAAAGAAAAAATAAGCAGAATGGTAGTGGTTTCTAAACATAATGTTTAAAAATTTTTGACCATCAGTAATTCACCAGAAATTTCTAGAGAAACTGAAAACAAGCAACTTTTAGTAGATGAAGGTAGCACAAGTTGTTGAAATACTGCTGACCATTATGCTAAGCAGTGCAGAAATTAAAAGAATATGAGCATCATGGACAGTAATTCTTGATAAGACAATGCTCATGAAAAAAATGACTTTAGGAAAAAATGACAATAGGCAGCAAATACAGTAGGCTAAACAATTGCTTGAAAATTTTGACCCATCAACTGCTATCAATGTATGGTGGAGAGATTCTATTCAAGAATATAGAGAGAGACCAAATAAAAAATATTTTTTCTATAAAAATTGTTTGCATTCACAGAAGAAAAATATAACTTTTAAGATTATATTTATATGTATTTCATTGCACTGGGTAACAGACAGTGGAACTACTAAGCTTAAATTTTACCTACGTCTAAATACATAAAGGTATCAGTTCAATAATAAAATGTATATACAACACAAAATTGCTGTAAGTAAAGTGGCCACTAGATTTTGACCATTCACTGGCCAATGGCCCCTTGAAAAAATCACCAATTTTAATCTTTACCTGGGCATACACCAAGTGAAAGAGGAAATCTCTGAGTTTTAGCAGGTCACCATGAGAGGGCTCCACTGTCACTGTGGGGCCGCCTCATTGGCATTGTGTTGTTCACTGTTTCCACAATGAAGTGCTACTTTGCCATTGAATTGGTTATAGTGTACCCTATGACTTGGTGCTGTACAGCGGGCCACTTAGGTCACCGGAACTTAAACCGTGCAACTTCTTCTTTTAGGGGGTATATATGCTAAGAATACTGTGCACATGACTCCATTGCCAACAACCCAGGATGAGTTCAAAAATCCATTGTTACTGCTGTGGAGTCAGTGGCAACAGACATGCTGGAACGAGCGAACCTGCACATTAGAAAGGTTGCATACAACCCTGGAGCTCATCCAGGTTAGTATGCAACCTTTCTATCCACTCATTGTTGGTCATATATGTCAGGGTATATTCATTTAACTTATCCTTGTTAGAATATACATTATGTCGGGTCATATTCTATATTTAAAAGAAGAGTTATTATAATAAATAATGTTTTTTCTATTTGCTTATGTATATATGTGTATGTGTAGTAAACCCCACTTTTAACAAGGAGTTCAATATTGATTAAAGTGCTCCCTGATTCCATTTCGGGGTGAACTTAATATACTAGACTGTGATCATACATGCATTTGTTATCTATGTTTTCGAGTATTTTAAAGCAACAGCTACCCAGCATCTCAACTGGGCTGTGGAATATTCTACACCTTTCACTCAGCTGGAAATTCTGCTCAGGTTTTTTCCACACTTTGGGAGAAAACATTGCCTAAATCTATTCCTAATTCAACTGGTATGAAAGCGTCATATTTCTGCTATGATTTGAGGAAGCATGTTTAAATATTTTAAATTCCTGTAATTTCACAAATTTACCTTTTGTAAGGTTTGTGTTATAAACTAATTTCCTAAGTCAGTAAAATCACAATCATCCTTCCAGATGAATACTAACAGTTAAACTGAAAATAAATTTTTAACCATAAAGTGTTGCATAAACTGAATTTCAACTATTGTATGTTTAAATGATATTGTTTTCCATGGCTATATCTGTGAGGATTCTTAGGAATGCAACCCCAATATAAAACCAGAGTGAGCTGTGTATGAAAATGTTTATATGTGGTGGCGATGTTCATAGATATATCCATAGTGATTGTTTTTACATGAAGATTTAGCTAAATACACTAATTAAAATTGAATGAAGTTTGTGCGTGTACAGCATAAATGAACAACCTTACTTGAAGAATAAGAGTGAATTCTGAACTAGGTACCATGTGGAATAAACTTCTAAAAAGTGATCTAATGTTTATTTTGCTTTATGTTCTTTTTATTTCCATTGATTAACGCTTAGGATAGCAAGTGCCTTACGCCAAGTGTGTGAACATGCCACAGTGGACATAATTCCAGGAATGATGCTTGTATTCCACCATTCATCTACTACGCTCTCTGCATCATCACTCAGAAATTTGCTTACGTGTGCACCTTCTTTTTTGTCTGAGAGTTGATGGTTTATTACAAACATTCCTCTTTTCCTAGTTTTGCTGTATGTACACGGTAAATACAAACTTCTGTTGCAACTTAAACAAGAAAGATGGCACCCAATTTTTGGGTGTAATGAGCACATCTTTTGAATCCATTCTGATGCGAATTAAATTTATCAAAGCTATTCAAAGTTAATGGAACCGGTATGCAAAACAGTAGCATCTGACCAAAGAAAGAAGTTTTTCAATCGGGTTTTTAATCCCACAGATATTGGTGTAAACGGAATTTGTGAACTTATGCCTTCTGGTTGCAGACCTGTGCGTTAAGAAAAATGTGAAATTATATGAGAAACATTTCACAGCAGAAACACTCTCCAACAAAGAAAGAAATTTTCAAATCAGACTTTTAGAAGCAGAAATATTGACAAATGTCAGATATGCATCTGTGTCCCCTGGTGGGGAAAAACACTTATTATTTTAAGAAGAAAGTATAAGGTCTGATCAAAAAGTATCTGACCTTATTTTTTATTGCAGCAACCCTTTGCAGAATTGGACTAATGCATCATTTGACCTTTGATCCTACTCACGCGTGTGATTTTTTCCGTGACTGTTCTGCCCTTCAATCGCTGTCAGGTAGTTGTGATAATAGTACGTGTACCATGTGTTTGTTGCATTTGTGTTTGGAGTGAAAATGGTGGAATGTGTTGATCAAAGGATCTGCATTAAATTTTGCCAGAAACTTGGTGACATGCAATCAGAGACAATTGAAAAAATAAGGAGAGCTTCTAGTAATGAAGCTATGGGTGTTACGCAAATTAAAGAGTAGTGTCATCGTTTCAAAGACAGCCAAACATCAGTCGAGAGTGACAAACGTTCTGGTAGGCCTTCATCCAGCAGAAATCCCCCCAAAATCAAGGAAGTGCACCGAATAGTGATGGAAGACCATAGAGTAACAATTAGAGAGATTGAGAGCGAAGTAGGAATTTCATTTGGTACAGCACAAGCATTTCTGACTGACGATCTTTGTTTGCATACAACATATCGCCGCAAAATTTGTTCCAAAAGTCCTCACTAATGATCAGAAGGAAAAACATCTGCAAGTTGCCCGGGACATGCTGGAATGCGTCAATGCTGGCCCTGATTTTGTGAAAAAATCATAACTGGAGATGAGTCCTGGGTCTACGGTTATGACCCTGTGACAAAAACAGTCATCTCAATGGAAAACGCCAGAGTCTCCATGGCCAAAGAAGGCACGCCAATCACGAAGTCATGTGAAGGTCATGGTGACCGTTTTCTTTGATTACCAGGATGTAGTACATCATGAGTATGCTCCACAAGGACAGACCATCAGCAAGGAGTACTACCTGTCTGTTCTCCACCATCTACGAGGTGCTGTTAGACGCAAGAGACTTGAACTTTGGCAGAGTAGCGACTGGTTGATCCATCATGATAATGCTCCAGCCCACACATCGCACCTCATACAGAACTTTCTAGCAAAACACAGCATTATACAGGTTCAGCAGTCTCTCTACTCCCCAGACATTGCCTTGTGCTACTTTTGACTATTTCCCAGACTCAAGATGCCGCTCAAAGGAAAGAGATTTCAAGATGCAGAAGACATCAAGAGAAATGTGACTTAGCATCTCATGAACATTCCAAAAAAGGACTTTGAAAAATGTTTCTAACAGTGGCAATACTGCTGGGAGAAGTGTGTGAACTCAGAAGGTTCCTATTTTGAAGGAGATTTGTATTTGAACTAAATATGGGAGCTAGATTCTTTTTCCTGGCATAAGGTTTAATGCTTTTTGATCAGACTTCATATTCTCAAAAGGTTTGTCGACGTGAGTAGTATTGGTCCACAAACGAATTTTTTTCAGTCAAGATTTTAGAAATTCAAATTTTGCTGCAAATGCATCAGAAGCGAAAATTAAGACTTATGCCTCCTGGTGGCCAAACCATTTTTTACCAGAAATTAGAAATTATATGCAAAAGATTTCCCATCAGGAGCTGTACCCGGTGCATAAATGTTTTTTTTTCAAATCAGAGTTTTAGAAGCACTGATATCGGGGGAAATGCAACTTACCTTTACGTCCCGTAGCGGAAAATCTATGAATTACTTGAAAATTTTTAAATTATATGAAAAACATGTCGTACCAGAAACCCTATCCAATAAAGAAGGAAGTTTTCAAATCAGACCATTAGAAGCAGAGATATTGACAAAAATAAGATATACATCTGCACCCCTTGGTGGAGAAACCATGCAATATTTTGAGAAGAAAATATTCCGAAAAGGTTTATCGATGTGAGTGGCATTGGTCCACGGACGAATTTTTTCAATCGATATTTTAGCTCAGTTCTTATGGCAAATACATCAGAAGGAGAAATTAACACTTACACTCCCTGGTGGCCAAACCATTCTTTACCAAAACTTAGAAATTATGTGCAAAAGATTTCCCATCAGCAGCTGTATCCGCTGAAGAAAAAATTTTCAAATCGGAGTTTTAGAAGTAGAGATATCAACGAAAACACAATTTACTTTTACGCCTCATATTGGAAAATCTTTGCGTAACTTGAAAAAGTGATTATAACTAAAATACTCTTCAACATAAATGGAATTGAAAAGTAAAAGATTTTTTTAATTGGATGTTTAGAAGCAAATATATGGAATGAAATTTATTTTGAATTCGCTATTGTCTGATTTTACGCCGTCTAGCAGCAAAATTGCACATCGTAAAAAAACAAAAAGCGAAATGAAGCATCATCATTCACATATTTCAAGCTACCCAATGCAAAAAGAATTTTTGAAATTGGACTTATGGTTGCAAGGATATGGTGTCCACAGATGGACGCACGGACAAACCAATAGCATAAACATGATTTTTTTTACAAAAGATGTGCTAAAAATGTACAGCTGATGTAAAACTTTATATTGAAATTGAAACACATGTAATATACTGAAGTACATTCATAGTTTTCTCTTTGCATGCATTCAATATATGCTCTCTTTGTAACAAGGCACAAGGCATATGTTGTGGTGATAATCCACTTCCTGCCAGACCCTGTCCTGTGCTGTCGTATCCACTTGCAACATGGCTTCTGAAATCTGGATTTTTAACTCAGCAATGCTGTTGAGCATTTACGGTACATAGACAGTATTCTTGAGAGATACTGTCTATCCTCAAGAATACAGTATCTCCTGGAATACAAATGGTGTGTCTATCCTCAGGAATACAAATGGTGTGTCTATCCTCAGGAATACAAATGGTGTGTCTATCCTCAGGAATACAAATAGTGTGTCTATCCTCAGGAATACAAATGGTGTGTTTCTACTACTCTCTCAGACATTTGCTCAGAGAACTCCCTCCATTTCTCAGACATACAAACACTTAATTTAACAAACAATTCATTTTATATAACAAAATGTCTGTGAATGTGGAAACGTCAGGTACATGTATCCAAGCTCCCTAAAATCTTAAGACAGTTGCACCAGCCATATGTTCTAACAGCTTAAATATTTTAAAACAGGGGCTAAAGAGGGGCTAAAAAAACAGTTGGGTGTGGGCTGAAGCCCACCTGTAGTGTCGCACCTGCTGATCCATAAGTAAGAACTAGAAGTATGCATTGATTAAACACTTTTCTTTTAATACATAAGGATAGATTGCTCTAGGTAATTATACATTTTCTTCCAAATGTTCTCCAGTCAAGCTTAATATGCCTGTTAATTTCTTTTATGGTGTGGCTCTTGCTTGATATCTGTTGTCCAAGGTAAATGTAGACACCAGTTATCTCTAGATTTGACACATCAACTTCTAATCTTTCATTTCTTTTATAATTATTGTACATCAGTTTTGTTTTCTGTAAGTTCATTTTTAACCCCTGTCAGCAAGTTCCTGGATCATACTCTGCAGCTCTAAGGGAGTACTTGCAAAATTGACTGTGTCATCAGCAAAATGAAAGAATGTTAAATGACCTCCATCAATCTTCATTCCCTTGTCTCCAGACATTCTGCAGTGTGGAATTGAAGAGCTTGGGAGATATTGTGTTTCTTTGTCTCACTCCATTTCCAATTTTTATACATGCTATTTCCACAAACAGTTGAATCTTTTCACTTGCATTTTCATAGATATTATTATTAATGTTAATGTATTCATCTTCAATACAGCAGGATTTCAAAGACATTTTAACTGCTGATGGTTTCATGGAATCCAAAGCCTTTCCATAATAAAAAAAAAGCTTTACATAGTGAGAATTGATTCTCATGAGCTCTTTCAGTAAGTTCTCTCATTACATTGATAGTATATGCAACCTCCCTCAAAAAATTATTGGTACTACATGTACAGAGTTTTTCCTGTCAAATGTTTTGCAAAATCTGTACTGAACTCCAGTCACTAACTTTGTTTAGTTAAACCACAACATGTGCTGTGCCTTCTTAGCCCCACTAAAATCAACCATTTGGCTTGCTCAACTAACATGCCTGTCATCTTGTGACCTATGCATGAAAGAGGCATACCCAAAGAAACTTGAAGATATAATGCACATATTAATGTGGGTCTAATAGCTGTAGCTTAGTTGAATGCAATGTAAAAAATGTTAAATTTGCTACCAAAGAGTAAATGTTTCTGTTACCTGTACATAGAGAAAATGTTACTATTTTACATATAGTAATATTTACTCCATGTACAGGATAATTGTTTTTGCAATTACCCTGTACATAAAGTAAATGTTTATGACATATATATAAAGTTAGGGTCTCTCCTTTAATGAGCTGTTTTTTGTATAGATATTTGTTTGTTTCAGGTTCTGAATGGCTGATTTTAATATTCACCAGCTGCATTTTTCCAATCAAGTCCGCGAAGCTGTAAGTTCCGTTTGATTTGTTAACATCTGTCAGTGTTACTCTTCCCATTGTGTTGCTACTAATGTTATGGATGTAATTTATTAGTTTATTAAATAATGAACACTCCTGTAGTTTATGTGAAAACTGGATAGTGTGTTTCACTCTTGGGTTGCAGCAGCACCAATAAAAAAAAAAAAAATAATAATAATAATAACTTGAAATTTTGGAAAGAAATTTGGGAAAGCCCAGTTGAACATAATATAAATTCCTTGTGGATCAATGATATTTGTAAAGATCTGAAAGGAATACACATGGATAATCTGATAATAACAACTGATATGATTACACAGCAAGTAAAGAATGTGAAAGCCTCGAGCGCACCTGGACCAGATGAATTGCACGGATTTTGGTTAAAGTATCTTACAAGTCTTAATCAATGTATAGCTATGCAATTCAATATAATGCTGCAGAATTCTACCACAGAAGATTCGATGACAGCAGGTCGCACATTCCTTATAATGAAAGATCAAGAAAAAGGCAATGAACCTAATAACTATCACCCAATTGCATGCCTCCCAACAATGTTCAAACTTTTCACAAGAGTACTGGCAAAATCAATATATGACTACTTATGGGAAAATAATTTGTACCCAATAGAACAGGAGGGGAACATCAAAAGGTCAAGAGGCACAAAAGACTAGCTGCTAATTGACAAAATGGTACTAAAAAACTACAAAAGACGAAAAACGAATTTGAATATGGCATGGATAGGTTATAAAAAAGCCTTTGACTCACTACCACACAGCTGGATTAACACTTGTCTGGAACTATTTGGAGTAAACAAGAACATCTGCTAATTTCTCAAAGAGAATATGGAAAACAATGTTACTTGCATATGGTGAAGAACTCAGAAAAGTTAATATCAAGAGAGGCATATTTCAAGGGGATTCTTTGTCGCCTTTATTGTTTATATCTCTTTAATCCCATTGTCAAGGTTTTTGAACAAAAGAAAAATGGGCTACCATATTTCGGACCAACATGGAAAAATGAACCATCTGCTGTACATGGATGACCTTAAATTGTATGCAAAAAGTGCCACCGAACCTGAAACATTGCTTCATACAGTGCAAATATTTAGTGATGATATACAAATGGAATTTGGACTGGGAAAATGTGTAGTACTATCCATGTGCCGGGGAAATTCCAGAATATAGATGAAATAGAACTAGAAAATGGTAAAACGTATAATGAAATCATTGTCAGAAAACGAAAATTACAAATACCTTTGAATTTTTGAATCAGATAACATTTTGCATACAAAAGTCAAAGGTTTGACTCAGAGGTAGTAACATCAAGAGAGTATGAAAAATACTGAAATCAAAAGTAAATGGTGGAAATACAATCAAAGTCATAAATACATCGGCCATTCCAGTAATCAGATACCTAGCTGAAATAATTGATTGGACCCAAAGGAATTAGAAATATTGGATCGGGAAACTCTAAAGTTTATCATGCACTCCAACCAAAAAGTGATGTTGACAGATTATATTTACCTCAGAAAATTGGAGGCAGAGGACTACTTACTACAAGTACAACAGGTAGCAGAGGAAGAAAAAAGAAGCCTGAATGATTACATCAACAGAAGCAGAGAAAAGCTACTTCAGGTAGTGAATAATGAAAATATATAAAAAATAACAGAAAACAAAGCTGAATATAAGAGAAAACAGTTTGAAAGCAAATTAGATGGCTGGAAGAACAAACCACTGCATGGACAATTTCTAAAGAATATTGATGGAAAAAGTGACGACAACTTGACTTGGGCATGGCTGAAACTGGGTTCCATCAAAAAAGAAATAGAAGGTCTGATTTTTGCTGCACAAGAACAGGCATTGAAAACAAATGTTATGAAGGCTAAAATCCAGAAAGTCAGTGAAAATCGTCGAATTTGTCAAAAAAAAAAAAAAAAAAAAGAAACTGTCTCATATGTGAATGTAGCAAAATTGCACAGACAGATTACAAAGGTAGACATGACAGGGTTGCAAAATTGATTCACTGGTCATTATTTAGAAAGCACAATCTGCCAGCATCAAAAAACTCATGGGAACACCAGGCTGAGAAAGTCATAGAAAATGATCAAGTCAAGATCTTGTGTGATTTTCGAATTCAAACCGATCGACACATAGAACATAATACACCAGACATAACAGTCATAGAAAATCGAAAATCTGGATAATTGATATAGCGATTCTTGAAGATGCCAGAGTCGATGAAAAAGAACTGGAAAAAATGACTAAATATAGAGACAGGGCCATAGAAGTTACCCGATTATGGACTAAACACACAATAGTAGTCCCCATTGTCATTGGGGCACTTGGAACAATGTCAAAAATTTTTATGAATCATTTCAAAAAATTGCAGTTCTCTGATATACAACCTACAGAACTGCAGAAGACAGCTTTACTTGGGACATCATATATTTTATGCCGATTCTTGATGGATACCTAGGTCTCCAGTGGAAACTCATGTCAGCTCAACAACACCAGTCAATGATAATTTTGTTGTTTATGTTTGATTGTCATAGGCTGTGCTTTCTATATTTTGAATAAAGAAGATAATAATAATAATAATGATAATAATAATAATAATAATATGAGTAGTAATAATTCAAACAGGTATGTATCAATAATTTTTTTTGTAAGGAAGGAGGCACAGCTAAGCAAATTTTGCTGGTTCTTCACAAATCAGCATACTTAAAAAAAGATATTCAGGTTTAGGAAAATGGGTTGCTAAATAACTTTATTTTCATGTCCATAAGGAAATTGATGATGCATCTCTCTTTGTGATCTTCCTATGTGTTTGGAAAAAAACAAAAACAAAAGAACCCCCATAAATCTGTGATAACAACCAAACAGATAATTTTGTCAGAATGACTATAGATACTGTACTATAGTCATTCTGAATATAATCTTTTCTTTTCATTTTTCCCATGAATAAGTTCCAATACTTAATTTTCATGGGCGGTCGTAGTGAGCGATGGGTTTGCCTCCTCGGGGCGCTTCGGGGTAACAATGGCGCCCACAACAGCAACTAGGGCCTCTGTGAATCTTGGAGAGGTGCAAGCTAGTTCTGTGTGATATTGGCGAAAAGACCCCAACTCACTGGGTTTTGTTCCAGAATCCTTAGGTGGAATGACCAACTGGAACCCTCAGCTGTGGGCTAATCCCCCACACTGATGTACTTACCTGATTAAAAAGACAAAAAGAAATATTAAGAATGACTCAAGTGTGGGATATGGTGGACCTACCACACTTGAGAAGGACGGTCCACCACGGAATCGACCTGGACTTTCTAAACGGCGTATGAGAAAGCGATCTCGGCTGAGTGAATGTAAGATTGGTGTATGGAATACTAGAGGTATAAATGGCAAGATGAGTGAGGTGATTGAGGAGATGAATAAGTATAGACTGGATGTGCTGTGTGTAAGTGAAACCAAAAGAAGGAAATTGAGGTAGAAGAAGTGAATGGCACGGTGAGTGTGTGGTCTGGAGTATTGGATAATATGAGAGGACGGGCTAGTGTAGGTGTGATTTTAAGTGAAAAGATGAAGAACAACTTGATTCACTATAGTTGCATAAGTGAGAGAATTCTCTGGATTTGTTTGAAACTGAAACTTCAGAGAAATGTAATTGTTGTAGTGTATGCTCCTTGTGACTTGGAACCTTCTGATAAGAAAGAAGATTTCTGGAATGAGCTAAAAGCTGTTTTGAGCCAGTTTGGTGCTAAAGAAAAAGTTATAGCAGGGGATTTCGATGCTAGAGTAGGTGTGCAGAATGCAATTTCTGACAATGTTCTGGGTAAGTTTAATGATCCTTGTGTGAATGATAATGGTGAAAGATTAATTGAACTCTGCATTGAGAATGGTTTGTGTGTATCTAATACATTTTTCAACCACAAGTATATCCACACATATACTTGGGAAAATCGTACTCTTGGTCAAAAGAGTGTGATAGATTTTGTTGTCTACGATCAGCGTTTGAAACACTTAGTTGTTGACACCCGTGTGATGAGAGGTGCAGATGTTGGTTCTGATCATTCTTGGTAGTGTCACGCAGTGAAACTTAATGTTGGTTGGAGGAAAAGGAATAGAATGAGACCCAGGATAGAAAGAATAAAGGTTGATAGGCTCCTTGAAGATCATCAGCGGTATTCTGACTTACTCAGAGAACGACTGAAGGATCTGAAGTCTGGTGAGAGCGGTGTAGAAAAGAAGTGGGAATGTTTTAAGAACTGTGTTGTCACTGCTGCTAAAGAGGTCTGTGGCACCACAATAGTGGGTAACAATAGAGGTGATGCTTGGTGGAATAGTGAGATTGAAGAGGCAGTAAAGAAAAAGAAGGAAGCCTATTTGGGGATGTTGCAAGGTAGAGTGTCTTTGGATGAATATCGCTGTAAGAAGCGTGAAGCTGCTAAGCTGGTTCGCCACAGTAAGGCAAAAGATAGGAAGGAGAAAGTGGAAAGGCATGAACTAGCTTTTTGGAAAGATAGGAAGTCCTTCTGGAAGTACATGAGACTCAGGAAAAATAGGGGGAAACAAAGTTGTAAGTTGTGTGAAGAATGAGATTGGGGAAATGATATGGGAGCCCAATGAGTTAACTGACAGATGGGGTGAATACTTCTGTGAGTTATTAGATCAGGAAAGCAAAAATGATTCTGAGACAGATGCAAATGATGTCACAATGAGGGATGAAAGCACAGGAGGGATCTCAAGGGAAGAAGTGTGTAAAGCTCTAAAATCTCTTCAGAATGGTAAGGCTCCAGGAGTTGACGGCATAACTACAGAGATGTTGAAATATGGTGGTGACTATAATTGACTGGTTAACTGAAATTTGCCAGTTGTGCTGGGAGTTAGGAATGGTCCCTCGGGATTGGAAGCATGCTATTATTGTTCCCTTGTATAAGGGAAAAGGTGATCAGACTGAATGCAAGAACTATTGTGGTATTAGCCTACTGAGTGTGCCAGGGAAAGTCTTTGGTAAGGTTGTTATTGAAAAAGTACTGGGTCTTACATCATTGAAAGTGTGGGATGTTCAGAGTGGTTTTATGCCTGGTAAAGGCTGCACTAACCAGATTTTTGCATTACGCATGATGATTGAAAAGTATCTGGCTGTTGGGAAGAAAGTTTTTACTGCCTTCATAGATTTAGAGAAAGCTTACGACCGAATGAATAGGACACTTTTGTGGAAGGTATTGAATGAATATGGTGTTACTGGGAATCTACTTAATAGTGTAAAAGCCATGTATGCTGGTAGTAGAGCTTGTGTACGAGTGAATGGTGTTTTATCAAAATGGTTTTCCATTGGTGCAGGAGTTAGACAAGGTTGTGTAATGTCACCATGGCTGTTTAATATATTTATGGATGCATACATGCGTGATGCCAAAATGGATAATAGTGGTTTATGTCTTGGTGATATCCGTGTGTACAGATTGCTGTATTCTGATGACACTGTCCTGTTGGCAGAGAGCAAAAGTGAGTTGCAGAGTATGTTGACTCGGATGCACGAAGTTTGCATGAAATTCAAACTGAGTATAAATAAGGGAAAAACCAAAGTTATGGTGTTTGAGAAAGGAACTGGTAGCACTGAATGTATTGTAAGTATAAATGGTACTGTGATTGACCAGGTGAGTGAGTTTGTGTGTTTAGGAAGCATGTTTGATAGAGAGAACAAGTTGGATGGTGAAATCAGTAGGCGAGTGAATTCTTCTTTGAAAGTCATAGCTGCCCTGGGAGGTTTTCACAGGAATGATGGGTTCTCTAGAGAGTCCCGCACGGCTGTGTATGAAACAGTAATTGTTCCTACTCTGATGTATGGCAGTGAAACCTGGGTACTGCAGAAGAAACATAGGAGTTGTTTGTGTGCTGGAGAAATGCGTTACTTATGTGGGGTTTGTGGCAAGACACGATCTGATTGTGTAAGGAATGAAGATGTATTGCAGTTGTGTGATGTGAAGCAAAATGTTGTTAGCTAGGTGGAGACCAATATGCTTCGGTGGTTTGGCCATGTTGAAAGAATGAGTGATGGAATGCTTACTAAGAAAATCTTTTTTTCAGCCCAAGTGGCAGGAAGGAAAGTCAGAGGAATGCCAAGGAAGACATGGATGGATCAGATTCAGGAGTGTCTGCATGAGAAAAAGATTATGAGTATGAAGTATAAAAGATCTTGTGTACGGCGTGTAATGGATATCAGTGAAGAACGAGTTGTATGTCAAGATCGCTGTAAATGGAGAAGTTTGATACGACAACAATAAGTAAAAATATCTGGAAGTTTGTATTTCTTTTTGGAGCTAACCTCTGAATCTCAGAGAACAGCTTAGTGATATGTATGTATGTATGTACTTAATTTTCATGCTATATTCAACTCTAAAAGATACTGTGTGCATTTGTGCATTTTCAAAAATGTATAATTGAATTAAAATGTTAAAAAATCATATTACATGAAAAGTTATTATTGTATTTCAGAAAACAATATGCTTTGGATGACAATAAATTCTTGAGAGAATTGGGGAGCAATATGTAACTGAAATAAAGAATGTAAAGAAAATTAAGAATCGTGCTCAAGTTATGTAAAAGTTTTATGTGGAAGCTTTTGAACTATATCTTTCTTCTTCATCCAGTGTTCGGATGAAAACTGACCAGGTTGCTGCGAGACCTTCATGATTTGGTTCCTGTAAATGATTGCCAGATTCACAAATTTTATCTTCATTTTGAAAGAGTATGGGTTTCCAGATCATGGGGATGATATGTGGATATTTCAAATTGCAGTTGTTGGAAGATAAATTTCCAAGCTTTCATGGTAGTGAAGAGCATATGAACTGGAAAATGGCACAAATTGCTTTGAATCCTTCCAACAGGGTTTGGCTGAGGTGTATTTCAAAATGAAGAAGGCTAAGACAGTATTAGAGTTCCCCCATTTTGGTGTCCTTTCAATCTATTTTTGATGCTTTGATAAGAGCTTCTGATGTACAAAGTTTGTCCAGATGAATTATTTATTGGAATAGAATAGACTCACAAAAAAATCAAGTGGATCTATTTTATCTCTGTCATTAAGTAATAACTTTAGAATAGTGGGATTGTAACTGACTGCAAGATAGTAACCAAACTTTTTGAAAAATTAGGATGGAAAGGAATGGAGCCTGTGAAATGTGGATTTTCATTGCCTGTTTGGAGATCTTTTATTTTTGATTTCAGTTCATACTGGGAGATAAGATTTTTTATTTTTGTTTGAGGAGAACCATGAGAGATAGCAATATGCAAGGTTCTCGAGTAGTCTTTTCCTAGGGAAGATTGAATATTGCAAATTATGTTAGCTCTGTGTATGCTCTGTGCATGCAGGATTTTATTGCCGCAAATTTATAATTCTGGTAAGTAACATATTGGAAAGGAATTATATCCAGATGCTGAGGGTTTATAGAAAACTGTTCTAGAAATGGAAAATCTGTATTTCTCTGAAAAAAAAAATTCAAGAAATTTATGCTGCTGTTTTCTTTCTGGTTAAGTATGAATTGTGTAGTTTGGAATTTTTCAGTGATTGAATTGGTTAAGGATTCTAAACTTTCTTCAGGATGAGGCCAGAACATCATCAACATAGTGGACAGAAAGTAAGTTGAAATGGATGACCTGGAATCAGGGTTCCTTCAATATGTTGCAAACATGTTTCAGCAAGGATAGGGAACAATAGTGATCCCATTGGTAAAACATTTTTTTGTTTTCAATATATTTCATTGTAGACAAAGCAGCTATGCTCTGTCTACAATAAAATATGTCATAGAGGTCTTTTATTAAAACCCTTGGAAACTCAACTTTCTGAAGAATTTTCTTTGAGCATATATGCATCAAAATATAGAACTGGCGGAAACAGAGACTCAACATCAAGAGTAAAGAACTGTTCAATGGAAGAAGTAGAAGTTGGTAATATTTTAATAAATTTTTGTGTAAATATGATGGTATTAGTATGACTTCACAACAATGCCTTACATTTTTCTGCCAATTTTTTTTCTAGGTTTATTGCAGGAGAATAGGTATATTCCACTAAGGGTCTAACTGGGAAATATTTTTTGTGAAGCTTTATCTGAAGAAATAAGCTAGGAGTCCTGAAAGAGGTGAAATATTTCCTAGAAATGACTGAAGAGTAAATTTCTTGGCCAATCTTTCAAATGAATTTGTCAAGGTGTTAATTCAGTCAGACTTTATTTGTAAAGCAGTTGGGGGATGTGAGGAGTAGTAGGGGGGTTTCCGGCGCATGCTTAGTTTTTAGGCGGTGGCAACACTTTGGGTCACGTGGTAAGAAGAAACCGTCATGATCTGGGAGGGACGTCACAGATGGGCGTGGTCCTTTTTTACTGCATGACGTCACCTTCACGTCGATGTTGACGAAGCCATTTTTAATTCTGGGAAATTTCTCCGCCATTTTTATTTTTTTGCGAATTTCCCAATCTGTTTTTTCGGGTGATGGCGGTAAATTTAATTGTAAGTGGACTCGGGAAATTTTTTTTCAACCATGGATTTATTATCGAAAAAGAGCGACGACGAGGTTTGGAACCAGTTGGATTAGAACCCGGGCCGTTCATGTGGAAGTCAAATGCTCTACCAATTCGGCCACCAAATCGTTGGTACGGTTGGTCGAAAGGATTAAGACATGTGGTTGTGTATGGGGAAGACTGCCTGAGGGGATTTGCAGTTGGCCGTCTTACGATGAATACAGGAAGGAGGGCGTATTAGGAGTTGACGTCATTTGAGATTCTGTTAGACACATTAAGCTCCAAGTCTGATTATTTTTTTTCAATAACTTGATCATTTTGCAACGAATTTATTCCTTATTTTTTCCCCATAATTTCCCATTTTATATACATAATTTTTCAACGTAACGATTTTTTTTATTTTCTTTGAGGAGATTTCACGCTTTTTAAACGGACGTACCAACATAAAGACGTTTCCCAAAGTTTTGTGCTGCAGACATAATCTTAAAACACGAATGTTTATTAATGTACTTAAGTGTTCATGGCATTTTCTGTTACATTTGTTAACAATGTACCTTTTTCCGCCATAAAAGCCGCAATGTTTTATACATAATTATAATATATTTTTTTTATGTTTTCGTATTTTCTTTTATGATTAATCAGTGAAATGTACCTTTTAATGCATTATCTTAATCTACTTTTTTTTCTAAATGCTTGCATACTCGTTAAACTTCTCGATGTAACATCATTATTTTATTTTCTTACTTTTCAATCTAACAACTACTTTTATCGAGGCTTTATTTTTTCTGATTTAAACAAGCAAACGTTTCTTCATTATTATTTCTTTTTCCTACGCAAAGAACTTTTCTTACTTGCTTTTAATGTATGACTTTATCTGGTTTTCTGTATAGCTGTTTCATGTTTGCGCAAGAAATATACAGATCTATAGCAGATATACATAAAATTCGCTCGTAACAGTATCTTTTTTTTTTTCAGATTTAAACCAACATACGTTTCTTAACGACTTGATATCTGTTCCACAAGATGTGACAAAACTTCAGATTTTTAATTTTTTCCCTCTGAAACTGTTTTTTTTACTTGCTTTTAATGTATGGTTTAATCTATTTTTCTATCTTACTTTTCTATATGTGTACAAGAAATATACGGATCTATAGTGGTTAAAATTCGATTGAAACAATATTTTCTCCATTCTTACTGTATTTTTACATTTCTTTCTAACAGACGTTTTTTCTTCTCAATTCCCGCTATCTAACTTAATCTATGTTTTGAATATCATTCTATGTCCGCGTATTCGTCCATTATTTTATTTCAAACTTTGCTAACTGCTTCATACTTATATTCTGACTTTATTTTTTTCATTTCAAGCAACGTTTCTTAACGAGTTGAATTTCCGGATGTGACAAAACTTCAGATTTATTTTTTCTCCTCTTAAACTATTTTTTTCTTACTTGCTTTAAATGTGACTTAATTTATTTTTTACATCGCTGTTTCGTGTATGTACGAGAAATATACAGATCTATAGCAGTTAAATATTCGATTGAAACAGTATTTTCTTTATTTTTACATTTCTTTCTGACAAACATTTTTTTCACATTTTCCCCATATTTAACTTAATTTTGTGTTTTCGAATATGTTCACGTATTCGTCCATTGTCTTTTTTTCTAACTTTACACTTCATTCTTACTGTATTTTTTCCATTTAATTTCAACCAACGTTTCTTAACGACTTGATATCTGTTCTACAAGATGTGACGAAACTTCAAGTTTTTAATTTTTTCCCTCTGAAACTGTGTTTTCTTACTTGCTTTTAATGTATGGTTTAATCTATTTTTCTATCTAGCTTTTCTATGTGTGTACAAGAAATACACGGATCTATAGTAGTTAAAATTCAATTGATTTCTTCATTCTTACTGTATTTTTCCATTTTTTTCATTTACAGTAGTTAAAATTCAATTGAAACAATATTTTCTCCATTTTTACTGTATTTTTACATTTCTTTCTAACATACGTTTTTTCTTCTCAATTCCCGCTATCTAACTTAATCTATGTTTTGAATATCATTCTATGTTCACGCATTCGTCCATTATTTTATTTCAAACTTTGCAAACTGCCTCATATTTATATTCTGACCTTATTATTTTTCATTTCAACCAACGTTTCTTAACGACTTGAATTTCCGGATTTGACAAAACTTCAGATTTATTTTTTCTCCTCTTAAACTATTTTTTTTCTTACTTGCTTTAATGTGACCTAATTTAGTTTTTTCATCGCTGTTTCGTGTATGTACAAGAAATATACAGATCTATAGCAGTTAAAAATTCGATTGAAACAATGTTTTCTTTATTTTTACATTTCTTTCTGACAAACATTTTTTTTTCGCATTTTCCCCTATTTAACTTAATTTTGTGTGTTTGAATATCATTCTATGTTCATGATTCAGACTTTATTTTTTCATTTCAACCAACCTTTCTTAACGACTTGATATCACAAGATGTAGCAAAACTTCAGATATTTTTTTGTTTCTTCATGTAACGTAATATTTTTCAAAACTCACTTTTAAGTATTCCTAAAAGCTTACATTTATGAGAAATATACAGATCTGTAGTGGTAAAAATTGGACTGCAACAGTATTTTCTTTATTCCACCTTTACGTTTCTATTTCTTTTCAACAGGCGTTTCTTCATTATTATTTCTTCTTCATATGTAAGCAACTTTTCTTTCTTTCTTTTAATGTATAACTTAATTAATTTTTCCATCTTACCTTTTTCGTGGGTATACGAGAAATATACAGATCTATGACAGTTAAAATTCGATTGTATTAGTATTTTCCTTACTATGACTTTATTTTTTCATTTCATTTGAGTAAAACGTTTCTTAACAACTTGATATCACAAGATGTACCAAACACTTCAGATTTTTTGTTTTCCTCACTTTCCAACTCACTTTTAAGTATTTCTAAAAAACCTGCATGTATGTGAAATATTCATATTTTTTCATTCTATCCTAATTTGCTATGCTTTTCTTTAACTAACCCAACAGGAAAATCATTCATTGTCAAGACATTCATTCTAAAGCATTCTTTCTTACGATAAAATTTATATTCTTTGCAATATATTTTCAGTATATTTTTTCTAAATCAACAGAAAAAAACATTCATTCTGGAGACATAGCGACCAAGTCCGTACTTCCACTAAACATCATATTCTTAGCAAACATTTTCCCCCTACATAGCAATTTCTTAACTCACCAGAAAAGCAGCTATTCTCAATATGTAGCTAAAATATCGAATTTCTCCAAACAAATGTAATAATTTTTTTAAGAAAGACTTAGTTCTTTTCTCTGTATAACGACTTAATCTATTTTTCGAAAAACTGTTCTACGTTTACGTATTTTGTTTAACTTTGCTTTACACTGTACTTCGATTTTTTTCTTCGTAGTACTTTTTTCCTGTTTCATTCCAACAAACTTGTTTCTTTTCGACTCGATGACTCTCACATTTCCATACAAACTCTCCTAATATCAGAAATGTAACAAAAACTTCAGATATATTTTTTAACTTTAGAATAAGTCTCCCCGACATTTATTATCATGACATAAACTAAAATTTCATACTTTCCCCCAAAATAATTTTCTTAATGAGTTGTTTTTACACTTTTTTCATGTATATCCAAATATTTATTGCTAATTCACCTCGTCAAAGTCAGTATGAACACACCTAACCACATTCTATTTTTCCCAATTTATTTCGCTTTACATCGAAATGCGTCAAAACTTTGCATTTACTTCATTCACGCAATGATCACTTTTAACTTACCAGGCATTACATGTGAAACATCTGTGTTTGAGGTATTCCCCTTCATACGTTAACTTTCGTTCTCCCTTACATTCATTTCTAAATAGGTTATCTCCATCGCATCTGTTTTTCTGATACAAGATCACACACCATTTATTTAATTACTTCAAGAACATATTAATCTTGAACATAAAGAACAGCCAATCTTATTCTAAGTATGTTTTCTCTTGATTCTTATAAAGGAACAGACAGCAAGAAGTCTCACACACTGAAACAAACATCGCCAATTTGTTGCTTTCATTGAAAGGGCGATTTTTTTTTATTTTAGTTTTTTATATAGTCGCAAAAATCCCATAGAATAACATGAGAAAATCATTTACCTTAAAGGAACGTTTTCAGACGTTAGAAATCTTAAAAGAGCAAAATATTTCACTTGAAAAGTTATGGGGTACGTTTTTAAAAAGTTCATAATTGAGGAGGATTGTGTTTTTTACAACTTCATTTTATATAAGGTTAGTTTCGAGAAAGTTAAATTTCGTCTAGTGTTAATCGAACAGAAGAAATATACATCAAGGAAAGAAAACTGAAATTATACATATGCGAAGAATTTGCTACGGCTGAAGGTCCCCCGAGCGAGTTATTCAACCAATGTTCGTATTACCCATTCAAAGATGGAGGTATCAGGATGACCAAATCCCTCGTTGTTGCCTTCTTGTAGCAAAAGAGGTGGCGAACTTCACCAAACATGGTTCCATAATATTGGAGAAACACATTAAGGTTTACGGAGCAATTGAGCCCACGCCAGTAACCTTCGTTCACATACACTCACATTCAAACAGAAAAAATATAAATGAATGACAAAAAATAATGAATAAAAGTAGTCCTGAAAAGGACTGATGTTTAGTCCTAAAAAGGACTTTTTTTTTATTCCTCAAAAGAACTTTTTCTCTCATCTGGACTCTAAATTGCTCCAACGTATTCCACATTCTTGAGCTTCTACAAGAATTTTCTTCACATTAATGTTCTCGAAGAAAAAGTGAGTAATGGTGGGACGTATCAGCGATTGAAGGCGCTCACCAAAGTATTTCCCCAAAGTTTTGGGTTCAACAAGAGCAAATGCTTCGTCAAAGCATAGAGTCCATTTGTCTTCTTCTGTTTCGTTAAAGCACCTATTCCCCAGCTGATTGTTTGGCATGAGATTAGGATGCAAATGACATTCTCTGCAGTAATAAACTTTTGCAATGTTTTTTCCAACCGCATCGACCAGAGCAAGTTTAAGAGCATTGGTGTCTTGATCAGATATCGTATGTTCGAGTCCGAATTTACTGCATACCAATCTCGCTGCGTCACGAAAAACTGTTCCAAACTGTAATTGTAGAATACCGTCCCACAGCTTTTCAGAAGCATCACGAAGCGTGTTGAATTGTTTCCAGGTTAGGGACACCGAAGCACAATTCAATTGCAAGGCATCATTGGAACACGTGAACAGTTGTTGAAAGGTGTACATAGGCCCATCAGATGAAGGTGAACAGTTCATCAACAGTTCTTTATTGATCACTTTGATTTTGTTGAGAGCGTCATAACAATGCGAGCGGTCCATGAACTTCTTGAATGTTCTAGCAGACATTGTCACGCCATATTTGGTAGGAAACAGTTTTTCTCCTTTGGTAGTGTAGCTGCGAATGTGCACTCTCACAGTTCCAGAAAAATCAGTCACTTTAGCAACTTTGTTTCCCCCGAGGGACACATGATGAAGAGGCATGCTTTCTAATGAAATACCGTAAGGAGGAGGTTCGGCAAACGGATCAGGACATATATAGTTTAAAAGCTTCCATCGTGCTTCCATTAAGCGCGGATCATCACTTACTTTTTGCTTGGCATCAGAAACATCTGAAGACGAAGAAGTTCGCTTCATGTTTAACGCAGATCGACGAGGAGGTAGGTAACACAACGTGCACAGAATTCGAAGGCAGAGAACAGAATGAGGGAGCTGGTCTGTCCTCGGCCAAAACTGATAACAAATTGTTGTTGATGCATGCGCGTTGTTCACTGTGTGATGACGTGGATTGTATAGCCACGTGATAAAGGAGCCTCTGTTATCATCTTTCTAATGGTCAGATTTAATCGAACATCAGGTGCATTTTCGCAACGTGGAAGGTCGTGAAACCATGACTCATTCGTCTTGTTCACGCATGTGTGTTGTTCGCTTCTTGATGACGTGATTGGATAGTCACGTGATAAGAGTGACCCTGTTATCATCTTTCTAAATGTCAGATTTAGACGAATATTGGGAGCATTCTTGCAACGTGGCAGTCCATGATACCATGACTCATTCGTGGAGGGTAGCATTTGTAAAAGGGTTCCACATTCCAAAGCTATGACGACAGGCTGAAAACCATCTAAAAGCAGTATCTTCACACCGAGCAACGAAGCGAGAATGAAACAGATAGACTTGAGATAAGACGTACGATTAACGAGTGCGTGAGTCATCGGTGATGCAAGCACGCGCACGTTACGGACAGGTGTAAATGATCAAGAATTTAGCACGTTCGTTTAAAACCAGTGTCAAATAATCAGGCAAAAGGACAATTTCCGAAGGGGTGAAAATGAAATTGACTACATGTGAGAAAACAAAATGGTGGTGATCGTCAAACGTCGACACCCCCCAAAAAAAAAAAAAGAAAATGGCCGCGACAGCTAGTAGGATGGCAACATCCACTATGGCGACTCACCCACACACGTGGCGTACAAATCACATCTCAAAGAAGTAGATATTAAACTTCCTTCTTCTTACATTGCCACCATTCACAAAAATTTGTAAAATGAGTGTTACTATCTCCATTGTTCCACCCTCAGGTTTCATTTTTCCTATGCGAACAGAACGAACGTGAACCATTGTCATAGAAGATGACTCGTCCGCATTGTCCCCCTCGACTCACACAAGACCAACGTCGTCGCCTAACCCCAGCAGTACTTCACCAAATTTAATGTACATGACCTCTTAATAAAGAACATACTGCTGGGGTTAGGCGACGACGTTGGTCTTGTGTGAGTCGAGGGCGGAAAATGCGGACGAGTCATCTTCTATGACAATGGTTCACGTTCGTTCTGTTCGCATAGGAAAAATGAAACCTGAGGGTGGAACAATGGAGATAGTAACACTCATTTTACAAATTTTTGTGAATGGTGGCAATGTAAGAAGAAGGAAGTTTAATATCTACTTCTTTGAGATGTGATTTGTACGCCACGTGTGTGGGTGAGTCGCCATAGTGGATGTTGCCATCCTACTAGCTGTCGCGGCCATTTTCTTTTTTTTTGGGGGGGGGGGTGTCGACGTTTGACGATCACCACCATTTTGTTTTCTCACATGTAGTCAATTTCATTTTCACCCCTTCGGAAATTGTCCTTTTTGCCTGATTATTTGACACTGGTTTTAAACGAACGTGCTAAATTCTTGATCATTTACACCTGTCCGTAACGTGCGCGTGCTTGCATCACCGATGACTCACGCACTCGTTAATCGTACGTCTTATCTCAAGTCTATCTGTTTCATTCTCGCTTCGTTGCTCGGTGTGAAGATACTGCTTTTTTCAATTACTGCTACATTTTCTTTCGTCTGAAGAAATGTATTCTTCTAAGATGTATCATAAGGATGGCCTCCATTTTTCCTATGAGAAATTATTTTCTGATTCTGAAGCTACAGATTATCTTAACCACCTCGAAAATGACGTAGAATATATCGGTGATGATCTCAGCAAAATTAAGATTTATGGAAAAACATATAATATTCCTAGACAACATGTGGCCTACGGTGATAATCATCTCCATTACTCATTCAGTGGATTGAGTGTGCTGGCTAAACCTTAGATACCAGTACTTCGTGAAATCAAGGATGCTTTTGAGAATGTATGTGGAGAAATATTCAATTTTGTTTTGATTAATAAGTATAAAAATGGAAATCCCTGTATTGGTTTTCACAGAGATGACGAATGTGAAATTGTAAAAAAATCCATGCATTGCCTCAGTTTCTCTAGGCCGAACAAGGGACTTTGTTTTTAAAAGAGATGGTTTTCAGCCTGTCGTCATAGCTTTGGAATGTGGAACCCTTTTACAAATGCTACCCTCCACGAATGAGTCATGGTATCATGGACTGCCACGTTGCAAGAATGCTCCCAATATTCGTCTAAATCTGACATTTAGAAAGATGATAACAGGGTCACTCTTATCACGTGACTATCCAATCACGTCATCAAGAAGCGAACAACACACATGCGTGAACAAGACGAATGAGTCATGGTTTCACGACCTTCCACGTTGCGAAAATGCACCTGATGTTCGATTAAATCTGACCATTAGAAAGATGATAACAGAGGCTCCTTTATCACGTGGCTATACAATCCACGTCATCACACAGTGAACAACGCGCATGCATCAACAACAATTTGTTATCAGTTTTGGCCGAGGACAGACCAGCTCCCTCATTCTGTTCTCTGCCTTCGAATTCTGTGCACGTTGTGTTACCTACCTCCTCGTCGATCTGCGTTAAACATGAAGCGAACTTCTTCGTCTTCAGATGTTTCTGATGCCAAGCAAAAAGTAAGTGATGATCCGCGCTTAATGGAAGCACGATGGAAGCTTTTAAACTATATATGTCCTGATCCGTTTGCCGAACCTCCTCCTTACGGTATTTCATTAGAAAGCATGCCTCTTCATCATGTGTCCCTCGGGGGAAACAAAGTTGCTAAAGTGACTGATTTTTCTGGAACTGTGAGAGTGCACATTCGCAGCTACACTACCAAAGGAGAAAAACTGTTTCCTACCAAATATGGCGTGACAATGTCTGCTAGAACATTCAAGAAGTTCATGGACCACTCGCATTGTTATGACGCTCTCAACAAAATCAAAGTGATCAATAAAGAACTGTTGATGAACTGTTCACCTTCATCTGATGGGCCTATGTACACCTTTCAACAACTGTTCACGTGTTCCAATGATGCCTTGCAATTGAATTGTGCTTCGGTGTCCCTAACCTGGAAACAATTCAACACGCTTCGTGATGCTTCTGAAAAGCTGTGGGACGGTATTCTACAATTACAGTTTGGAACAGTTTTTCGTGACGCAGCGAGATTGGTATGCAGTAAATTCGGACTCGAACATACGATATCTGATCAAGACACCAATGCTCTTAAACTTGCTCTGGTCGATGCGGTTGGAAAAAACATTGCAAAAGTTTATTACTGCAGAGAATGTCATTTGCATCCTAATCTCATGCCAAACAATCAGCTGGGGAATAGGTGCTTTAACGAAACAGAAGAAGACAAATGGACTCTATGCTTTGACGAAGCATTTGCTCTTGTTGAACCCAAAACTTTGGGGAAATACTTTGGTGAGCGCCTTCAATCGCTGATACGTCCCACCATTACTCACTTTTTCTTCGAGAACATTAATGTGAAGAAAATTCTTGTAGAAGCTCAAGAATGTGGAATACGTTGGAGCAATTTAGAGTCCAGATGAGAGAAAAAAGTTCTTTTGAGGAATAAAAAAAAGTCCTTTTAGGACTAAACATCAGTCCTTTTCAGGACTACTTTTATTCATTATTTTTTGTCATTCATTTATATTTTTTCTGTTTGAATGTGAGTGTATGTGAACGAAGGTTACTGGCGTGGGCTCAATTGCTCCGTAAACCTTAATGTGTTTCTCCAATATTATGGGACCATGTTTGGTGAAGTTCGCCACCTCTTTTGCTACAAGAAGGCAACAACGAGGGATTTGGTCATCCTGATACCTCCATCTTTGAATGGGTAATACGAACATTGGTTGAATAACTCGCTCGGGGGACCTTCAGCCGTAGCAAATTCTTCGCATATGTATAATTTCAGTTTTCTTTCCTTGATGTATATTTCTTCTGTTCGATTAACACTAGACGAAATTTAACTTTCTCGAAACTAACCTTATATAAAATGAAGTTGTAAAAAACACAATCCTCCTCAATTATGAACTTTTTAAAAACGTACCCCATAACTTTTCAAGTGAAATATTTTGCTCTTTTAAGATTTCTAACGTCTGAAAACGTTCCTTTAAGGTAAATGATTTTCTCATGTTATTCTATGGGATTTTTGCGACTATATAAAAAACTAAAATAAAAAAATCGCCCTTTCAATGAAAGCAACAAATTGGCGATGTTTGTTTCAGTGTGTGAGACTTCTTGCTGTCTGTTCCTTTATAAGAATCAAGAGAAAACATACTTAGAATAAGATTGGCTGTTCTTTATGTTCAAGATTAATATGTTCTTGAAGTAATTAAATAAATGGTGTGTGATCTTGTATCAGAAAAACAGATGCGATGGAGATAACCTATTTAGAAATGAATGTAAGGGAGAACGAAAGTTAACGTATGAAGGGGAATACCTCAAACACAGATGTTTCACATGTAATGCCTGGTAAGTTAAAAGTGATCATTGCGTGAATGAAGTAAATGCAAAGTTTTGACGCATTTCGATGTAAAGCGAAATAAATTGGGAAAAATAGAATGTGGTTAGGTGTGTTCATACTGACTTTGACGAGGTGAATTAGCAATAAATATTTGGATATACATGAAAAAAGTGTAAAAACAACTCATTAAGAAAATTATTTTGGGGGAAAGTATGAAATTTTAGTTTATGTCATGATAATAAATGTCGGGGAGACTTATTCTAAAGTTAAAAAATATATCTGAAGTTTTTGTTACATTTCTGATATTAGGAGAGTTTGTATGGAAATGTGAGAGTCATCGAGTCGAAAAGAAACAAGTTTGTTGGAATGAAACAGGAAAAAAGTACTACGAAGAAAAAAAAATCGAAGTACAGTGTAAAGCAAAGTTAAACAAAATACGTAAGCGTAGAACAGTTTTTCGAAAAATAGATTAAGTCGTTATACAGAGAAAAGAACTAAGTCTTTCTTAAAAAAATTATTACATTTGTTTGGAGAAATTCGATATTTTAGCTACATATTGAGAATAGCTGCTTTTCTGGTGAGTTAAGAAATTGCTATGTAGGGGGAAAAATGTTTGCTAAGAATATGATGTTTAGTGGAAGTACGGACTTGGTCGCTATGTCTCCAGAATGAATGTTTTTTTCTGTTGATTTAGAAACAATATACTGAAAATATATTGCAAAGAATATAAATTTTATCGTAAGAAAGAATGCTTTAGAATGAATGTCTTGACAATGAATGATTTTCCTGTTGGGTTAGTTAAAGAAAAGCATAGCAAATTAGGATAGAATGAAAAAATATGAATATTTCACATACATGCAGGTTTTTTAGAAATACTTAAAAGTGAGTTGGAAAGTGAGGAAAACAAAAAATCTGAAGTGTTTGGTACATCTTGTGATATCAAGTTGTTAAGAAACGTTTTACTCAAATGAAATGAAAAAATAAAGTCATAGTAAGGAAAATACTAATACAATCGAATTTTAACTGTCATAGATCTGTATATTTCTCGTATACCCACGAAAAAGGTAAGATGGAAAAATTAATTAAGTTATACATTAAAAGAAAGAAAGAAAAGTTGCTTACATATGAAGAAGAAATAATAATGAAGAAACGCCTGTTGAAAAGAAATAGAAACGTAAAGGTGGAATAAAGAAAATACTGTTGCAGTCCAATTTTTACCACTACAGATCTGTATATTTCTCATAAATGTAAGCTTTTAGGAATACTTAAAAGTGAGTTTTGAAAAATATTACGTTACATGAAGAAACAAAAAAAAATATCTGAAGTTTTGCTACATCTTGTGATATCAAGTCGTTAAGAAAGGTTGGTTGAAATGAAAAAATAAAGTCTGAATCATGAACATAGAATGATATTCAAACACACAAAATTAAGTTAAATAGGGGAAAATGCGAAAAAAAAAATGTTTGTCAGAAAGAAATGTAAAAATAAAGAAAACATTGTTTCAATCGAATTTTTAACTGCTATAGATCTGTATATTTCTTGTACATACACGAAACAGCGATGAAAAAACTAAATTAGGTCACATTAAAGCAAGTAAGAAAAAAATAGTTTAAGAGGAGAAAAAATAAATCTGAAGTTTTGTCAAATCCGGAAATTCAAGTCGTTAAGAAACGTTGGTTGAAATGAAAAATAATAAGGTCAGAATATAAATATGAGGCAGTTTGCAAAGTTTGAAATAAAATAATGGACGAATGCGTGAACATAGAATGATATTCAAAACATAGATTAAGTTAGATAGCGGGAATTGAGAAGAAAAAACGTATGTTAGAAAGAAATGTAAAAATACAGTAAAAATGGAGAAAATATTGTTTCAATTGAATTTTAACTACTGTAAATGAAAAAAATGGAAAAATACAGTAAGAATGAAGAAATCAATTGAATTTTAACTACTATAGATCCGTGTATTTCTTGTACACACATAGAAAAGCTAGATAGAAAAATAGATTAAACCATACATTAAAAGCAAGTAAGAAAACACAGTTTCAGAGGGAAAAAATTAAAAACTTGAAGTTTCGTCACATCTTGTAGAACAGATATCAAGTCGTTAAGAAACGTTGGTTGAAATTAAATGGAAAAAATACAGTAAGAATGAAGTGTAAAGTTAGAAAAAAAGACAATGGACGAATACGTGAACATATTCGAAAACACAAAATTAAGTTAAATATGGGGAAAATGTGAAAAAAAATGTTTGTCAGAAAGAAATGTAAAAATAAAGAAAATACTGTTTCAATCGAATATTTAACTGCTATAGATCTGTATATTTCTCGTACATACACGAAACAGCGATGTAAAAAATAAATTAAGTCACATTTAAAGCAAGTAAGAAAAAAATAGTTTAAGAGGAGAAAAAATAAATCTGAAGTTTTGTCACATCCGGAAATTCAACTCGTTAAGAAACGTTGCTTGAAATGAAAAAAATAAAGTCAGAATATAAGTATGAAGCAGTTAGCAAAGTTTGAAATAAAATAATGGACGAATACGCGGACATAGAATGATATTCAAAACATAGATTAAGTTAGATAGCGGGAATTGAGAAGAAAAAACGTCTGTTAGAAAGAAATGTAAAAATACAGTAAGAATGGAGAAAATATTGTTTCAATCGAATTTTAACCACTATAGATCCGTATATTTCTTGTACACATATAGAAAAGTAAGATAGAAAAATAGATTAAACCATACATTAAAAGCAAGTAAAAAACAGTTTCAGAGGGAAAAAATTAAAAATCTGAAGTTTTGTCACATCTTGTGGAACAGATATCAAGTCGTTAAGAAACGTATGTTGGTTTAAATCTGAAAAAAAAAAAAGATACTGTTACGAGCGAATTTTATGTATATCTGCTATAGATCTGTATATTTCTTGCGCAAACATGAAACAGCTATACAGAAAACCAGATAAAGTCATACATTAAAAGCAAGTAAGAAAAGTTCTTTGCGTAGGAAAAAGAAATAATAATGAAGAAACGTTTGCTTGTTTAAATCAGAAAAAATAAAGCCTCGATAAAAGTAGTTGTTAGATTGAAAAGTAAGAAAATAAAATAATGATGTTACATCGAGAAGTTTAACGAGTATGCAAGCATTTAGAAAAAAAGTAGATTAAGATAATGCATTAAAAGGTACATTTCACTGATTAATCATAAAAGAAAATACGAAAACATAAAAAAAATATATTATAATTATGTATAAAACATTGCGGCTTTTATGGCGGAAAAAGGTACATTGTTAACAAATGTAACAGAAAATGCCATGAACACTTAAGTACATTAATAAACATTCGTGTTTTAAGATTATGTCTGCAGCACAAAACTTTGGGAAACGTCTTTATGTTGGTACGTCCGTTTAAAAAGCGTGAAATCTCCTCAAAGAAAATAAAAAAAATCGTTACGTTGAAAAATTATGTATATAAAATGGGAAATTATGGGGAAAAAATAAGGAATAAATTCGTTGCAAAATGATCAAGTTATTGAAAAAAAATAATCAGACTTGGAGCTTAATGTGTCTAACAGAATCTCAAATGACGTCAACTCCTAATACGCCCTCCTTCCTGTATTCATCGTAAGACGGCCAACTGCAAATCCCCTCAGGCAGTCTTCCCCCATACGCAACCACATGTCTTAATCCTTTCGACCAACCGTACCAACGATTTGGTGGCCGAATTGGTAGAGCATTTGACTTCCACATGAACGGCCCGGGTTCTAATCCAACTGGTTCCAAACCTCGTCGTCGCTCTTTTTCGATAATAAATCCATGGTTGAAAAAAATTTCCCGAGTCCACTTACAATTAAATTTACCGCCATCACCCGAAAAAACAGATTGGGAAATTCGCAAAAAAATAAAAATGGCGGAGAAATTTCCCAGAATTAAAAAATGGCTTCGTCAACATCGACGTGAAGGTGACGTCATGCAGTAAAAAAGGACCACGCCCATCTGTGACGTCCCTCCCAGATCATGACGGTTTCTTCTTACCACGTGACCCAAAGTGTTGCCACCGCCTAAAAACTAAGCATGCGCCGGAAACCCCCCTACTACTGTGAGGAAAGAAGAAACTTTTTGATCTAAAGCATTTTTTTCTTTATAATCATAAGGCATCCAACCTTGTCAGCTTTGCAGACAGCAAGGTTGTTTAAAGACATGGAAGTTTTTGTTTTCTTGAGTTGGTGAGAAGAGTATTTTATAGGAGATTGTTTTGTTTTAGACCAAATTAATGCAGCATTTGCTCTTAAGATTGGTTGACATATGGGAGAAGTTCTATGAATTGCTAATTCAAAATGGGAAATTACAATTGGCAGGTTTGGAGGAATTTCAGGGGAAAAATTTGGCTCTAATGATATATAATTTTCCAAAAGTTTTGGAATAATAATGGGAGATAAATTTACATACCTTGGTCACACATCATTTGGAGTGGAGGCATCCAAAGAGCTTTGCTTGGTGGTTTGTTTATGTTTTAGGAATAAGAATTTGTTGTGCTTAATTGAGTAGATATTTTAGAGGTAGTTGCTTCTGTTGATTGGTTATATTGCACAATTTTACCATTTCGCACAGACTGATTTTCTCCAGCCTCATGGCATTGCATATTAAATTCTTTATTGCAGAACAATTTTTGAAGAATTTTCTTTAATTTTGTTGTATTGAATAGCACTGATTTTTCTCCATGTGAGCATCTTTGTTCTGTTTATTTACACTCATGATAAACATTATGAAATGATTAACCAGAAACTGTGGGACAAGGGAATTTTGATAGTGTTCCTTTTAACAGACTACTGAGTCCTGTGAAACACTGCTGTTTATCTTTGTCTTCTTCATGTTTGAGTATGTTCTGTGCACATGTGGATAGTGACATACTCAATCATGTAATTACCATATTACCTGAGTTATACGTTTTTCACTTTTATGCAGAATTTTGCATTAGTCTCGACATTTTATTGTAGTTTCTATTGTGTTTCCAATTCGGTTATATGTAATTCATTTATGCCCTTTTTGTTATTATACATTAAAATCTGAATTTCAGATGATGAAAAATGCATGATTCTTTGATTTTTTTTATATGCAGCCTGGTATGTTACAACTTTGAGGGATGATACAGCATTGCTCTGGTCCTTCTTGATGCAGTGGTTGTTAAACCTTGATCTCATCAGAGAAGAGAATGTTGTTTACTTTTGGTTTGGATGAAAAATGGGTTTTTCATTTCACAACTCACTTACATCTCTCAGGGGCATAATTTTGTGGCTCCACTGTTTCATGGCATAGTAAAATAGAACCCTAGATGTATTATCAACATTCCAGTTTCAAATGGGTGCACTCAAGATCTACAGAAAAATAAAGCTGTTAATTCGTGTGTTGCATATTGAAGCACTGGTCTCATATTCTTAGTTGTGAGAATTTCCCTTATTTTAGAATCAGAATTTTTATAGACAGAGCTATTGAAAGAAAAGTTTGATTTTAATAGGTTTTGTGATTTTTGCAATGTGATAAAAATACATTTATATTTCGTAACGCTTTTTTTTTCTTTTGTGCCAATTTGACTTTAAATAAATCATTGTTAAGGAATGTCTTTTACTCATTCAAAGCCTAAATTTTACAATAGCACTTAACATTTTGAAATTTCTTTTATACATATTTACATTTGTGTGTTTTTAAGGCCTTCCCTTAAAAAATTATTACCAAGGTTCCACTGTATATAACCAGAAATCACTCTATAGGCAGGTTCACTGTGCAATTGCCAAGCTTTTCAAGGTCAGTTTCACTTGTACACATACAAGAGAACTAAGATTGATAATATCCTAGGGTTTTGTGTTCAAACCTTTCCAGAGTAGGTTAAAAAAACAGTTCTAAAGTCATTAAAGAACTTTTTGGCTTATGTCCAGTAAAAGGAACAACAGGCAGTCAGTACATTTTTAGTGAACTGAAAAAGGCCTTGGTTAAATTCAACTTCCCAGTGCACATGCTGGTGTAATGTTGGATCTGATAATCTGATGTTCAAATCATTGCCACAAAGAAGTCATCATCCATCACTGTATTACTCATTAAGAACTGTTGTGTTCAGAGAGCTTAAGATGAAGCATGTGATGAAAAAAAGTAATTTGTACAGTGAATTTTGCAAGGCTACTTGCACAGTGCTGTTGGCTAATTTTCAGCCTCATGTTTGTGTGTCAGGCGACTTGTAGGTTCGATTTCCCATTGATACTCATCCAATTTGGGATTTTCCAGGGTTTTCCTCTACTGTAATGCAAATGCATGGATGTGTACCTAAAAATTGGCCCTGGGCCTCTAAACCATTTTTGGAAATTGTTCTTGTGATTCCCCACTCCCCATCCGTCAGCATTGGGTTTGCCACCCAGTTTGGTGTATTCCTGGCTGAGAATCTTAATGGTGGGGGTAGCTCCATCTGGTAGTAAGGGATCTTGACAGTCTGTTTTTTTATTATTTTAAAATTTTGCTTAGGGATTTAATGACCACCTTGAGCAACTCAATGGGCTATAAGAAGTTGCCCATTCCTAATTTATGGTCACTGATTCTAGTTAAGGGAGATAGCCAGTGCTGTAAGCCAAACACAACATCCATGCCTTACCAGGATTCTAACCCAGACCCCATCACAGACAAATGGTCATAAGCAAGCTCTTAGACCACTATGCCACCTGGGCAGCTGACAATCTGTAATGCTATTTGAAAAATCCCCGATCATTTTGCTGGTGACCCAGTCTGATGTATTTTCAGTTTAGAATCCTAATGGATACCATGGCTCAAACTGATCTGGGATGCCATATGAAGAGTCCTGCAGCATTGGGCTCACCACTAATTTAGCGTATAATTGGATGATAATCCTGATGGAAGCTGCATCTCCATTCGGCAACAAAGGATCTTGACTATCTGTAATATCACACGAAGAGTTGTTACCTAGCATTGGGCTGCCCACCCAATTCTAAGAATTCATGGCTTACATTCCTAATAGAAGCCATGACTCCATTTGGGGGCTAGGGACTTGGACAGTCATGCAATACAATATGAAGAGTGTTTCAGCAATGGGTTGGCCATGCAATCTGGTGTATTGAACCATGGTTTCTATTCACCAGCAAGAAACCTTAATGATCTGTAATGCCATCTGAAAAAGAAGAAATTTTATGAGAGATAAGGGACTTAATTGCCATGTAGCTCATCTAAAATTTTCTGTAATTTAAAATAACCATTCTTATGGGAGTAGGTTATGATGATGTCATTTACTTCAGCCATGTTCATTAGTTTAACAAACTTCAGATAAGCCAGATTCTCTCACAGGCTGAAGAAATGCAAATTTTCAGGAAAAAGCAAAGCAAAAAAATATTGTTTCTAGGAAGATGATGACTGATTAAGTGACTTGACATTCTTAAATTTCTAGCAAACTTACATTTGAAATTACAATAGAAGAGAATGAGTGAAAATAGTATCTATGAACATGTGCAGGTATTAATGGGGAAATTCAGATTAATGCAGAAATAGGTGGTTGTAAAAAATAAAAATGAAACAAAAAACTGCACATTACATTGCCAACTAGGTATGTGGAAAGAACTGACCATGAAAAGTGTTACATTTTAATGATTAGCATAAGAAATAATTTTGTGGGATCTAGAAGTAAAATAAGACTGACGCAAAGAGAACAGAAACACAGCCTATGTTCTGTCATTTTTCTGTCAATCTGTTTCTTCAGAGAGTTATTGTAATCTGACCAAAAGTGCCATTCAATTTTTTACCCTTTTGCCATTTTTTGTTGTAGAAAAAAGTTGCCTGTAAGCAACTTTTTTTTTCCTGGGATAGAAAATGAGAAAACAGTGTGTGAAAGGTAATTTTTGATGAAAGAGCATATCTGCGAAATTTTGTTCATTGCTATGTACTGTCAATCACTTATATCCTTTATACCACTGCCAAGCAGATGTGAATAAACTCACTGCCAATGCCAGCTTCTCAGAACTGGGTGGGCTATTAGGGGGACTAAATGTGATGGAAATGGGCACAAATTTTTCAGTGCTTAGCAGGAATTTCAGAAAAAAATTCTGTTTATGAAGATTTTACCTGATGCTGATGATCCCCAATAATAATAAAAAAAAAAAAAAAAATAGAGAACAACAGATACGAATCTACATGGCAGGTTGTTTTTTCTAAAGTCGCAATTTTAGCTTATTTAGTTGGGTTTTTTTTCCCCCTATTATAAGGCTGTTTGTAAATTTTGATTTTTAACCTGGTAAGGAATATGTTTCTCCCTCTCATCTTTTTAAACTATAATTACAACAAAAATGGTGTCTGTCTACTACTTTCTTAGAAATTCCCTCTCAGAAGACTCCCTCTACTTCAGAGAAAAGTACAACACTAAATTTAACGGAAAATTCATCTTATATAGCAAAATTGATGTCAATTCAAAAAACTCATGTACGTTTATCCAAATGTCCTTATATTTTAGATGGTTGCACTCACCATGTATTGTAACTGCTTAAATATTGGGGAAGGGGGGCTCAGAGAAAAGTTCAGCCAATCCATAGTGTCTCACCTGAATAAACTATTTTCATGTATGTACGTATCAGTGCTTTCTGCTGCCTTGAACAAAATCGTTTTGTTTTCACTGGGGTTTGTTTTCTTGGAGAGTTATTGTGTAATATTGTAAAATTAGTCTGAATACAAAACTTTTTTTTCATTTAAATACTCATTTGTTATCTGTATTCTCCATTATTAGAATTAAATAACTTTTGTAATTAAACTCATTAAACATGAAAATTAGTTCTTGATTGCCTTATTTTCATGAAATGGTACTAATTTTTTTATGCATTTCTGAAGTGTCCTCCAATATATCACTAATGCTCCAATACTGTTCCCCATTTGTAAGACTTCTCTGTTTGTATTCTATTTTTATAGCATTTCTTTTCGTGGAATTATGTTCACCTGGAAACCTGGAACATCAATTCTGATTTAACTAAAAGTGACTAAATCACACCCTAGAACATCTTGTTGATGCCTTCTTCATCCTAAGTGCATATTCTATAGCATTTCATGATATGTGTATGTGCTGAAATGTTGTTTCATGGTTAGCGAAGTGGAAACGAGAACAGTCAAGATTACAAACAATAACCTAATGTTGTTTTGTAATTTTGGCTGTCTTATTGGGCCCACACCACCTTTTTATTCTTTTATTTTTACCATTTAGTGTTTACAGAAGGTGTAGCAAAATGTACAGTTTTTTCCCAAGATATATGTAAGGGTATTTTTGACTCACTTGCTTTCTGTGTATTATAAAAGTGATCCAGTTCTTCAAAACTGCATGACTTTGCTTAGATCAAAAATTTAGTTTCATTTTTTCCCTCCTGTTTTATTTTAAGGAGGAGCAAAGGGCAGCTCAGCGTAAAAAGAACATTCTCATCTTAATTTTGCAATATTTAGAGGAACAAGGGTAAGTAATGTTTTGAATTTTTAATTATTACTTTTGTTACAAAACTAATTCTTTTCCATGTTGAAAATTTAGTAAAAGTTGTTTAGTATTGAAATAATTATGTTTCATTAATTTCATTTTTATATGTATAAGGGCTAGTCAAATGAAAGTAAGCCAAGGCAGTTATTTTGGAAGGCATTGCATTTATTTAAAAAAAGTCACCACCAGCATTGAGGCAATTGTCCCACTGACTAACAAGCCAGGTTATTGTATGCTCATAGAAGTCCCTTGGTTGCTGTGTCAGAACTAGTGTAACGGCCTCCTGCACTTCAGCATCCGACACAAATCTCTGACCCTTTAGCTTTTTCTTCAACTCACTGAAAATGTGAAAGTCATAAGGCAAAAGGTCGGACTGTAGGGAGGGTATGTCAGAGTTTTCGGGTGCAGGTGAATTAATCGAAAACGAATTTGTTGGACGTGTATTCACCCTTTAGCTTCTTCTTCAACTCATTAAAAATGTGAAAGTCACAAGGCAGAAGGTCCAGACTGTAGGGAGGATGTGCCAGAGTTTTCGGGAGCAGGTGAATTCATCGAAAACAAATTTGTCGAATGAACAATTTACGGATAGATGAACGACTTTTTTGAAAAAAGTGAAACGAATTAATCAAAAATGAATTCGTTGAATACGAATTCATCGAAATTTTTTTATCGAACAAGCAGTTTACCAAAAGACGACTTTTATGAGAAAAAAAAAAAATGAAATGAATTCATCGAAATGGACACAGGGCAAATGGGCCATAAGACAACTGGGCAGAGACAAGTGCAGACACCCACTTTAGGGACCGCATAAAAATTGCAGTTTCTTGGTTCCAGACGTGCACAAAGGTCTAGGGATTAATATTTAATGCTTTAGTAAAAGGGCAATAATACTAGTATTTGTGTCTGAACTTTATGAATCTGAGCACAATGCAATATATTAATTACATTTACCTAATAAATCAAACTAATAATGCTGTGCTTTTACTTAAGCATCAAATATTAATAAACAGGCCAAGGCCTTTTTAACAGTTTCCATTCTGTCATGTTCATATTCATAAGGCTTAGGCACCAAGTCAAGGTAGTATTATTGTGCGGTAGTATTATTGTATTAAATATGAATATCTTGGCCTAGGCCTTTATAACAGTTTTAATTCTGTCGTGCTCATGCTCATAAGGTTTAGGCACCAAGTCAAGTTAGTATTATTACGCTTTTAATTGGGCATTACATATTAATACCTTGGCCTAGGCCTAGACCCTTTTAACAGTTTTTATTTCATCATGTTCATATTCATAAAGTTTAGGCACCAAGTCAAGTTAGTATTATTGCACTTTTACTTAGGCATTAAATATGAATACCGTGGTGTAGGCGTAGGCTTTTTTAACATTTCTTATTCCATCGTGCTCATATTTATAAGCTTTGCATTAATTCAAGTTAGTAATATTGCACTTTTACTTAAGAATAAATATTTCTTACACTTGAACAAAATCTGTGTGAAAGGCCTGGACTAAAGGCCTGTTGCTTAATATTAATGTCTAATTAAAATTGCAATAATACTAACTTGATGTGGTATCCAAAACTTATGAATACCAGCACAAGGGAATAAAAGCTGTTAAAAAGCATTTTAATATTGTGCTTTTATAATAAGCCTAAGGCCTATTTATTAAAATTTACTGCCTAAGTAAACATGCAATATTACTTAAATGACTTGGTGTCTAAACCTTATGAATATTAGCACTATGGAATAAAAACTGTTAAAAAGGCCTAGGCGAAGGTATTAATATTTAATGCCCAAGTAAAGTGCAATAATACTAACATGACATGGTGTCTAGACCTTATGAATATGAACACAATGGAATAAAAACTGTTAAAAAGGCATAGGCCAAGGTATTAATATTTAATGCCTAAGTAAATGTGAAATAATACTAACTTGACCTTGCGTCTAAACCTTATGAATATGAGCACAATCGAGTAAAAACTGTTAAAAAAAAGTCTAGGCCAAGGTATTAATATTTAATGCCTAAGTAAAAGTGCAATAATACTAATTTGACTTGGTGTCTAAACCTTATGAATATGTGCATGACGGAATAAAAACTGTTAAAAAGGCCTAGGCCAAGGTATTGATATTTAATGCTTAAGTAAAAGTGTAATAATACTAACATGACATGGTGTCTAGACCTTATGAATATGAACACGATGGTATAAAAACTGCTAAAAAGGCCTAGACCTAGGCCAAAGTATTAATATTTAATGCCTAAGTAAAAGAGCAATAATACTAACTTGACTTAGGAGTCTAAACTTTATGAATATGTGCACGGTGAAATAAAAACTGTTAAAAAGGCATAAGTTTAGGCCTAGGCATATTAATTTATTTTTAGTGCCAAAGAAAAAGCATGATATTACTAACCTGTCTGGGTGTCCAAATCTTATAAATATGATCATGGCAGAATAAAAACTGTTGAAAAGGCCACTGCTTAGCCTGTATCTTTAGAGGCGGTCTATGGGGAAAGTAGACACAATGAAATCAAACATCTGATTCTTGTTAGACTCCCTAATGGGTTTGTGGTCATCCTATATGAAAGTATAATCTAAGAAATAAAAAAAATTTTAAAAATGTTTTTTTTATGTTTCCCTAAGGCTTTTGTATCTACTTAGCCATATTCTAATTACAGTCAGTGTTTTCAATAAAATATTACCCTACGATATTGTATCTTTTGGTGATTTTGCTTTTGATGAATTCACCCGAAGCCCTAATTTTCAAAGAATTTGCTTTTCAAGGAATTCTCCGTTCAATGAATCCGTTTTTGATTAATTCTTTTTCGACAAATTCGCTTTCGACAAATTCACTTTCGATGAATTCATTTTCGATGAATTCACCTGGAGCTGAGTTTTCCACTTGAACTTCTGCAGCATTTCCATGGTAAAATTAGCCATATGGAGTCAAGCATTGTTGTGCAACAAGATGATAATCCTCAACAATAAGCCATGGTGCTTGTTCTTGATCACCCTGTGCAGGTGTTGCAGTGTGGCACAATAACAGTCAGCATTGACAGTCTCCCATTGTTCAGCATATTTGGTCAGTAATGGTCCCTCTTGGTCAAAAAAAAAAAAAAAAAAAAATGTTGACATTATCTTTCCAGTGGAGATGTTCTTCTTTGCTTTCTTTGGGGGTAGCAGTTGAGGATGTTTCCACTGCAGGGTTTGCTGTTGTGTTTCAGACTTGTAGTGGTGGCACCACGACTCATCTCTGGCAACAATGAGATCCAAGAACTTATTTTCTTCATGGTAATACCACAGCAGATGAGTCAGTGAGACACCTAGTCTCTGCTTCTTCTGGTCCTCGTTGGAACCCTCGTAATACAATCAGTGCAAAGGAATCCTTAATTCGTATGTTCATGAATAATGGTGTGCACTGAGCCGTGACTGATGTCCACACTAGCAGCCAACTAACCCATCAATGAATAATGGTGTGCACTGAGCCATGACTGATGTTCACACTTGCAGCCAACTAACCATGGTGTGCACTGAGCCATCATCACACTTGCAGCCAACTAAACATAGTGTGCACTGAGCCATGACTGATGTTCACACTAGCAGCCAACTAACCCATCAATGAATAATGGTGTGCACCAAGCCATGACTGATGGTCACACTTGGAGCCAACTAACCCATCAATGAATAATGGTGTGCACCAAGCCGTGACTGATGTTCACACTTGCAGCCAGCTAACCAATCAATGAATAATGGTGTGCACTGAGCCATGACTGATGTTCACACTTGCAGTCAATTAACCTGTCAATGAATAATGGTGTGCACCGAGCCATGACTAATTTTCACACTTGCAGCCAACTAACCCATCAGTGAATAATGGTGTGCCCCAAGTCATGACTGATGGTCACACTTAGAGCCAACTAACCCATCAATGAATAATGGTGTGCACTGAGCCATGACTGATGTTCACACTTGCAGTCAATTAACCTGTCAATGAATAATGGTGTGCACCGAGCCATGACTAATTTTCACACTTGCAGCCAATCACCCCGTCAATGAATAATGGTGTGCACTGAGCCATGACTGATCACACTTGCAGTCAATTAACCTGTCAATGAATAATGGTGTGCACTGAGCCATGACTGATGTTCACACTAGCAGCCAATTAATCCAGCAATGAATAATGGTGTGCACCGAGCCATGACTGATGTTCACACTTGTAGCCAACTAACCCATCAATGAATAATGGTGTGCACCAAGCCATGACTGATGGTCACATTTGGAACCAACTAACTCATCAATATTTCAGCACCGATCTTGTCTGTTCAACACATCCATTTGTGCTAATGTGTTCAGCGGGATGGCATGATGGCTTTGTCCTTGTCTTGTCTCATCACTGCAGCTTTCACGTGCTTCCATCAAGCATCTTCATCATCCCTTCACTGTGGCCAATGAAATGAAGTGCTCACCATATGCTACTGACATACAGCGATAAATAAATATCATGTTACGAAACACCGACCATTAAAAACTTAACCATACCACATTTTTCTTCTGCTGGAGCGTCCATTGTAGTGTTGGCCCGTGTCCAAACCAATGCAACTCAGATTCCACAGTACCTCTCTTCACAACTGTGCCTCGACTACTGCTGTAACAGATGACTGTGTCCGACACACACATGTCAAAGTCAGTGGGCACAACCATTTGGCCACAAGGAAGGCTGGCTCACTTTTATTTGATTCGTACTTATATATATTAAGTTGGTGTGAATGAAATGTCCGAGAAAGGACCAGCGCTCGTGGACAGCAAGAACGGAAAAGTAGGACAACTTCCCTAGGCAAAATAATCCCCCTCGGCATTGACCCATAGTTGCCATCTGTCCGGCAAAGCCATGATCCCGGAACGAAAAAGTCTTGTGGCTGGGACTCAAAGAAGTCATCAACTGCACGTTGAATCTCGTTGTCTTTCATGAACTATTTTCCAGACAGGAAGTGATCCAGGCAGTGAAACAGATGATAGTCTGTTGGAGACAAGTCCGGGGAATAGCCATGATGAGGCAGTGCTCCATCCCAAGGCACTTAGTGTCAGCATTGTTTGTTGTGCAACATGAGGGCGATTGTTGTCCTGGAGCAGAAGAACACCATGTCTGTTGACCAAAGCTGGTTGTTTCTGCAGAAATTTATGGTGCATCTGGTGTAATTCAGCACAACACGGTTCTGCAGTGATGGTTTGGCCTCTTGCCAAGAAACTCTTATGAATTATCCCAACTGTGGATCACCAGACAAGGAGCATCATCTTCTTGGTGTGTAGGTGTGGGTTAGGATGCTGTCCAGCAGGCTGTACCTTGCTTAACCATTGTGCAGATCATTTCTGATTATCATAAAGGACCCACTTCTCGTCGCAGGTGGCAATTTGATTCAGTAGAGGTTCTTGTTTATTCCTGGCAAGCGGCGACATGCAGACTTCCAAACACCTAGTCTTGTTGGCAGTTACTCATGCGGCTGCCACATCTCCAGCTTTTTTACTTTACCCAGCACAACCTGACACCGAACAACTGTCGTGTGGTGGACACCTACCTATGCCGCTATCTCATGACACATTTTTTCGTGGTCTGCTTCAACCACACATAACAGAACAGCGTCAGAAACAGGAACAGGTCGGTGATCACGTGCTTTGTTTTTCAGGTCTGTATCTCTGCTTTGAAACTTCACAAACCATCGCGGAATGGTTCTTTCATTGACTGTATTCTCCCCAAAAGCTTTGTTAATGCTTCGAGTGGCAATTCCTGCTGAATGGCCCAATTTAAATTCATACAGAAAGATGACTCTCAAATCTGACGTCTGCATGTTTCCTTTGCAAGCCACGTTACGTCCAAACAAACCATGCTTGAACCTTGTTCTTCACACACGTGCTAGCTATCTATAGTAACTCTATGACGTAATACCCGCAACACCTGTGGGTGGATCCATTCCACTGTGTTGGGGGCTTGTCTCCACTGCTAGTTCGCACTGGACATTTCATTTGCACCAACACAATACACTACCCTACCATTAATATCCAGACTCCCATATATTGATACTGAATTAGGTCCTATGCAAGTACCACATGACAGAGCCAACTATAATTATGCTCACAGGGCTATGCATGACTATAAATGCAAGATGCCTCGATCAACAGTGTTAACTAATTTCCAGTGCAGATTGATATTAATAGGATGCCACATAAGCAATTGTTCCATACACTGGTGCACCCACAAGGGAGGGGGGACCTAAACCAAAGAGGTTAAGAACAACGTATGTCAGCTCTTTTATTTACTTACCTATCTACTTAATGTATACACAATGTATATCATATATATATATCTACACACAGACACACACACAGCCCCCCCCCACCACACACACAATTCCTAGGTGTGCCACTGTGGGTGTCACTGTGCAATTCAAAAGACAGGCTTCTGTGGGTAAAGTTGTTGCTACCATTTTCTAGGAAAAAGATGAGGTCTTGATTGTGGAATTCATGGCTAAAGTCACCATGATCAATTCTGAGTGGTATGTGAAAATGTTACAGAAATTGACAGAATGCATAGATAGAGTTTGTTTCATCAGAAACATGAATGAGACCCTTCTTCACAGTTATGCTAGAATTCACACCAGTTTAAAAACACAAGAAAGAGTTGCATCATTGGGATTGGCTGTTCTTTTCTGTATTACCCTCATAGGTTAGAACTAGCACCCTCTGATTACCAACTATTTGGCTTTCCAAAGGACACACTTTGAGAATGGAATTTTTTATGGATGATGATTAGCTGAAGCTCAGTGTTGGGGAGGAGATCCAACTCTTGCACAAGGAGATGCCAACAATGGACACAATATATTTAAAATGATGGAACCTATATCAGAAAACAATGTAATATTTAATACACATTTAAAATTAATCCAGGTAAAAGTAATTGTTATTGGAATTAAATTATCTGAAAAACAAATCAAGAGGTATTAGTTTCGTACTAACCCTCATATTTCAGGGAGAGACTTTGAAAACTTATCTCGGATTGAGTAGCATAATAAAATAGTCTATTCACAAACCTCAGTAATATTTTGTGTAGTGTACTGTTTCTATATATCTGCTAGCTATTATTATCCATTTTGGGAGATTGTCTCTAAATTTTGCTCTATTTAATTAAAAAACTTAGAAGTTTGTTCTCATATCATTTGCAGAGGACATAAGACAACTTGTCTTTCAGTAGCAAAACAGTACAGGACATAAACAGACAAAATTGTTTACTATCATTGCAAAAAATATGGAAATTTTCATCACTGTATCCTGTGTAAAGCTAAATAAACTCCGAGCACACACTCTCACGTGCACACACACACAGTACTGACTCTCTCCCATTCCTGTAGCAGGTAGCCCTAAATTAGGGATGTCAGTTGCTTACAGCCCTTGGAGTTGCTCATATTGCTCATTAAACCCCGAAATACTTACATACATAAGTATCACTAAGCTGGTCTCTGAGGTCCAGTGGTTAGCTTCTTACAGAAAGAACTTACTGTTACTGTATTAGGTGTCTCCAATTACAGCGATTTTGGCACACAGCTCGAGCTTCATTGACATCCATCAAACGCCACACACACACACACACACACACACACACACACACACACACACACAACCTTTTGTACTTCATACTCATTATCCTTTTATCATGCAAACATTTTTGAATCTGGTCTTCCCATGATTTTTTTGGCGTTCCTCTACCTTTCTCTCCTGCCACTTGGGCTGAATAAATTCTCTTAGTAAGCATCTCATCACTCATTCTTTCAACATGGCCAAACCACCTAAGAATATTCGTCTCCACCTTACTAACAACATTTTGCCTCACATTACACATCTGCAACACATCTTCATTCTTCGCATGATCAGAGCGTGTCTTACCACAAACCCCCCATAAGTAACGCATCTCCCCAGCACACAAATGACTCTTATGTCTTTACGTATGTAGTGTGGAAGAAATATTCCTCTCACAATACGTGGAAAATGCATCATGATAATTAACATAGCAATCAGGCATATCTCTGAGTTCACTGTATTTTTACTGTTCTCATGTAATATCAATCACTCAGAAAACTTGAAAATTTCATCACTCTGGAATGGGAATCGATTTCCACTCTAGAGCGAGGAAATTTTCAAGTTTTCTGAGTGATTGATATTACATGAAAACAGTAAAAATACAGTCAATTCAGGGCTGTCTGATTTCCGTGTTAATTATCATGTCTTACGTCTTTTCTGCAGAACCCAGGTTTTACTGCCATACATCAGAGTGGGATGTAAGGTCAGGTGATGCGTAACATCACAGCCTCTCCTTGACAAATGTCAACCCCGCCTTCTCGTGGTGCATCCTGTTCCCACTAAAGGGGCTCTGACGACCGCCAATAGCGGTATAACTATACCATCCGGATCAGAGGAAATGCTATCCCACACTCACCAACCCGCTTGGCCAGCGTGGTGAGTTATGGCCAAACACCTCCAAAATGACTCTACAACTTAAATCTTGGCCCTCAGTCTCCGGCAGCTGGAATGTACCTGGCCAAGGCAGCGGCCAGTGCGACATGAAGGCAGAGGGTGCTAAGAATCCCCGGAGGACCGGACTAGGCTGCCATTTGATGCTGACCTTGGCTACCTACAACGGACGCTCCCTGTCTTCTGATTCAAGGCTTCTTGAATTGGAAGAGGAACTACAAAGGATCAAGTGGGACATCGTCGGGCTAAGTGAGGTAAGGAGAAAAGGAGAAGATCTCATTGAACTGAAAAGTGGACATCTCTTCTACTATCGTGGGACAGATACTGGCAGAACTAGTGGTGTTGGATTTATAATAAACAAGAAACTGAAGGATAAAGTTGTAGAAGTTGAAAGTTCCTCTGACAGAGCTGCACGACTTGTTATCCAACTCTCGAAAAGATACCAGGCTCAGATTATTCAAACTTATGCACCCACCACAAGTCATCCTGAAGAAGAAATTGAAGAATTTTATGAGGAAATTTGTCATCTAAATAATAAAGGTAAGCAGCACTTGAAAATAATTATGGGAGATTTCAATGCAAAAATAGGGCAACGGCAACAGAATGAAACTTCAGTAGGTAAATTCGGTCAGGGCAACAGAAACCAGCGTGGAAATACTCTCGTTGAGTTTGCAGAGGCAGAAGGGTTTTTCATCTTGAACTCCTTCTTCAAGAAAAAGCCACACAGGAAATGGACATGGAGACATCCAAATGGGACGACAAGTGAAATTGATTTTATTATGTGTAACAAAAAATTTGTCATAGAAGACTGCAGTGTGCTAAACAAGTTCAACACAGGTAGTGACCATAGATTGGTGAGATGTAAGATGCACCTCAACACTAAACTTGAACGTGGCAAGCTCATAAGACAAACAAAATCTATTGACATAACCAACCTTAAAAAACACCATAATACCTTCAAGTTAGAACTGAAGAACAGGTTCTCTGCTTTAGAAGGCCTAACATCGGAAGAAGTGGACATCTCTGAAGTTAACAGAAAAGTAACCAAAGCTCTTATGGAAACAGCAACAAAATTAGCTGGGTCTAAGAACAAGTTGCATGTGAACAAATTATCAGGAAAAACCAAAATGTTGATGCAAAAAAGAAGAGAGATGAGGACAACTAAAGAAGATGTGACTTCCAAAGTGGAATATATAGAGCTATGCAAGACAGTAAGAAAAAATATCACTGAAGACGTAAGGAAATTCAACTGTGAACTAGTGAGGAAAGCAATTGAAAACAACCAAAGCCTAAAGATAGCAAAGGGACATCTCAGTAAGTGAAGAAAACAGATTATGGCACTGAGAAAAGAAGATGGTTCTGTAATAAGAAATAGAGGCGAAATTTTGACAAGAGTGAAAGATTTCTACTCCAAATTATATGAAAGGGATGATATATGCACTCCAGACATCATGAAAGATACCAGTACCAGAGTTCCTCCAGTCCTTCCAGCAGAAGTTGCACATGCAATCAAGAACATGAAGCGAGGAAAAGCTCCAGGAGAAGATGGAATTACTGTAGACATCATACAAGAAGCAAGTGGAGAAATCGAAACAGTACTCGCCCAAATTTTCACTCGATGCCTTAATGAAGGAAAGATTCCTGAGGATTGGAACACCGCTACAATGATCCTGCTACATAAGAAAGGTGACATTGAGGATCTCAGAAACTACAGACCTATCAGCCTCCTATCAGTAGTTTATAAAATCTTCACTAAAGTTCTTTCACACCGCTTGAAGGTAACACTGGACATGGCTCAACCGAGAGAACAAGCTGGATTCAGGAGTGGCTACAGCACAATAGATCATATCCACGTGCTGAGAGAACTAATTGAAAGAGCGAGGGAATATGAACTTCCATTGTGCATGGCTTTTATCGATTATGAAAAAGCCTTTGATTCGGTGAAACCATCAGCAGTTACAATGGCTCTGAAAACCTGCGGTATTGAAGATGCATACATTAATATTATTAATAACATCTATGAAAATGCAAGTGCAAAGATTAGGCTGTTTGAAAATACAACACACGTAAAAATTGGAAAGGGAGTGAGACAAGGTGACACCATATCTCCGAAGCTCTTTAATGCCACATTGGAGGGTGTTTTTCAGTCGCTGAGCTGGGAAAACAAGGGGATAAAGATTAATGGAGATTATCTAACCCACCTTCGTTTTGCTGATGACGTAGTCATTTTTGCAACTACCCCGTCAGAGCTGCAGAGTATGATCCAGGAACTTGCTGACAAGAGTAAAGAAGTGGGATTGAAAATGAACTTTCAGAAGACAAAAGTGATGTTCAATGCTTTTACAAGAAATGAAGATTTATCGATTGATGGAGAAAAGCTGGAGATAACAGACACGTACGTTTATCTTGGACAGCAGATATCAAGTGAGGGTCACATTGATGAAGAAATTAATCGGCGTACAAAACTTGCCTGGAGAGCTTTTGGAAGAAACAGCATAATTTTCAAGAGCAATATGCCATTATGTCTTAAAAGAAAAGTGTTTGATCAGTGCATCCTTCCAGTGCTTACGTATGGTGCAGAGACGTGGACCTTAACTAAAAGAGACATACAAAGGCTGCAGACAACTCAAAGAAGCATGGAGAGGTGCATGCTTGGTGTAACCAGGAGAGATAAGAAGAGGAACTCGTGGATCCGAAAAATGACAAGAGTGGAAGACATCATGATCAGAGTTAAATCCCTGAAATGGCAATGGGCTGGACATACTGCCAGAAGGACAGATCATCGATGGACAGCCGAAACTTTAGATTGGATTCCAAGGGACAGGAAAAGACCCAGAAGAAGACCACATGGGAGATGGGTGGATGAAATTCGAAAGTATGCAGGGGTGACATGGAGGAGACTGGCACAAGACAGACCGTTGTGGAGGAAACTTGGGGAGACCTTCGTCCAGCAGTGGATTGATAATGGTTGACAATGATGATGATGATGACATCAGAGTAGGAACAACTACACTTTCATATACAGCCATTCAGGACTTTCTTGAGAACCCATAATTCCTGTGAAATCCTCCTAAAGCAGCTGTGACTTTCAATGAAGAGTTAACTTGTCTACTAATTTCACCATCCAATTTGTTCTCTTTGTCAAACATGCTTCCCAAATATACAAACTCATTTACATGATCAATAATGGCACCACTTAGACTTATCCTGCATACAGTACTAACAGTCCCTTGCTCAAAAACCATAACTTTGGTTTTTCCCTTATTTATACTGTTTGAATTTCATGCAAACTTCATAAATCCGGGCCAGCATATGCTTTTGCTCTGTGCCAACAGGACTGTGTCATCAGCATATAACAATCTACACACACGGACATTACCAAGACATAAACCAGTATTGTCAACTTTGGAATCAGGCATGCATGCATCCATAAATATATTAAACAGCCATGGTGACTCAAAATAGTATAACTATACTAAAAATCCGAAATTTCTTGGCATGGAATACAAATAAACTTTCCAAGCTTTCACACATCAACCAGATGGCTTTCTCAAGGAAGGTAGACAGCTAACTGCAGTTAGAATACAAATAAACTTTCCAAGCTTTCGCACAACCTTCCTTGAAAAAGCCATCTGGGTTGATGTGCGAAAGCTTGGAAAGTTTGTTTGTATTCTATGCCAAGAAATTTAAGATTTTTAGTATAGTTATACTATTTTGAGTATAATTTGGTGTACAGTTCTTACTTATTGAGCCATGGTGACATTACACAGCTCTGTATAACTCGTAATCCAATAGAAAACTGTTTTGATACAACATCATTTACTCGTACATGTGCTCTACTGCCAGCATACATGGTTTTCACACTATTGAATAAATTCTTATTGATGCCATATTTATTCAGTACCTTCCACAGAAGAGTTCTATTTACTTGATCATTAGCTTTCTCTAAGTCGATGAAGGCAGCAAAAACTTTCTTAACAACAGACAGATATTTTTCAATCATTAAACATAATGCGAAAATTTGGTTAGTGTAGCCCTTACCAGGCATAAAATCACTCTGCACATCCCACACTTTCTCTGATGTAAAACCCTGTACCTTATCAATAACAATCTTTCCAAATACTTTCCCTGGCACACTCAGCAAACTGATACCACGAAAGTTCTTGCATTCAATCTGATCACCCTTTCCCTTATACGTACAAGGGAACAATGATAGCATCCCTCCAATCCTGAGGGACCATTCCTAACTCCCAGCACAACTGGCAAATTCTAGTTAACCAGTCAGAGTTACCACCATATTTCAACATCTCAGCAGTTATGCCATCCACTCCTGGAGCCTTAAGAGATTTTAGAGCTTTACACACCTCTTCTTTTGAGATCCCTCTTGTACTTCCATCTCTCACTGTAACATCATCTGCTTCTGCCTCAGAATCACATTTGCTTTCATGCTCTAATAACTCAGATAAGTTTTTACCCCATCTTTCACTTAACTCATTGGGCTCCATATCGTTTCTCCGATCCTATTCTTCACACAACTTAGAATTTTATTTCCCTATTTTTTCTATGTCTATGTACTTCCAGAAAGATTTTCTATCTTTCCAAAAAGTCGATTCATGCCTTTCCACCTTTTCCTTCCTATCTTTTGCTTTACTCTGGCAAACCAGCTTGGCTGCTAAAACCCCAAAAGAAGAAGAAAAAAAAAAGGAATTCTGGGTCATCTGTCCTCATTTAACATTACACTTGAGAAATTTGAATTCATGCTTAAGTGTTAAATGTTTGTTTTTAATTCACACAGTTTTTACTGCAAGAAATATGTATGGAACTGTTTGTTTTAACCACAATGATTTTTCAGTAGTGTAAATTTACATTTCTACTAGCTATTTATCTTTACTTCATTTAAACATTAGGCATCCCAACTTTTTGTTCTTTACTTGCAATGAAGACAGAAAATCCGTCATCCCTCCAACTGTAGTTTTGTTATGCTTTGTATTTATTTTACAAGTCTATGCTACTTCTTGAAGATGCTTCATTCATTGCATTGCTGTCACTTGCATAAAAGAAACATCAAAATTAAATAAAGAAATTATATTTTTCTTTCAATTCCTGTGTTTCTTTTTATTGAGTGGCAATATCACCACAGTATTTGCTTTTTTCAAATTTGCTCCAAAAACATGCATATGTTTTATTTGTTTTAGCTATCTTCTGACTGCTGAAAACCTGAGGAGTGAGACATCAATGAAACTTGATCAGTATGTTGTTTGTGATAACATTGGTTTAGAACTTATCCTTCAAGAATTTGAAACTTTTCATTACGTGAAGTTTCGTAGGCAGCCACAAATAGTAAAGAAGCTTCAAGAAGGTAAAGAGACCATTAGTTGAACACCTGATTTATGAGAAAAAGTATAATTTTTTGTTTTTATTTCCATATCAGTTTTGTGTCTGTCCTCTGCTCTTTCTTGTTCTTTAGATGGATGATTTTTTTAAATTACAACAGTGTTTCAGTTCATTTCCATGAGTTGCAAAATTCATTTGTAATGAGCATTGCAAGGACTCAGTAGTTCTTCTGTATAACAACTATTATTTATATGTATAAAATTGGAAAACTGTTTATTTTGTCTTTTGTATAAATCAACACTTTCAAATGTACCTTCATCAAACTTTGCATATAGTTGTTTTTTGATATTGCAGAGAACTTGCACAATATATTGTTCCAAACATACTGACCCTGATATATAAAACTGCTTTTAAATAGCTTCTGATGTACAAGAAATATGAATTGTGCTCGGGGATTTTAATTAAACTTACAGCATTTGAAGTTCAGTGGCTGAAATATCCAATTGCACTTCTCCTTGAACTTTACTGTCAACATACATTGCTGTTCAGAAATATTTATTCATTGTTTGTTTAGGCTGAATTGTCACTGGAGTGATCTTTGCACACTGCTATTTTAGGCTTTTATTTTCAGCCCTAAAACTACTGGTTTTGATTCATTGTTGTGCCACTTCTTTTGTTTTCAGTTATTCAAAGAAAGGTTTTAACTTTCTTTTAACAGAAAAAGGAAAACTTTAACTGCCTGATGAGTGTACGTGTACTGTTGTTTTGGTGAAAGAAAATATAGGGGCACTGCTGCCACTCACTGAAGAGAAATAGAAATTAAAAGAAAAAATATTTCTTTATTTAATTTTGATTTTACTTTGCTGCGCATATAGCACTGATACTATGACATACCTTCATCAAAGCCGAATGAAAGTTTCAGCAGCAATATGTAGGAACATTCTGGGTGAAGAACAGGGAATATTGTACTTCTTATTTATAATTGATCAGTAAATTTTCTTGCTTTTTGTAGGAATTTGTCATTACACCACAAAAAAAAAAAAAAAAAAAAAACTCCCAAACAGGAAAAATGGGCACTGGGAAAGAAAGAAAGCTAGACATAAGGAAAGGCACCAGAAACTAATCCACAGTCTTAGGAAGAAAAACACAAAACCTTGTACAAAGAAAAAAAAAAAAAAGGATTTATCAATATTCATTTACATTCAATTGCATTGGCAAACCACAGTTTCCCCTATAAATACATACATATACTGTTGTAGTAAGCACTAGGTATTACACGTGGTACCTCTGAACTACTTAATAGATTCATTTTCAAACTTTTATTGACCACATAGTTTTTTTTTTTGAAAAGATTATAATGTATCAAAGAATTTGTAGCATATAAATATTTGAGAAACAATTCATAAACATCATAAAATTAGTGTAACATAATTTCATTATAAAGACCCTAAATTGCCATTGTTATAAATGCACAACTTTGTGATTTTGCAGTCAAACATTATTTGTATGTCATTAAAAATCACTGTGCGGGCGGTCGTAATGAGCGATGGGTTTGCCTCCTCGGGGCGCTCCGTGGTAACAATGGCACACACAACAGCAACTAGGGCCTCTGTGAATCTTGGAGAAGTGCAAGCTAGTTCTGTGTGACATTGGCGAAAAGACCCCAACTCACTGGGTTTTGTTCCAGAATCCTTAGGTTGAATGACCAACTGGAACCCTCAGCCGTGAGCTAATCCCCCACACTGATGTACTAACCTGATTAAAAAGACAAAAAGAAAGCAATATCCGGACTCAAGTGTGGGATATGGTGGACCTACCATGCTTGAGAAGGACGGTCCACCACGGAATCGACCTGGACTTTCTAAACGGCGTATGAGAAAGAGATCTCGGCTGAGTGAATGTAAGATTGGTGTATGGAATACTAGAGGTATAAACGGCAAGATGAGTGAGGTGATTGAGGAGATGAATAAGTATATACTGGATGTGCTGTGTGTAAGTGAAACCAAAAAGAAGGAAATTGGGGTAGAAGAAGTGAATGGCACGGTGAGTGTGTGGTCTGGAGTATTGGATAATATGAGAGGACAGGCTGGTGTAGGTGTGATTTTAAGTGAAAAGATGAAGAACAACTTGATTCATTATAGTTGCATAAGTGAGAGAATTCTCTGGATTCGTTTGAAAGTGAAACTTCAGAGAATTGTAATTGTTGTAGTGTATGCTCCTTGTGACTCGGAACCTTCTGATAAGAAAGAAGATTTCTGGAATGAGCTAAAAGCTGTTTTGAGCCAGTTTGGTGCTAAAGAAAAAGTTATAATAGCAGGGGATTTCAATGCTAGAGTAGGTGTGCAGAATGCAATTTCTGACAATGTTCTGGGTAAGTTTAATGATCCTTGTGTGAATGATAATGGTGAAAGATTAATTGAACTCTGCATTGAGAATGGTTTGTGTGTATCTAATACATTTTTCAACCACAAGTATATCCACACATATACTTGGGAAAATCGTACTCTTGGTCAAAAGAGTGTGATAGATTTTGTTGTTTACGATTAGCATTTGAAACACTTAGTTGTTGACACCCATGTGATGAGAGGTGCGGATGTTGGTTCTGATCATTACTTGGTAGTGTCATGAGTGAAACTTAATGTTGGTTGGAGGAAAAGGAATAGGAAGAGACCCAGAATAGAAAGAATAAAGGTTGATAGGCTCCTTGAAGATCATCAGCGGTACTCTGACTTACTCAGAGAACGATTGAAGGATCTGAAATCTTGTGAGAGGGATGTAGAAAAGAAGTGGGAATGTTTTAAGAACTGTGTTGTCACTGCTGCTAAAGAGGTCTGTGGCACCACAATAGTGGGTAACAATAGAGGTGATGCTTGGTGGAATAGTGAGATTGATGAGGCAGTAAAGAAAAAGAAGGAAGCCTATTTGGGGATGTTGCAAGGTAGAGTGTCTGTGGATGAATATCGCTGTAAGAAGCGTGAAGCTGCTAAGCTGGTTCGCCACAGTAAGACAAAAGATAGGAAGGAGAAAGTGGAAAGGCATGAACTGGCTTTTTGGAAAGATAGAAAGTCCTTCTGGAAATACATGAGACTCAGGAAAAATAGGGAAAACAAAGTTGTAAGTTGTGTGAAGAATGAGATCAGGGAAATGATATGGGAGCGCAATGAGTTAAGTGAAAGATGGGGTGAATACTTCTGTGAGTTATTAGATCAGGAGAGCAAAAATGATTCTGAGACAGATGCAGAAGATGTCACAATGAGGGATGAAAGCACAGGAGGGATTTCAAGAGAAGAAGTGTGTAAAGCTCTAAAATCTCTTCAGAATGGTAAGGCTCCAGGAGTTGATGGCATAACTGCAGAGATGTTGAAGTATGGTGGTGACTCTATAATTGACTGGTTAACTGAAATTTGCCAGTTGTGCTGGGAGTTAGGAATGGTCCCTCGGGATTGGAAGGATGCTATTATTGTTCCCTTGTATAAGGGAAAAGGTGATCAGACTGAATGCAAGAACTATTGTGGTATTAGCCTACTGAGTGTGCCAGGGAAAGTGTTTGGTAAGGTTGTTATTGAAAAAGTACTGGGTCTTACATCATTGAAAGTGTGGGATGTTCAGAGTGGTTTTATGCCTGGTAAGGCTGCACTAACCAGATTTTTTGCATTACGCATGATGATTGAAAAGTATCTGGCTGTTGGGAAGAAAGGTTTTACTGCCTTCATAGATTTAGAGAAAGCTTACGACCGAGTGAATAGGACACTTTTGTGGAAGGTATTGAATGAATATGGTGTTACTGGGAATCTACTTAATAGTGTAAAAGCCATGTATGCTGGTAGTAGAGCTTGTGTACGAATGAATGGTGTTTTATCAAAATGGTTTTCCATTGGTGCAGGAGTTAGACAAGGTTGTGTAATGTCACCATGGCTGTTTAATATATTTATGGATGCATGCATGCGTGATGCCAAAATAGATAATAGTGGTTTATGTCTTGGTGATATCCGTGTGTGCAGATTGCTGTATGCGGATGACACTGTCCTGTTGGCAGAGAGCAAAAGTGAGTTGCAGAGTATGTTGACTCGGATGCACGAAGTTTGCATGAAATTCAAACTGAGTATAAATAAGGGAAAAACCAAAGTTATGGTGTTTGAGAAAGGAACTGGTAGCACTGAAGGTAATTTAAGTATAAATGGCACTGTGATTGAACAGGTGAGTGAGTTTGTGTATTTAGGAAGCATGTTTGACAGAGAGAACAAGTTGGATGGTGAAATCAGTAGGCGAGTGAATTCTTCTTTGAAAGTCATAGCTGCTCTGGGAGGTTTTCACAGGAATGATGGGTTCTCTAAAGAGTCCATCATGGCTGTGTATGAAACAGTAATTGTTCCTACTCTGATGTATGGCAGTGAAACCTGGGTACTGCAGAAGAAGCATAGGAGTCATTTGTGTGCTGGAGAAATGAGTTACTTACGTGGGGTTTGTAGTAAGACACGATCTGATTGTGTGAGGAATGAAGATGTATTGCAGTTGTGTGATGTAAAGCAAAATGTTGTTAGCAAGGTGGAGACCAATATGCTTCGGTGGTTTGGCCATGTTGAAAGAATGAGTGATGAAATGCTTACTAAGAAAATATTTTCAACCCAAGTGGCAGGAAGGAAAGGCAGAGGAAGGCCAAGGAAGACATGGGTGGATCAGATTCAGGAGTGTCTGCATGAGAAAAAGATTATGAGTATGAAGTATAAAAGATCTTGTGTATGGCGTGTAATGGATATCAGTGAAGCACGAGTTGTATGTCAAGATCGCTGTAAATGGCGAAGTTTGATACGACAACAATAAGTAAAATATCTGGAAGTTTGTATTTCTTTTTGGAGCTAACCACTGAATCTCAGAGAACAGCTTAGTGATATGTATGTATGTATGTATGTAAAAATCACTGTATTAACAATTTTTCTTTTTTTGTAGACAAGAAAGTTTATAACAATGAGAAAAGAAAGAATGGCTCAAAGAGGTAATTCATTACACAAAGTAAAATATGTTTCACTTTTAATTTTTGACATCTCTGATTTCTTTTACAACTATGTTTTTCAAATGTGGACATGATTCTCATACATACATTCACCTGTATCCATTTTCTATTGTTATCCTAGCCAGTATATTTTAATAATAAAGAACAGCAGTAATGTACACTGCTCAACACAAAAAATGGCACACCAGAAAGTATTCATTAGAGTACCTTACAAATTGCTGGGTATGTGTTGACAGCTGGGTTATGTAAATGATTCCAGTTGGAAACCAATCACATAATATGTGAGGGATGTAAAAGGGCAAAACAGCTCAACATAGCTGAATTTGGTAGTCTTCATCTGGGAACATGGACCACTGCATTGGAGTGATCTCAGTGGTGAAAGCACATGTAAGGAATGAAAATGTCTGGGCGATGTCATCAGGAATCTTTCCATCATACAGACACCTTTACCAGAGGCTGCCACATAGGACTATGTACAGCTGGTTGGTCTTTATGTTGCACCATGGTAGTAATGTATTGGGATGCAACAACTATCAGCTGAGTGTGATGAGAGTGTTTGGTATTACCGCATGATTTTCTTTGACCATTTGTTTCCTCCTGAAATGCTTATGGCGACTGGGCATGTAGAAAGATCATAAGGCACTGCAAGCTACGTAGGTTGCTTAATATTATTAGCAGGGAGCTGCAGTGTATAAAGTGGAGCAACATTTCACTGGTGTGCTGTCTACTATTTAGGATTTATTTTTCTTGAAGGAGCTCTTCCTTCTCCGCAGAAATCAACTAATGCATGGCTTATGGTATTTGATAGCCCTCCCAAGTCTCCCCACTTCCCACCCAGACCCAGTTGCTGAAGAATTCTCTTTGCCAACATAAAAGTGAAAGAAAAAAAGTACTGTATACTAAATCATACAAAACCATATTTAAAAAACAGAGAAAAGAACCCCTTCCCCCAGCCTGCCAAGCCCAGGTTGTTCCTGGGCACAGACTCCGCCCATCTCCGATGTGGGATCCTGCTTGAAACAGCCAGCTTCATGCAACAATAATTCTCCTGCAATACAGTGCCTGCTAAAAGACAGATATCCTGTCCTGTCATTTACATGCCCCTGGAGTTTATGGTATTCCTATTTCAACCTCCTCTGGACTCTCCATATATGTGTTGGAAGTACATACTGAAGCATCAACACAAGGCTACGTAAACACAAACAGGATGTGTCAAATGGTCTTTCAGAAACAACCTTATCAGAACTAACCCTTGAAGATAAAATAAATTATTATCAATGTTTATTCACAATCAAATGTTTATTTAACATCGATTATAGTTTTGCAGAGCGTTTGGCTCAGCATCATCAGGACAAATAAAGCATAAACATTCAAGTCATTGTGACATCATCAGAGTTCTGATGGTCACAGATTTTAGTGATTTTTTTCTGGGCACTTGAAAGAAATGGAGTAGATGCCATGTCATTGACAAGCCATGAAGAGCTGTGGTATATGTGGAAAGCTTTTAATAAATTAAGCTTTATAGTTGAATCAGGTTTATCAATAAGCATAGCGTTTTCAAACAAAAATTTATGGTTATTTTTGTGACAGTACTGGGCTATAGATGACTTCTTCAGTTCACAGTTCCACACAACTCTTGTGCTCCTTCACACAGAAACTTAAAGCTCTGCGGGTGTATCCTATGCTTTAAGTTTTCGTGTGAAGGAACACAAGACTTGTGTATGGAACTGTGAACCGAAGAAGTTGTCTATAGTATGGAACTCTGAACCGAAGAAGTTGTCTACATTGTCACAAAAATAACCATAGATTTTTGTTTGAAAATACTATGCTTATTGATAAACCTGATTTGACTATCAAGCTTAATACATTAGAAGCTTTCCACATATACCACAACTCTTCACGGATTGTCAATGACATGACATCTACTGCATTTCTTTCATGCGCATGAAAACAACTCACCAAAACCCATAACTGTTAGAACTCTGATGATGTCACAATGATTTGAATGTTTATGCTCCATTTGTCCTGCTGATACCGAGCCAAATACTCTGCAAAACTATAGCTGAAGTCAAAATGAACATTTAATTGTGAATAAATGTTGATAATTTATTCTATCTCAACATCACAAGTGTTAGTCTTAAATAATATATATAAACACCCAGATCCGTCCAACTCTCTAGAACGCTTGACATCACAGCAATGTTTGCATTGTTATGCCATCACTTATCAAACAATTTGTGTGTGCTCTCGCAATGTCAAAATGATTGCCTGCTATATAATAGCACGCAATCACATTGAGATGTCAAGGTGTGCATGCTAATTTAAAAACATTGGATTACCAATGACTCAAGTTGTATTTATCCAATCTACAAAATTGGAATTAAAATCTTAATATCATGGCAAGTTGTGTTTGTATATTAATTCAATTTATCACAATTCGAATATTAATTTGTGTGCTTTAATTATTTTTTTACTTTTTTTAATTTAACTAACTTTCCGACTTTAGTGCTGATTATATTGTACATTTTGCAAAATATCGATCTATCTAAATGCTCTAACCTACAATAAAAACTAAAATCTTAAGATGTAGAAGTGAGCAGAAGTCTAAAAGCAGATGTCGCCCCAATAGCTCATTGTCGAGGATTTAGATAGTTCCGATTTGTAATACCAGATGTCACATTATTTTGTAGAAAAGGCTTTGGTATGAAGTTTCAAACTAACTGTTGAATAGGACAGTCTGTAAAACAAGCCATGGAGGGAATAACAAGCGTGCTGTAGAAAAACTAATTTAACGTGAAAAATCAAAGTAAAAGTTATTAAGGTAAGTTCACATGAAAACAACTTTCTGAGTTTTGTGCTGATTATGTTACACATTTCGCTAAATATCGATCTATCTAATTGATCTAATCTAGAATTGTTAAACAACAAATATTTTACACAGAATTCTATTTATCGCGAGGTTTTTTGAAAAACGGAAATAAATAGCATATAATTTTTGGTTCTAACATGAATGAGCTCTTACTATATATGTTTTTACTACGTTTCCTTACAGAAATCCGGTGTCTATTTTATTTGTTTTCAATCTGCTTCAATTAAAAATTTCTCTCTGTCACAGGATGGGCAGCATTCCCTATATATTAATATTTATTTAAATCTTAAAAACAACCAACCTAAGGTAGGCTATGCATTAATTATATATAGGGTGTTTCAAAACTAATGGAACAAGCTTTAAGGGGTGATAGAACACACCAAAATAAGCACTTTTCATCATAGGATGCACGGTCGCAAGTTACATGGTTAGGCGCTGGAGGGTGCTTTCCGTTCGTTTCCCCACACATGCTGTCTTTCACAACGCAAAAACAGGAATGGCACAACAAATCAAAACAAAGCTTTATTGCTGACAAAATAAAAAACAAAACGCGATGTTTGCAATTACATCAAATTTGCAAACATTAATAAGTAAATACTGAAATTAATTACACTTACCAAAACTGCTCAAAAGGGCAACAGCCACTCTTGGTACATGCTTCGCATCATCGACATAAAGATGCTCGTATGTTGTGGAAAAAATCAGGCATTTCCCGGACAGCTGCAGCAGCGACTAGTTCCTCATTGGAATCAATGGGAGTTTCGTACATTATGGACTTAAGATGTCCCCATAAAAAGGAATTCAGATGTGACAGATCTGGTGATTGTGGTGGCCAAGCAATGGGTCCACTTCGGCCAATCCATTGGCCTGGAAATGTGGCATTCAAGTAATCACACACCTGAGTGCTGAAATGAGCTTTTGCTCCATCATGCTGAAACAACATTTTGCAGCAGACGACTGCTGGTACATGCTGAATTAATTCAGGCAAGACTTGTTGAAGGAAAATAAGGTACGTCCTCCCATCCAGACATTCCGGTTAAAGATATGGGTCTTTGCGTTGCAAAAGACGGCGTGTGTGGGCAAACGGAAAGCGCCCTTCCAGCGCCTAACTGCGTAACTTGCGACCATGCATTCTATGACAAAAAGTGCTTGTTTCGGTGTGTTCTGTTACCCCTTAGAGTTTGTCTCATTAGTTTTTAAGTACCCTGTATAACCATTGAAGACACCTCTGCAGTTCTCCTTTGGAAAGGAACAAAAAACTTGCCTCTTTTATAAACAAAGCATTTCTACGGTTTCAAGAAAATATTGAAAAATTTTGCTTACCAAGAACTGCAATTCAGAAATCCCTCATAAAACCCCATTTATTTGGATCTCTCTACTAAAATCTGGCAATAGTTCCTGCACTTCCAATTCACATTGTAGTTCTGGCAACTAGTCCTCTGATTCAGTTGATTGCAGGTGGTCAAGACCATAGAACAGCCAAAAGCTTCTTTTTAAAAGAATTTTATTACTACTTATAACTCTATGTGTTCTCACTTGTCTTAATTCTATGGTAGTTATTGTGGGATTCTGTCTAATCACCTGAGTTGAGTCTGGGTTCAAGTCCTGAATAAGCCATAGGCAGTGTATTTGTTCTAAAGTACTGACTCTGTCCCTTCTCTGAAAACAGTGGTTCTAAACTAGGGATGGATGACTCTTTAGATGTTGAGGAAGCTTGTTACCTATTTCCCCTCCAAATGGGAAAAACAAATACTGTCATGCATTTCACCATCCCTCCAGTTATGAAGCTCTGCTCTGGTCTTGTAAAGAGTGATGTATTATTTTAGCAATTTTTGTTCTGATAAGGTTTCACATTTGCAATGCATAACATATTTTAAAATTACTATAAGATATTGCAAATGTAATTTGTTTTCTTTGTAGCATGAAGATCTGGATAACAGGAAGTTGTTGTATTCCTGAAGTTTAGATCAGATTGTTATAAAATTATGTACACCTGCCTGCATTCTTTCTATCTTTATTGCATGTGCAACAAAGTAATTGCATGTTGTCGCAAATAAAGTCAAATTGTTGTACGTGATTTATGCTTGAAGTCATTACAGTGCTAATGTTTGTAATGGTATAAATTTCTTTTTTAGATCCATGATTTCTAAATACACCAAATCATCTTATTCATCTGGGTCTTCTTGTATATCTTCTGCTACTAATAGCATGAGGTTACAGAGAGATTCTGAATTTAGTAACTGTAATGCCTCTACTCTGCCAAAGATAGGTGAAGTTGTAAGTTTTCTGGTCTTTTTTCAAATTTTCTTAGATAAATATTTTTACAAATTGTAGAGATTTAACTTCAATTTGTCAAAAAAGAAGTTGAATATAGACAGGAATGTTTTATACACAAGCATATATATATCAGTGTGAATCATGAATGTGTGCATGCTGTCTTTCTCATGTGTGCGCTCATAGATACACACAAACAAGTGAAATATTCCTTTATATAACCCAAAGAGTAGTGGGTAAAAACCAGAAAGGTTGAAAAAGAAATGAGCTCATGATGGTTCTAAAAATTGTTAATCTTTATTTCTTTATTTATAACCTTCATCAGACTCATTCTCACTTACAGTTTTTATCTCTACATTTGGAGTTAATGAGAAGTGTTTAGGAACATAGCATGTGAGTGCTGGAAAAGAATATTTATTCTCTTTCTCTTAAAACACTGTAGGTGTGTTTTTTCATTTATATTTTGTATTTCTGTCTTCTCCCTAACATGCACATTCACATGTAATGCTGATTAGTCAGATGAGATTCTTTTTATACTTATTTGATGTGAAAGGAAGGAAATTCTACATACTATATGATGTCTTTTATTGCTAAGGTAATTTGGTTGGTTACTTGTCATTTTTAAAATTTATACTACTGCAGGATGTGAAATTTCTAAATTTTTGACCTTTTTTTTCTCCACATTGTACATCACTTTCTTTACCTCTTGCTGTGGCTGTCGGCATTTCTTTAACTGGCTGATGATTGATTTGTACATATTATTTACTTTTCTTATTTTCCTTTTCTCTGTACTTCTTTTCTGGCATAGCACAGTTTGTTGAGCCACTCTGCACTGTGTGGGAGGTGGGCATTTCTGATGGGCGTTTGAATCCCGGTCCTGCTGGCCATCTAGTCTGCAGTTTTTCCGAGACTCCCTGTGTTTGGGAAAGCCAATGTGTGGATGGTTCCCTCTGAAGTCAGCCCCAGACTCACTTTGACCTTGAACCCACTTCCCTAGACTGCCTGGGTTTACCACCTGAGTGTCGATGCGCTGGTAGTAAAACAATAAAAGATTATTGTAATCTGATGCCTCATGGCACCAGACACCTACAGCTATCTTCCCATGGTTGTTGATGATGTATTTCTTTTCTCTTCCTTCTATTTCTATTCCATTCTTATTGAATTCAACCAGAGTGAAATTCTGTTGCTTCCTAGATAACAAGATCATTTGTTAAAATTCAATTCTGTTTTGTACAATATGTATTCTTAGAAAATTTGCAGTCCTAATCTTAAAATTTCCTAGTAAAACCCATACAGCTTTAAAATTTAGTAATATTTAGTTTTTAATCTAATTTAATGAACTAGGAAGCCAGCATTCTGAAATGAGCTTTACTTACAGAATGTATTTAACATTAAAAAAACTTAACCCATTTTTATAGCACATGGTAGATTTTCCTAAAAGTTAACACATACAACTGTATATAAGTGTTTTAAATATCAGATGCCTTCCAGTCTATTTTGTAATTTACTTCTAAATAAGTTTTTGTATTGATTGATATGACCAAATTAAATTGTATCTGAAATAGTATAACTATAACTATACTAGTGATCTGAATTTCATATAACTTTTGCACTCTCCGAGCAATGTGGAACTCCTTCAAACTATTCTGACAGCTGAGACTCAAACTGGAGAAGAAACAGTCCCACTTAGATTTTCTAACCACCTGGAAGACATTCTGTTTTTAAAATCCCAAAGTTTCTTAATTTCAAGACTTCGGTAAAAAGAACATGGTTCTAGAAGAAGGACAAATTTCTCCGCCAGACTCTATCAAGGATAGTAAACCTGAAAAAAAAAAAAGATGTCATGTTCTTGGAAAACAAGTGCTATACTCTATATATTAAGTTACATAGACTTTGTGACCGGATCACTTTTAACAACCAAATGCTCCAAGTGGACATGTTAATCGAAAGACTCCAATCTTCCTTCTCCTCCAGACACAAGAAGAAGCTGGATTTTTTTAATCATTCCAGAACCCAAAATCTAAAGATTTCATCATTCCATTTGTCAATATATCTAACTGGACACTCGCTGTAGAAGAAACTAAAGTTTTGAAACTTGGACCAGAGTTCTGCTTCCCGACGAGACCGTATCCTAAAAACGTAATTTCTGCATTTGAGAGCGTAATATCATGAGTCCTTGAGGACACCAAAGATGAGCTACGCCAACTTTGCTGCTCTAGGTTATGGTCGTGGTACACTTCAAAATGAACACCGAATAAATTTAAAATTCCAAGACCGATTTCGAACCTCAGAAATGACCGCACCATAATATTAATGCTTACGGACAAATCCAGCCAGATAGCAATTATGGATGCTGTAGATTATAATCAGAAACTCCAAAATTTCATCTCCACTTCTGGATCTACAGTACTACAAAGGAACTCTAAATTGTTGGATTGCTCAAGTACAAAGAGCTGCCAGGCTAAGAGCTCCCAGACAATCTCAAGAAAGCTGCCAAATTACCACCAGGCCCTCAGATCCCAAAGCTCTTCGGAAGACTTAAACATCACAAGCCCGGTAATCCATTGAGACCCCATAGTGTCAAGGAGATCCGCACCAATGTACTGTTTAGAGAAAGCACTATCCAAATTTTTGGCTAATCATCTCCCTGAATTGGACTGTATAATAACATCCACTCTAGATTTTATTACGAAAGTCAAGCAAATCTCTGTCCAGCAATGCAACATTATCGGCAGTTTCGACGTAGTTTCTCTTTACCCTTCAGTACCTGTGCCGGATGCTATCAGAACATTAAAAGAAGCCATATCAAATTCATCACTTTATTTGCAGGAGTCTTGCTTCAGCCTCTTGCAGTTAATGGACTTGGTCTCAAATTCCAGCTACTTCAGTTTCCAAGGACAATTTTACAAACAGATAAATGGTGTCCCAATGAGATCATTGCTTTCAGCCATCCTTGCAGATGCAATACTCCTCCCAATTGAGTAATATATATTCACCAACATCACCCAAGGCCTACCACCTGGCTAAGATATGCGGATGATGTATTTTTTATATAGCCTCATGTAAAGGAGACTATCCCACTTTTTCTAGATAAAATCAATAATATACACCCTACGATCAATTTCACTATGGAACTCGAACACAAGGGTGCCTTGCCTTATCTGGATGTTTTACTAAGTAAATTACCTGAAAATCGCCTTCGAACAGAAATCTATTATAAACCCACATCTGTCTCCAACCTGATGCTCCGCAGCTCATTCTGTCCCACTGATTACAAGACAGCTTTCTTCCATTCTCGAGTCCGAAGAGCCTTTGTAGTCTCCTCAGATGTTCCTTCTAGGCAGTGCAAATTGAGAAATGTTATCGAGTTGGCCGCTGAGGCAGGATACGCCCTGAACCTGGTATATAGCTATATTGAGAAAGCCAGAACCTGTCATATTAATCTTTCTATGCTGCAGCTGCGCTACCTGGGTTCAATTCCCCACATACCAAATGTTTCTTATCGGCTCAAGAATGTGCTCAAGAAGATGAACCTTGGTGTTCGCATCAGGTCTCCAATGTCTTTATACGCCATGCTTAAGGGAAACGCTGACAAGGTCCCACCTTCCAATGAAGCAGGTGTTTATGCCATTCCTCTACAATATTCATACGGCTCCAAGCGATACTACATTGGAATGACAAAATGTTCATTTAGAATTAGAGTTAACAAACATAAAAGGGACATTAAATACAGCAAAGTGACCACAGCCCTATCCAGAGAAATGAAGTTCAAGTCTGCTGCTCCTATATGGGATGACATAAAGAAATTAGCTTCCTACTCCACCCCAAAATCTACTGTCATTCGCAAAACTTTGGAGATCATAACCAACAATGAGTCATGCAATGATAGCGTCTTGCTGGAGTTGTCATGGGTTTGGAACCAGTTCTTCAAATATTGAATACTTTTTGTTTTTCTTCCATGATTCCATGTACAAAACAAGCATAACACCTCGTGTTTTGAATGCCTAATTACGTTCGCAATTGTTTGTTTATTGTCAAGTCAAGTAATCGTGTTTAAATTGTTAATGCATTCTATTATTCAGTTTGCAGTTTGCTGTCTACCTTCCTTGAAAAAGACATCTGGTTGATGTGTGAAAGCTTGGAAACTTTGATTTTTGTTCTACGCCAAGAAATTTGGATCACTAATATAGTTATACTATTTCAGTATGGTTGGTGTACAGTTCCTTGTTATTTAATTAAACTGTATCATTCAGTGTTTCATCAAATCAGATTTAGATTCTTATCTTAGCAGATCTTTTTTTCCATTTTGTAGTCAAAATCATGGCTAATTAAACAGATTCAGCATGATCTTTTGCTTCTTAAGCATTCTTTGTGACAAAGCACTTCTGAAAAAATGATGCCTTAGCCACAGATTACATGTGTACCCATTAATGTTCTAGGGCTAAGTGCATTGAAACAGAAGAATTGAAAGCAAAACAAAACCTGTATGCCTAGGTCAGACACATGCCATAGTGTTAGTCATGTCATAGTCAGACATGTCATAGTGTTAGTTACATGTCAATAAATGGTAGGTGTGTTTGGGAAAGAAAAAATGCAGTTCTTGGTAAGGAAGGCTGATACTAGGGTGTCTTGTAAACCTGTGCATTTAATTGTATTTTCAGTAGTGATTTTTATAATACACAAATGATGAATGTTACTAGTGAAGTAGGTACAAACCATCATTTTAAGTATGTTGTAGCTGTTGTTTGGCAAGTTAGTCTGTTCCTCTTTAAAAAAAATCCTAAAATTAGCCTGTAAATGTTTGTTGTTGGATCAGCTTCTACAGCATGGCACAGAATGCTGCAATCTTCCAATACTGAATGTCTTGATCGTGGATTATTTTTGAGGCTCATATCACAGCCTCTGAACCTCTTGAACCAAGCTCGAGAAGTGCAGATGGAGCTCTATCATCTTCAGTTTTGCATATTTCTTGGACTGCTTCTGCAGCTGTTGACACTAATCTCCTGGAATCACATACAGCTGCATGAAGTTGAGTACTTAATTCGGTTATTGTAAAATGTCTTTATTACTGCTCCATACTTGTAACAGGGCATTGATATACTCAACGGGCCTTATACTTTCCCTTGGTGCTACATATGTACATAGGCATACAAATTCAACGTGGTTATGTATCAAAGTAATCTTTATACTTCATGAATGGAATACGGAATTACACCATACAATACAAATTTTGAAGATGACAGTCTGTTTTTTGGTGTAAATATGACAAGAATGGTAAGTCAGATAATATCCGAAAACTTGAAAATTTCGTCGGTCTGGAGCGGGAATCGAACCTGTGTCTCCCAGATAGTGCCCGGGTGTGCTAACCACTACACCACCCAGAACAACCAAGTCTCAAGTTTCCGATTAATTTGAATACAATCATCACAGGATTCACTAGCCGAAGCAATCGGCATTCGTGTTTAGCGAATCTGGAGGTTAAGAATCCGATCCCGTGATTGCATGGAGGAGCAGATAAATTATGAATGGAATACGGGATTACACCATACAATACAAATTTTGAAGATGACAGTCCGTGTTTTGGTGTAAATATGACATATATATGGATTTTCAAGTTTTTGGATATTATCTGACTTACGATCTTTGTCATATTTACACCAAAAAACAGATTGTCATCTTCAAAATTTGTATTGTATAGTGTAATCCCGTATTCCATTTATGATTTATCTGCTCCTCTGGGCACTCATGGAATAGGATTCTTAACCTCGAGATTCGCTAAACATGAATGCCAGTTCCTTCGACTAGCAAATCCTGTGATGATTATATTCAAATTAATCGGAAACTTGAGACTTGGTTAGCACACCCGGGCGCTATCTGGGAGACATGGGTTCGATTCCCGCTCCAGGACGACGAAATTTTCAAGTTTTGGACATTATCTGACTTACCATCCTTCTCATATTTACACCAAAAACAAACTGTCGTCTTCAAAATCTTTATACTTTTCTTTAGTCTTACGTGCAAAGGTATTAAAATTCAATACTATATACGAGTATACATACAGCCGAACCTTGATATCTCGAACCTCTTTATCTCGAATCCCTTGATATCTGGAAAAAATATTTTTCCCCTTCACTTTAGGCATTAAGGCAGTGTATTTTCCATAGTTATCTCGAAGCATTTTCTTCAAAACCCTTGCTATTTCAAATTATTAGACTCCTGTACCACAGAAGTGCAAGGTGTTCACAAACGGGTGTTCAGATGTCTTTGTGTTCATCGTTCATCTTCTTAAGGGGGATGAGGGTCTTTTGTTAGGATCTGAAAGGAATGCATTTTAAGAATTCCATTCAGGGGTGGGGTATTCCCTGACCAAGCGAATCTTTCTTAGAGCATGAAGAGAGAGAGAGCGGGACATCCCTCGAACTGCTCGGAACCAGTTCCACTCAGAGCCGTCTCTGGTTTCACTCACTTCCTGTGAATCGGAGACTGTGTGACCAGGACAGTGTTAGTTTTCCTTCCCTCTTTGTTCGTGCAAATTGTTTCAGTTTGCAAAGTCCATGGGCACAGTAAGACATTCCTAGATGTTCTTGAATGTTGTGCACATGTAGTAAGTGGCCACCGTAAGTGATTGTAACATTAAAACACCACAATGACAGGAGTAAAATGAAAGTCAAACATGCTTCCAATTGAACAAAAAATAAAAATCTTGAAATTTTTGGACATAAACACAACAATGAAGAAAAGCAAAATTGTTGCAAAGTTTGGAGTACCTTCGAGTATGCTTTCAACAATCATAAAAAATGGAGAAACTATTGAAAAGAAACTGTTAAAAACAAGAAAAAAGTGAAGAAAATTTTAAAATCGGCATACCCCGAAGTGGAAGAGTGTGTGCGGAAGTGGTTTGTGCAATGCTGCGATCAAAGAGTTCCTGTCAGCAGATCACTCTTGCAGCAGAAAGTCGAGGACTTTGCTAAAGCACTTGGCTGCAGTCAATTCAAAGCTAGCAACGAGTGGCTAAAAAACTTCAAAAACATCCAGAATATTGTCTTTAAGTAGCTTTGTGGCGAAAGTGCATCGGTTAACCAAAGTGTTTGTGAAGGGTGGTTCAAAGAGCTTCCTTCTCTTTTACAAAGATACAAACCAGATAGTGTATTTAATGCCGACGAAACATAATTATTTTCTCAGTGTTTGCCAGATAAAACAGCTACATTCAAGGAAGAGGAGTGCCGTGGTGGTAAACAAAGCAAACTATGTGTGATTATATTCTTAGCAGAAAATCAAAGTGGCAGTGAAAAACTTCCACTGTTAATGATTGGGCAAGCAAAAAATCCAGGTGTTTTGCTAAGTTTAAATCACTTCCCATGACACACAAAGCAAACAGGAGAGCCTGGATGACAAGCAAAATTTTTGGTGATTGGCTAAAGGGAGTTGACAAAGCTATGGCTCTGGAAAAAAGAAAGATTGTCCTTTTGATTGATAACTGTAATGCCCACTCCAATCTTCAAAGTCTAAAAAATATCACTGTGAAATTTTTGCCTCCGAACATGGCATCAAAGTTACGACCTCTCAATCAAGGTATCATCTGTAGCTTCAAAGTTGGATACAGGCAGGAGCTAGTTAGGAAACTGGTAGACATTATTGGTGAAGGTGAAGCCCTCCCCACCATCAATGTCTTGAATGCAATGCAGATGGCTGGCTTCTCTTGGAGAAATGTTACTAAGAAAAAAAATAAAAAATTGTTTCATCAAAGCATGATTTGGAGAAAGAAGCAATAATGAGAAACAAAAGCAGGGTGCCGATTTAAATGTTGTCAAAGTTCAAGACGGAAATAGCGTAAATTCGGATCAGTGGATGGTCATCAAACAGAACCTAAATCTTCCCATTTCATTCTACGATTTCTTGAAAGTTCACACTTCCCTTCAAACGTGCAGTACTTTAACGGATCCAGAGATTGTAGTGGATGTAAATGCATCCTCAGACGAAGAAGATGATGAAATGGAATAGCAGGGAAAGTGTCAAAAAGTGCTGTGAAGGAAGCAGAAAAAGCTGTTAATACATTGCGTACTTTTCTGGAATCCTCAGAAAATATAGGTTCCGAGCCATTTGCCTCAATTGCTGCCTTAGAGAAAGTTGTTCAGTCGCAAAAACACTTAGCCAGGCATCAGACTATTGATGGATTATTTTTGTTAAGGTATGCTGTATACGTAAATTTTTGTAAACTATATAATGTGTAATGTATTATTGATCTGAAAAGCTTTATTTAAAATAGAACCTTGACATCTCGAAAACTTTTTTTTTCTCAAAATTTTTTCTGTTCCTGTGAGATTCGAGATATCGAGGTTACACTGTATATACATTTTTAAGTCATAAAGAAATAGTTAAAATTTAATTTAAGGAGCACAATGCACTAGATGTAAAAACGCTTATTTAATTGCATTTTTACTTAGGAGTATGTATAGAATAAAAATTGACATTATTGCTGGAAGTGGATAAGAGGGTAGTATTTTATTTGAAGTGGTATTTGAGAAAGATGCATAAAGTGTGAAAATTAGTATTTTTTTTATTTTTCCAAGTTTTATTTATTTATTTTTCTTGTTTTGTGTTTTCACAAAGCCACACAATACTGATGTGTTAAGTGAATGGCAAGCTTATCAATCAGGAAATATAATTTTCATAGTGGTTACATGATTGCCTCACTTTAATAGTACACAATATATACAGAAAGTATCTATGCCCTAATCTGTTAACATGTTTTAACATGAATTATTCTATCATGCATCCCTGTGCCTCATGTTTAAATGTGTGACAAGAAGAGAACTCTACCAGTTTTCTGCATGAAAATCTCTGTGGTATGTGATGAACAGGCAGCTTTATCATGTGAACACATCAGCATACAAAAATTTCACTCGTGTCATGCATTCATGTACCTGTCATTAAGTTGGAGCTCCAATTTTGGAATTGTTATATCAGCGAGGATGTGTTTTCAGTGAACCATGGAACAAATATATGTACTTGCAGGCTTTTGCAGTGGAATTCCTTCACCACAATGTAAGCTAATTTCAAGTTTCAAGTGCAAATTTTGTTCCCAACATGGAAAGAAATGAAGGTAGGGCCATCATATAAATAGCGGAGGAAGTATTTGGTCCATGCTTCCCACTATTATTTTATTCTTCTTTAGCACAAGATCTGGTAAGACTCCATTTCTGCACCTCCTGTTGTCAAACTTTTGAGGATAGGATTGCTTGCGTGTATCATCATCATCATTGTCAACCATTATCAATCCACTACTGGACGAAGGTCTCCCCAAGTTTCTTCCACAACGGTCTGTCTTGTGCCAGTCTTCTCCATGTCACTCCCACATACTTTCGAATTTCATCCACCCATCTCCCATGTGGTCTTCTTCTGGGTCTTTTCCTGTCCCTTGGAATCCAATCTAAAATTTCGGCTGTCCATCGATGGTCTGTCCTTCTGGCAGTATGCCCAGCTCATTGCCATTTCAGGGATTTAACTCTGATCATGATGTCTTCCACTCTTGTCATTTTTCGGATTCACTAGTTCCTCTTCTTATCTCCCTTGGTTACACCAAGCATGCACCTCTCCATGCTGCTTTGAGTTGTCTGCAGCCTTTGTATGTCTCTTTTAGTTAAGGTGCACGTCTCTGCACCATATGTAAGCACTGGAAGGATGCATTGATCAAACACTTTTCTTTTAAGACATAATGGCATATTGCTCTTGAAAATTATGCTGTTTCTTCCAAAAGCTCTCCAGGCAAGTTTTGTACGCCGATTAATTTCTTCATCAATGCGACCCTTACTTGATATCTGCTGTCCAAGATAAACGTACGTGTCTGTTATCTCCAGCTTTTCTCCATCAATCGATAAATCTTCATTTCTGGTAAAAGCATTGAACATCACTTTTGTCTTCCGAAAGTTCATTCTTAATCCCACTTCTTTACTTTTTGTGAGCAAGTTCCTGGATCATACTCTGCAGCTCTGATGGGGTAGTTGCAAAAATGACTACGTCATCAGCAAAACGAAGGTGGGTTAGATAATCTCCATTAATGTTTATCCCTTTGTTTTCCCAGTTAATTGATTGAAAGACACCCTCCAATGTGGCATTAAAGAGCTTCGGAGATATGGTGTCACCTTTGTCTCACTCCCTTTTCAATTTTTATGTGTGTTGTATTTCCAAATAGCCGAATCTTTGCACTTGCATTTTCATAGATGTTATTAATAATATTAATGTATGCATCTTCAATACCGCAGGATTTCAGAGCCATTGTAACTGCTGATGGTTTCACTGAATCAAAGGCTTTTTCATAATTGATAAAAGCCATGCACAATGGAAGTTCATGTTCCCTTGCTCTTTCAATTAGTTCTCTCAATACGTGGATATGATCTATTAAGCTGTAGCCACTCCTGAATCCAGTTTGTTCTCTCGGTTGAGCCATGTCCAGTGTTACCTTCAAACGGTGTGAAAGAACTTTAGTGAAGATTTTATAAACCACTGATAGGAGGCTGATAGGTCTGTAGTTCCTGAGATCCTCAATGTCACCTTTTTTATATAGCAGGATCATTGTAGTATTGTTCCAATCCTCAGGAATCTTCCCTTCATTAAGGCATCGAGTGAAAATTTGGGCGAGTACTGTTTCAATTTCTCCACTTGCTTCTTGTGTGATGTCTACGGTAATTCCATCTTCTCCTGGAGCTTTTCCCCGCTTCATGTTCTTGATTGCATGTGCAACTTCTGCTGAGAGGACTGGAAGAACTCTGGTACTTGTACCTTTCATGATGTCTGGAATACATGCATCATCCCTTTCATATAATTTGGAGTAGAAATCTTTCACTCTTGTCAAAATGTCGCCTCTATTTCTTGTTACAGAACTATCTTCTTTTCTCAGTGCCATAATCTGTTTTCTTCCCTTACTGAGATGTCCCTTTGCTATCTTTAGGCTTTGGTTGTTTTCAATTGCTTTCCACACTAGTTCACAGTTGAATTTCCTTACTTCTTCAGTGATACTTTTTCATACTGTCTTGCATAGCTCTATATATTCCACTTTGGAAGTCACATCTTCTTTAGTTGTTCTCATCTCTCTTCTTTTTTGCATCAACATTTTGGTTTTTCCTGATAATTTATTGACATGCAACTTGTTCGTAGACCCAGCTAATTTTGTTGCTGTTTCCATAAGAGCTTTGGTTACTTTTCTGTTAACTTCAGAAATATTCACTTCTTCCGATGTTAGACCTTCTAAAGCAGAGAATCTGTTCTTCAGTTCCAACTTGAAGGTATTATGATGTTTTTTAAGGTTGGTTATGTCAATATATTTTGTTTGTCTTATGATCTTGCCACGTTCGAGTTTAGTGTTGAGGTGCATCTTGCATCTCACCAATCTATGGTCACTACCTGTGTTGCACTTGGTTAGCACACTGCAGTCTTCTATGACGAATTTTTTGTTACACATAATAAAATCAATTTCACTTGTCATCCCATTTGGATGTCTCCATGTCCACATCCTGTGTGGCTTTTTCTTGAAACTGGAGTTCAAGATGAAAACCCTTCTGCCTCTGCAAACTCAACGAGAGTATTTCCACGCTGGTTTCTGTTGCTGTGACCGAATTTACCTACTGAAGTTTCATTCTGTTGCCGTTGCTCAATTTTTGCATTGAGATCTCCCATAATTATCTTCAAGTGCTGCTTACCTTTATTATTATGACAAATTTCCTCATCAAATTCTTCAATTTCTTCTTCAGGATGACTTGTGGTGGGTGCATAAGTTTGAATAATCTGAGCCTTGTATCTTCTCGAGAGTTGGATAACGAGTCTTGCAGCTCTGTCAGAGGAACCTTCAACTTCTACCACTTTATCCTTCAGTTTCTTGTTTATTATAAATCCAACACCACTAGTTCTGCCAGTATCTGTCCCACGATAGTAGAAGAGATGTCCGCTGTTCAGTTCAATGAGATCTTCAACTTTTCTCCTTACCTCACTTAGCCCGATGAAGTCCCACTTGATCCTTTGTAGTTCCTCTTCCAATTCAAGAAGCCTTGAATCAGAGGATAGGGAGCGTCCATTATACATAGCCAAGGCCATCTGATGCTGACCTTGGCTACGTATAATGGACGCTCCTATCTTCTGATTCAAGGCTTCTTGAATTGGAAGAGGAACTACAAAGGATCATGTGGGACTTCGTCGGGCTAAGTGAGGTAAGGAGAAAAGTTGAAGATCTCGTTGAACTGAAAAGCGGACATCTATACGTATATATATGACAGAATCCAAAAGTCAATTTTGCATATTTCTCTTTCAGCTTCTACAGTAACAAAGAGCCCTCAAAGAAGAACTTAAAGACATCTTTGCAGATAATAATTACCCTAAAATTGACATTGAAAATGTTCTAAATAAGCCAGTAGAGAAGAACTTTCAAAAACAAGAAATGAAATTCACAAGGAAAATTACTTACCACAAAGTCTTATTTGGACCATTAAAGAAAACTAGCATGTAGTATAAAAAAAAGTATAAAATTAGACTAACTCCAAGTTTATAAAACAAAGGTATAGATTTTTTCCCACAGATAGTTCAAAGAGTAGATATTATTCTAAAAATCAAGGAGTAATCTATGAAGTAAAATGTTTTAATAATCTAAAGCAACTTTTATGGGAATTTTACTAGGAAATTTTTTCATTAATAGCAACTTTTCGGAGAAAACTCTTCTCCTTCTTCAGGCTGTCTGAAAATTTGCTATTAATGAAAAAATTTCCTAGTAAAATTCCCATAAAAGTTGCTTTAGATTATTAATTCAATTAAACTAGGAAGCCATTTCTCGAAATGAGCTTTATTCAAAGTAAAATGTTGTTGTGGACTCTTTTACATAGGAGAAACAGATCGCAGACTTGAAACTTGAATAGCAGAACATAAAGCAGCTATAAAAAATTACTTCAACCAGGGGTGCAGCCACAAGGGGATGCTCAGAGCACTCGATTTCCCCGCCCCCTTAAGTTTTGGTTCTTATAGCTGTGCTGCCTTCATGCAACTGTTTTACGTAGGCTAGGTAACATAAAACAAAAAAATGTGAAAACTAGTTGACAAGTTTTTGCAGGATTCAGTTAGGGCTGAGTACAGTGATTGTTGTTCGTCTGCTGCTTCAGTTTACATCAGCAGATGAACAATGGGATTTGGTGCTTTATTGTTTTGCAGTCAATGTATCTGTGTTGACAAGTCATAGCTTATGGAAAGTTTTTCTTATTTTGATCATATGCCGTAACTCAGTAGCCACAGTGGGTGCACACGCAGAAGCAGTACAAGGTTGGCATGAATTCTTCTTCCTTTGATTGTTGTGTAGCTTAAAAAAAAAAAAAAAAAAAAAAACTGTTTCTCTTTCAGTTTTATATTTTTTTTTTCATTTGCTTTGTATCCTTCTAAACAATAAAAAAGAAAAACCTCAAATGAAATTACACCATGCTTTCACAAGAAAAATATTGCATTGTATGTGTTCTCGATGACTTTTGTGATAAATGTATGTAACAGAGAGTGAAAAGTAAGGTGGTAAAACTAAAAGTTTCAGTCATAAAATTTCCCTTAATTATTGCATATAATAATAATAATAATAATAATAATAATAATAATACTAATAATAATAATACAGGGTGTCCCACTCGTTACTTTACCCAAGTTTTTATTAATAACATTGTGAGTAATTACAGTAATTGAATGATATTTGTTAAGAACATACCTTCATCCATGGAAAACAGAACCATATCATATGTTGAAAGTGTCCACTTTGTGCATTGATATACAGGCTTGAACACTGGACTCCATGTTTCGGAAAGATTGCACCAGTTGCTCCGGCATAATTGTTGCCACTGCCTGGCTGATGTTGTTCTTCAATGCCTGTTGGGACGCTCATTGTGACCTTGGACGTTGTGCATGTCAGGTTTGTGATTCCCCAGCATTAGTTCAGTTGTTTGTTTGTTGTGAGGCTGATTGTATGCGTTAATGGCAGTCCCTGTTGGTGATTGCTGTTAACGTAATGTGACTTATCTTTATTACTAAATCATGTACCACAGATTGATTTTGTGACACCATTGTCCTTTTTTTATATTTTATTTTTTTTACCAGGAAGATAAAAATGGCTGTGGAGAAATCATTGTAGAAGGTTCCGGAATAGCACCTCCTCCTCCAAGTTTTCATAAAAAGGTACTTCATTTTGATTGTAGATTTCTTAAAAAGACATTGTGTGAGACATATGTTGTGTTATCTTGAAGAAGCTGGGTTGTTTGCATATGGAATCAAGAATAGATATAAAAATGAAGGTATTTTTTTCAAAACATCATTTAATTGAATTTTAGTACATCATTGTAGTTCAGTAATTTTTCATATGGTGCATACTGTCACCATCATCCTCAAACACTTTCAGTCTTCTGCTAAATGAAGATCTATCTCAGCTCTCCATCTGGAGTAGATGTTTTCCATATTTACTCCTGAATATGAATATTTTATAATTTAAGTTATGCATCTTTGACAGGATCACTTTATGGATCCTTTCTTATCAGTTTATAAAGTCTATTTCCACACACAGGCACATATGTGCATGTGTGTGGAAATAGACTTTATAAATGCACACACATAAACACAAACAAACAAAATATAGCCTCTCCTCGACAGAAGGTCAACCCTGCCTTCTCTTGATGCATCCTGATCACAGCAACAAAAAATGTACTTGACCAAGGCAATGTCTTTTGTTGGCATTGTTGCCAACTGTGTTGGAGCAGATGCAAGAAATTGAATGATGATTGCATGACACCAAGAAATATCAGAAGATTACAGGTTCCCTATGTCAGTGGTGTTGAGAAGAACAAACAAATGAATTAAAATTGTATGTACAATACTTATTTCTCTGAATTGGGGAAAATATTTGTTACCTCCAGCAGGGAGTGGGATATACTGTTTTTGGCCACTCGTGTTTTGCAGCCACCTGTCAAAGCATGCATTTTTATTGGACACGGATGTTATCACCAATAGAAACAGTGCAAAGAGGCCTGTTTTTTGGCAGCCACCTGCAGGAAGCAGCCATTTTTGAGATGCATAAAAGAATACACCTGCATTTTGTGATCACCAACATACAAAATTTAATAGAAAAATCCTGTTTAGGAGGTTCTAAAATGGTAACAAAAAAGGCCATGAGTTTTTAAAATATGAAACACCTGTTGTTTTTCCCTCATGTAGACCTCAAGGACCACCCACCATTTGTAACCACCCTTCATGAGATTACAAATGGCAGATGGTCCTTGAGGTCTACCAAGTTCTTTAGAAATTTGTTTGTAGAGGGTATGGTTTTCTATTAATCAGAGTACATATGTTCAATCTTTAATTATCTTAAAATAAGAGTGTGAATCCCATGGAGAAGTTCATCCTAACAAACCTAACCTTCTCAATCAGCGGTTGTATTTTTTGAGCAGGCTTGATGGTGCTCACCGGATACAAAAGAACACATAGCTGACTTTAAGGATGAGAAAGGGGTGGGGGTGGAAATAGCTTCAAAGCTCAACCACAGTAGTGCTGCTGTATTTGTAATCTCTTTACCTTCCATTTCCTCCAGGGAATATTCGTAGGAGTGCTCGATCTGTGACAACATATTTATGTTCGGAACATCTTACCCAATTTCTTGGTCTTACTTCTGGGCCTTAGTGAGAGATTTAGTGAATGACATTACTAAATTACAAAATGGAATTGAGGAAAGAAAGAACAAGCACTTCACAGCAGGCTCCATTAAAAAAAGAAAGTTGTCTTCATATTATTTTCAGGTGAAAAGTTTGTCAAATTGAACCACTGTTTGGGGTCACCTATCAAGATGGTCACTTTTTCATAGAACTGTGGATCACCTTGTTAGACAGGTTTCACTGTATAGGATTTTCTTTATTTCTACCTAAAATTCGTGCACTGTTTCTCTTCTGCTTACATCAACTACAATGATGTAGTTCTAATTAAAAAAGTGCCTTAGTGGTGAACTGATTATGTAAGAATGCGTTGGAAAGATGACTCAAAATTTTTAAAAGCATTGCAAATTCTGATTTGCTGTTTTTATTGTTCAGCATATTTTATAAAATTTTTTATTACTAATTATTTTTATTTAAATTGCTTAATTTGAGCAATTTTTAATAAAGGAAAAAAATGTTATTCACATCCTAAAATATGCAGTTTTTTTAAGTAACCCTTTCATTTCACATGATTACAAATGTTCAGTGTAATTATTACCTGTCATACTGAATAGATGTAACTAATATAGTCACGCTGAATAAATTTAGCTAGTGTAGTCACATCTATTCAGTGAGACTAATAAGTCTTTTTCCTGAGATTCTGAGCAAATGAAAGAGATATCTGTTCTTTTTCTTAAGGGATAAGAGAAAGGGTAGCTTAGTAAAAATATTCTTTGCTCGCACGAAACTCAATGGATCCATAATTTCTCTCTGCAGTTTTTTCTCCAAGCAGTGAAATAATTTTGAGGAGAACCGTCTAGACAATGGACCTTACAGTCTCTTTACGCTATTCTGGTAGCTGAGAGGTCACAGGTGTAAGTTTCTGATTAGGGGTCTGAGTTCCGCATGAAGCATGGTTGTGTGCCTTCCCCGCCCTAAATCAGGAACAGCCAACAGCATGTAGACCTTGTAGAAACTCACGGCAAAAGTTAAACCCAGAAACAAACAACATTCTCTTTACCATTATGTCCCATGAGGTGTCCTATTGTGTGATCAGACGGTTTAATCTCATCCTTGCAATACCAATATTTTGGTTATGATTGTATATAAAACGCAGTATTCACTATTTTCGAATATATGATCATCAAAAAAAGTTCTTTACCCATCTTCTGCAACCACCTAACTATGAAAAGTACCTTAGCACCTCTAAGCATAGAAAAATAGTGCCTTAGCTCCACTAAGCCTGGAAAAATAGTTCCTTAGCGCCACTAAGCCTAGAAAAATAGTGCCTTAGCACCACTAAGCCGTGCTGAGGCCCTTCTACATCCCTGATCAACTACCATAAAAACCTACTTGTTTTTGGTTATGTGCATTGCCTACCATTCATTTATGATTGTTCTACCTCAACCTAGCTCCAAACTACAACTGTGTATTCTTTTTTTCTCTGCACTTTGGAGAGAAATGGGTGCATTATGTGATCTTGGATGCAAGGAGTTCGTTAATTGGTTGGAGGTAGGGGTCAATCTTCACACTCTGACGAAAATTCTCCTTATATGGACTTCTGGCATGAAGTTGCAAGTGACTACTTACAGATAAATCTTCACTGCATTGCTAATATCTTCCCCATGTAGTATGTGCAATGAAATCTTGTCCCTTCTTTCTGAGGCAGCAGAGGAGAGTATGAGCATCTTTTCCTCCTTGTGATGCTTGAGAGTTTGCGAGGAGATTCATTTCCCTCCAAAAGAACTCTTAAGTGCTTTTTCTGAAGTCAGAATGTGGACTGTTTTTGTGTGTTGTGTAATTCAAGTCACTATTTCATAATAGTAGCTGATACTCAAATTTATCCATATAACACCATTCATTGAAATAAGAAGATAAAGGGATAACAATTAATGGGAATAGTTTAACTCACCTTCATTTTCTGATGATATAGTCATTTTTGCCTGTGCTCCCTGCAGAGATGCAAATCCTGATCCCAGAACTTGTTGACAAGAGTAAAGTGGTGAGATTAAAGATGATCTTACAGAAAACAAAATGGATGTACAATGCTTTTACAAGGCCTGAAGACATAGGGGTTGATGGGGTAAATTTAGAAGTAATTGATGCCTACATCTGTCTTGGACAACAAGACAACAATTGGAGTGCAATCTGTACTATGAGAAAGCAACAAGGTATCCTCATTGTTCATTCAACGTACTTATAAAGGTTTTAATATTTGAAGGTAATTGAACAACACTCGTACCTTCTTTGCACACTTTAGTACATTATCTGGTCGAGTTGACCCAACCCCTCATGGCAGAAATTATAATTGCTATCAACAGTAAAGAACCATGGGAGTTCTCATAATACCTTAAAAAATGAACTCAAATTAAAAGAACACCAATCAACATCACAAGCAACACACAGCAACAACAGAAATTCTCATAATACCTTATAAAGAATACCAAATTAAAAGAATACCTATCGAGATCATACTAAAAAAAACGAATTAAATAGTTGAATTAAAACAAATTCACCGTGAGTGGGAATGATCGAACTCAAACTCAGCAACATTAATCCTCTGCAAGTACTTTTGGTAATCAAATATTACCATCATCAGGCAGCCAACATGCTACGTCGATAACTCCATGAAAAGTAAACTTTTTGCGAGCATTCACTTCCCCTCTGTTTTTTTAGTATGATCTCGATAGGTATTCTTTTAATTTGGTGTTCCTTTTTTAAGGTATCATGAGAATTTCTGTTAATATATATCAAATACATGGAGATAATGTAAATGGACGATGTCATCGCTCTTTCCACGTTATTTTTTAAACAACGCATAGCGACTGAAAAATTGTATTCCAGCACCGCTGGGATCAAACCCCAGAACTCTCGATAACTAGTCGAGTGCGTTCGAATTTACGCTACGGCGCCAACAATTCTCAGCACCATGCGTGGTTTATCATTCAGCATCTGACTATATGAATGCGTATTGATGGTCTCAGCAACTGAGATGACATCATCTGGTGGCATTTAACGCAACAGCTATTTAATTGTAGCTGATAAATTCAGGGCGATAGAAATGGTTAATATATATCAAATACGTGGAGATAATGTAAATGGACGATGTCATCGCTCTTTCCACGTTATTTTTTAAACAACGCATAGCGACTGAAAAATCGCTATGCGTTGTTGTTGTTTGCGATGTTGATTGGTGTTCTTTTAATTTGAGTTCGTTTCTTAAGATATTATGAGAACTCCCATGGTTCTTGACGGTTGACAGCGATGTTAATTTTTGCCATGACAGGTTGGGTCAACTTGACCAGATAACGTACTAAAGTGTGTAAAGAAGGTACGAGTGTTGTTCAATTACCATCAAATATTAAAACAAGACAAAAAGTACCGAGTAAGGGCCCCATCGAAGAAAAAAATGAATAAGTATATAAAACTTGGCTGTAGGGCATTTAGAAAAAAACAATACAATTTTCAAGAGCTATTTATCATTATGTCTTAAAGAAGAATGGTTGAATCAGTGCATTCTTCCAGTTCTTACTTATGGATCAGGGACGTGGACCTGAACTAAAAAAGACATTTAGAAACTTCAGACAACTCAAAGAAGCACGGAGAGATGCATGTTTGGCAGAAGTTACAGAGTGGAATTCAAAACCAGTGATGAGGCACACTGGAGTTGTTTTGATTCATGACAGTGCACAACCGCACACTGCTGCTTGCACACACCAACTGCTTGAACAGCTTCATTGGGAAGTCTTCAAACTTTCTTCTCTTTGATGCTATGCATCTTTCACCTACAGTAGTAAAGTAGATCCCAAGTAAAAAATTTCGATGTAATGAAAATGGGTGATGGAAGTAGTCAGTGAGCCACCTAGGTTGATTTATTCAACAGTTTCAAAAACGGGGCATCGTAATGAAACTTGATTTCCTTGTGACTCATGGGGAGTCACAAGGAAATCAAGTTTCATGGGCATTTGTAGCTACATCACATTTCATCAGTGTCAGGATTGTTTCTTACATTCGTCTAAATCTGAATAATATATAATAGTAATAACAAAAACCAATATTGTTTTTAAAAACTAAACATCGAAGCACTTACTATTGCCAATATAAGTAGTTCGAAATGCTGATTTCGCATAGAACTTTGTACGTGGTACAATATATTTAAGCAAAACCACAAAATATATGTAGCTGTAATCCTGTTTCTCACGTTATAATAACAAAAGTGTGGCCATTAGAAGCAGAACGATTAGGCTAAATTATTAATAAAAGATATGTAGCTTAAAAGCTTTCAACTCACCATTGAAATGCCACAGCCTTGTATAATCAAGATTGAGCTTGTGACACACCATTTTGCATGTTGAGCAGAATTCAAGAATAAAAAAAAAATGTTTTTTTTTATCATGAAACCAATTGTATGATAAAAAAAAAAATGTTTTTTTTAAATTCTTGAATTCTGCTCAACGTAAAAATGGTATCGCAAGCTCAATCTTGATTATATAAGGCTGCGGCATTTCAACGGTGAGTTGAAAGCTTTTTAAGCTACATATCTTTTATTAATAATTTAGCCTAATCGTTCTGCTTCTAATGGCCACACTTTTGTTATTACAATGTAAGAAGCAGGATTACAGCTACATGTATTTTGTAGTTTTGCTTAAATAAAAAACTTACTATTGCCACTGCCGTAGTTTAGTAAATATTTACTTTTATGATTCACATATCTTCCTTCATTGTTTTTACAACAATAACATTCATTAATCCACCTACCTAAGTACCACTCAATGTCAGAAATTAGAAAACCTTATTGTTTGTTGTTATGATTTAATTCCACTTAGTATGCAGTGGACTGTGGCTTGGTGTAGTCATGAGTAATGAGAATAAATGCAATGTGTTTTACATAAAGAAATGTATGCTCTCAAATCACTTATTCTATTTCACACTCCAAAGATTTTGGCATGTGAAAGATTCATAAGATAAATTATCTACAAAGAGCACCTGTGTACTCTCAATTTTTTCTTCCCATGGAGAGAGGTATTTAGCAGCAAAGAAGTTCAACAGCGAGGCTGAGGTGAAGACAGTCATGCAGGATTGGGTCCGCACATTGTTGTGGGACTTATTTGATGAAGAGTTACAAAAATGGGTCCCTAACAGGACAAATGTCGCCATTTTGAGAGCAGTTATTGCTGAGAATTAGCTTAAGGTATGTGTAAAATTGAGCTAATAAAGTAATATTATAAACACAAAATTTCTTTCATTTACAGCCAATCAGAATTTACTTTCTGTACATGCCTCATAATTCACAATCTATCATTAATCAAGATATTATTCATGTATGATTGTTTGTATAGTAGCAGACAGGAGAAATTTTTAGTCTTTATAGCTTAAGAGCATCATTCACTTCACCAGTTGTAGTTAACTCTAGGTTGTGTGCACCTGCTGCATTTGTGCATCAGAACAGTTAATATCTTCTTCATTTTAAATGCCATACTCTTATTCCCAACTATGAGCATTCTTGTAAAAAGACATTGCCAAAATAACATTTGTATTATAAATGTGCATGGTGGTAAGATTTTTACCTAAAATTAATTTATAAACTCCCTTGTAAATCTTCTGGAAGTATTTGAATTGGCACTAAGATTTTTTTCCAGGTACTAATTATTTTTTATTTCATGATGAAATTTGAAACAGTGAAACCAATTGTATGATCAGTTACAGGTTTTACAAGGCACTGATTACTTCTATGTTTCATGATAAAATTTAAAACAGTGAAACCAGTCGCATGATCAGTTACAGGTTTTACCAATTTTTAAATCATTGTGGAATTACTTTGCTTGTTGTGGTAGCAGTAAGCCAGAAACCTATGCCTTTGCTTCTTCTGTAGTGAAATCATTAAAACAATAATTTTTCAACATTATTGGCCATGGAAAAGGGTAAATTTCTTTGCTAATTAGTTACCTAATATTTTCAAAAAGGTGAAAAGTTGAATGTGTAAACAATTTACATTTATCTTTGTTCTGCATTGTTTATCATGTAATTAAGTTGGTAGCCTTAAAATAGCTGTCTGGTTAACATGTGAAAGCTTAGTGTTGTGCATATATTTATCAACACCAATAAAAAATAATGGATTTAAACTACCAGTTTAATGTAGATTTCCTTATGTGATATTTTCTACTTTTTCAAGCCACATGTCCATGTGAATCTGAACATGCAACTGTGTACAGGCAGTCAGTCTATGGAAGATATTCTGTAACCTATGCCTGTACATATGAGCATGTCTTGATTTGCCTGCAAAATGGTTTTGGGCTAATTGCTTTTTAATTTTGATGCAAAGTAGTGCTTTCATCATTACACAGAATCATTTTGAAATCACAACACTAAACTACTTCTGGTCTACAATACGACTAACAATTATGGCTTCTGTAAGCAGTTATCAGTTAATTAATAGCTCTTGTCGTGTTAGACTCTTAGTTTTAAGCAATTCATTGGTCTGCCAAGCAACAGTTCATTATAATAAGCAAATAATAACAAAAATGCATTTTTGATAAAAAGTTTATTTTGTCAGAAATAATTTGAATGGGCATCCATTTGAAACATCACTCCAAAATGAAACAAAAGTTTAAATTAGTGCTGTGATTAAGGTGAAGTGCTCATTTTTTTTTTCAAAACGATTTTGAAGAGAGATATAAAATTCATGGAGGACAATCATTCATATTATATATACAGTAGATGTTATTTAGATTATTTTTATTGTATGTGTAAGTTCAAGTCTGTTTATATATTTCTTTCCTTTAGATGCCACTTGAGGTTACATCACCTGATATGGGAGATAACAGGCTGCTGCGACCACTGGCATCATTCTCTAATTATAATAATGACTGGAGAGCTTTAGCTGAAGTGATTTCAAGTGTAAGTACATTGCTAACAATAAGTAAATAAAACTAACGGTGCCAAAGTTTAATAATATTGTAACATTGATACACTTTAAAAAATATTTTAATAGCACTTTTAACAGTTTGAATTTTCAGGGTTCATCCTCTTGTATTTCTGTTGAACTGAACTTTAATATTTTCTGCTGATCAACTTTGCACTGAACCACATTGTTTTTACTTTCCATTTTTTTTATGCCATCAGACATTAAAACTGACATACTCAATGCATAATCTTCTTAAAATAATCTAGGCATATCATAGAACAATAAGGATGTAAAGGATGTCCGCCCCCCTGCCAAGTATAGTCCAATGTGCTAAATTTTTATGTATTCTGAAATAACATAGGGTGGTTGCTGAGAAAATTTGGATTAGAAACTAAGAAAGTTGTGTGCTGTAGTGTGTGGAGTCGATTAGGCTTGACACATAACTAATACAGTAAAACTTCCGAATAGCAGACATAAGAAGGGAAAGAAAAACTGTCCATTTTTTAGAAGTGTCTGCTATTGGGAGAATCGTGCTTTATGACAGTATATTATGTACATAACATTTATATGTAAAAGCAATTTGAAAGACAAGTACAAATAAGTATGTACAATGTACATGCAATAGATAGAGCAAACTTGTACTGACTTTTATTAAAAGAATCAATTAAAATCTAAGAAGCAAAATAATCAAGTACTGTTGTTCATCTCTTACATTATTGTGAAATTTTGTCTTCTAAATGAATTTTTAGTTCAGATGATAATTTCACCCTATCAAGATCTTTTTTTGCAAGAAATAGTACTTTAATATTTTTGAACATTCAACTGCATTATTGTTTTTCAACAAATAATTTGTTGCAACATTATCTTCACCACTTTCTGCATTTTTGGTGATTACATTTTTCTGCTTCTACTTTATCATTTTTAATGTAATTGATTAAATCAGAGATTTCAGCAGACTGGTTTTCTGTTGCTAGGGCTTCATCTACAGACATGTGCAGATTATTAGACTCAAACCAAATGTGTATAACATGCACCTTACAATGAGATTTTTTTTAATTTAGCATTTTATCAACATAATTATTTTCTATTTCATAGATGGCAATGTTGAACTTTGATTTAGTGATATGGCAACACTGGTGAGACTATATATTTTGTGTTGGCAACCAAAATTGCCCATCACGAGCTGTTGAGTGTCATTTGTGTCAGTTTGCACATTCATTTTGAGGCTACATTATTTGCATCTTATGTTAGTTTGTTGTGATAATTTAGTATAAATGTGAGTAGGCATGTACTGTGGACAATTGAAAGTTTTAAAAAGTTGGTTAAGCGTGTAACACCCAAAAAATACTGAGCTTTCAAGGCTGTATGGGGTAAGTCCGAATTTCTTATCAAATACAACAATAGCGTAACCCTAAAGGCGTCCTCGTCCGACAACCACTACGTATGTAATAAAAACGTGTGTAACAGTAATTTCTTGCTACACATTGAGTGTAGTAAATACAATTACATGCAAAGAGGTTTTCTTGGACAAGTGTTGAAATTTGGAGGTTATGGGAAAGAAAAGTGACTTGTCTCCTCGAAAAGTGGTGGAACTTCAGCTTCTTCTGAAGGAAACTGATTATTCTCAAAGGGTAATAGCCAGTAAATTGAAAATATCACAAAAATCGGTCAGTAGAATCAAGGTGTCCTTGCAAGAAAATGGAACTTATGGCAACAACAGAGCAGGAATTTTGGTTTCTCTGTAAACTCAGAGAAACCAAAAGGAAATTGGTTTCTCTGAGTTTGCAAAATAGAAGGTTCACTTTAAAGGACCTGAGAGACCAAATGAAGCAAGATAGAATAGACATTGCACCAAGTTCTGTCAGAAAAGCCCTTATCAAAGCAGGGCTACCAGCATGATGTCCAAGACAAAAGACAAAAATTACACCAAGGATGGCAAAAGCAAGAATTCTGTGGGCGAAGAGTGCGGAATACATGTCTGCAACTGACCTTTTATTTCAAAACAAACTCGGTTGTACTGTACAATATTTCAAAATATTTAACCAATAATGCATGGAATTGTTTCAGGTATTAATACAGACCTTTTACGTGGACCAGGTACATCAAACAGAGGTCATCGCTCTTTCCACGTTTATGAGTGAGTCGCAGAAAAATTCTCATTGGCTGCCACCGGGAATCGAACCCATGGTCTTCCAGTTACGTGCCGGATATGCTTCCACTGCACCACAGTGACCTCAAATTCCTCCAGACTCACACACACACTAACTGCCAAGTCAATTTGGCAGGTTGCTTCTTGGAGCCCCGCACAATGCTGGGGATTCACCAAAGATGGTAAGCAGCAACTGAACAAATAATTAGAAGACAAATGAACAATTAATACAGACATTTGACGTGGACCAGGAACATCAAACAGAGGTCATCACTCTTTCCACGTTTATAAGTGAGTCACGGAAAAATTCTCATTGGCTGCCCCCGGGAATGTTCAGTTGCTGCTTACCATCTTTGGTGAATCCCCAGCATTGTGCTGGGCTCCAAGAAGTAACCAGCCAAATTGGCTTAGCAGTTAGTGTGTGTGAGTCTGGAGGAATTCTAGGCTGCTGTGGTGCAGTGGAAGCATATCTGGAGCGTAACTGTGGAAGACCCTGGGTTCGATTCCCGGTGGCTGCCAATGAGAATTTTTCTGTGGCTCACTTATAAACGTGGAAAGAGCGATGACCTCTGTTTGTTGTTTCAGGTATGTTTTAGCAATGAACCAATTCAAGTCTCTGATGAATGCAGCCAGTACGTACGCAGACCAGGAGGATCATTTCAGCCAGAGTATGTGGCACAAACCGTTAAGCATCCGACATCAGTTATGGTGTGGAGTATTTTGTTCTTCTGTTCATGGTCCAGGCAGGCCACCTGTACATCATAAGAAGATACAGTGAACAAAGAACAGTACATAAAAGTACTGGAAAACCGTATGATTCTGCAATTTCTAGAGTGGTTTCCGAGTGGTGATGGAATTTTTATGCACAACAAAGCCCCATGTCATGATGCCAAAATTGTGCATAAATTTCCTCAAGAAAAAAATATTCCAGTGCTGCCATGGCCAGGAAACAGCCCGGATATGAATCCCCTTGAAAACCTGTGGTCCATTGTCAAGAAGGAATTGAAGAAAAAAAAAGATTACCACCAAGCAAAGTTTGATCGAAGAACTCATCAGAGTGTGGCACCACAACAATGAGATCAAAGAAAAATGCAAAACCTTGGTTCACAGCATGCCAACTAGAGTAAAATGTCTGTTAAAGAGTAAAGTAATGTTCACCAAATATCAGAATATCAGTTTCATCTTATAATATCATTATCATTTGACTAATTTTTCAAGTAAATTTTAAAAATACTAGAAATGTTGTTTGAGTCTAATAATCTGCACACATCTGTATTAATGTGTACTCTTTTTATGAACTGAGAAATTCTTGAAGTTGCGAATCATCAATGGTTACTTCACTATCACAATCTTCTTCTGGCATTGATGTAATCTCTTCAGCAAATCTAGCTTTCTTAAAACAGCTACGAATGGTTACTGAGCTAATTTTCTTAATGGCAGATGTAATCCAAAGTACAGCATCCAAGACAGCAACACTACCAGAAAAAGCACTGGCAGATGAAGCACCTTCCATCTTCGCCAAAAGATGCCTCACCAGACGTTGACAGTAAAAATTTTTGGAGATTTTATTATGCCTTAATCTAAGGGCTGACAGACAGAGATAGTGTTTGGTGGAAGAAAAACTAATTTTACATTTTCCAATGTAACATCTGGATGTGATGATGCATTACCCTGAAATAAAATCACTTTTCTGTTTTGACACTGCATTTTTCTATTGAATGCTGGCAACCATTCAACCATCAGATCCCTTGTCATGCAGGATTTGGTGTTTGCACAGCAATCCACATCTGAAGCGTTAGCATCAACACCTTTAAAGCAGCATGGTTTTTTGGATTTTCCTATGATTAAAGGCTTCTTGAATTCACCTATCATATTCACGCAAAACAGGAGAGTTAATCTTTCTTTAGCAATCTTTCCACCACTGCACCTCTCACACTTAAAGTTCATTGTTTTGTTTGGGAAAGCTTTAAAAAATCCCATTTCATTACAGTTGAAGATTTTTTTTCATCATAATCTTCACAGTAATCATTAAGCTTTAGCTTCCAGTCTAACCCAACAGTTTGGACCGTCGAACTTTTACCACAAATATTCCTGTAAGAGATGTTGTGTCGAGCTTTGAATTTAGCTTGCCAGCAGCCTGAAGCTCTGAATTCTGTGAATCCTAATTTTTTTGCTATTTCTATTACCTTTTCATGAATTCCAGTGTCTGACAAAGGAATGTTGTTGTCTTTAGTGTGACAAAACCATTCAAAGGTAACAGTGTCCACAGTTAAACCCTCAGTTTTAGGAAAAGCTCACTTAATTTTCTTGTTGCCATTTTTCTTTCCAAGATTTTAAGATTTCAGTTTTATTTTTTTAAATTTCACTCACTTGCATTTTTCTGTTGCCCAGTTTATCTGATAAAACATGCACACTTAATCTTTCCTTTTCACTCAGCTTCAGTATTTCAACTTTTTTCTTTTAGAGTCAAGCAAGTGCTTACGTTTCTGCGACATTTTAAAATCAATGTTTGAGAAACCTTTGCCTTCACAGCTTGCTTGATGAGAAAAACCTACACGGTTGTTGTAAACAAATGTGATTTATAGTTTCTGGATCATCTGAATTTCAAATTGATCCCTGGGCACTGACTTTGACCTTAACAAAAACGAAAGACGAGGCACATTTTCTCTCCCACCCATGCCTGAATTCTCTTTCCGTGTGTGTCAAACTGATCACCGTTCAGGAATTAGATGGCCTTGGGTGCTAGTCCCCGTTTTGAAGTTCTCACTGCATTGGGGGCACTTGAAGAGCTGGAAGGCAGTTTTTCCTGGTCAGATGTAGGGAAGGGGTCTGGCATGTCAAGTCTAGAAAGCATGTACACTAATCCTTTTTCCAGTGATTTTGGCCACTTATCCAGTGTTCATACCACTTAGCACCTTAAAATTTGCTAGGCCTTGGTAGCAAAAGGATTAAGATAGAGAATGAGGAAGGGTGAAATAACAAAAAGGAACAATTTCGCAAGTTTGGGCGAATTTCACCCCTGGAAATTCCTAGAATCAAAAGCAAATTGTCCATTATATTGTTCTTTAAGTGTGTCTGTATCTGTTATTTAGAATGTCCCCTATTAAGAAATGAATGTCCATAAGAAAGCCCTGCATTTCTGCAGGGGAATAAAAAATCATCCAATGTCTGCTATTAAGAAGTTTTGCTGTACAATTAAAACAGTGTTATTACAAAAAAAAAAGAGGAAAAAAGAAACTGAATATTGAACTATATAATTTTTAGCTACATGGACCCTTGGAAATGAAATTACATTCCTATTAGTAGTTTCTCCAGTGGATCAGATTCCACGTCTTCATAACACCTGAACTATCAAAGAAGGGTACTCCTTTGTGTTATAGAATTCATAGTAGTTGGTAAATTTTATGCTGTAAAAATTTAATTTACTGCAGAAGAGAGACTGGTATTTGTATGCAGCAGAGATGCATTGCTTACAGAGAGTTTGTGGCAGAACTTGTTCTGCCATAAAACATTGTTGTTTTTGTGGTGACTACCTGCATGATAGCAGGCTGGAACTCTACTTGCTGCACAGCATGTCCGCATGAAGATGAAATTGCATGACTTCAAAAGCAATCAAAGAGGAGTGTTGATCATTTTTCCATTGCTTTTCAATAGAAATTGTATTATGTAATTACTTTTCAATAGTAATTGAATTTTAATGATTAAAAAAAGGAAGAAAAAGAAACAATTCACAAACAAGCAAATGACCAATCAGCATGTTAACTGAAATGAAAAAACCCTGGAGATAAGTGATATACAACTTGACTGAAGAACAGTGTTACAAAAATAGCGGTTACCATCCAGAAAAAGAGTCCGATATCTTAGAGATTATAAAATTCCTATGGAATTGTGTATGTGTATGTGTGTTTTATAGCTGCTTTACAGACATCTTATTCATTCCCAACTTATTTTCTGTTTGAATTTTTACAAACAACATTTTCAGCTAACTGTCCAAAACTCTTGGACATGACCCAAAGACTGGGAAAATACTGGTTCAACCGGAACGTATGGTATACCTACACTGAAGAGCAATTGAATTAAAGATACCTGTCTAGTAATGTGTAGCACTACCTTTCGCCCTGATGACGGCGGCGATTAGTCTTGGAATGGATTCGACAAGACACCGGAAGCATTGGGAAGCCATACGGATCCACGACCCCTGAACAAGCTCTCACAGTTCACGAAGATTTGATGGAGGGGGGTCAGAACCTCGAACATCTCTCTCGATGGCGTCCCAGATGTGCTCGATGGGATTGAGGTCAGGTGACCTAGCTGGCCAAGGAAGCGAGGTCACGTCGGTGGAGAGTGTTCATCCAACCATTTGGATACAATTCAGGAGCTGCATTGTCTTGTTGCAGGATGAGGTCTCCAGTGGGATGTTGAAGATGCACAAACGGGAGTAAATGGTCGTCCAGGATATCCCGGTAACGTTGGCCTGTGAGGGACGATGTCACACATACCAGGGGTCCCATTTCAGTCCACGTAAGCAGTCCTCAGATGAGAATGCCACTCCCACCAGCTTGAACAGTACCCTGCTGGCAAGAAGTATACATCGCTTCATGTGGTTTTCGCCATACTCGTATCCTGCCATCTGCATGTACCAACGTGAATCTCGACTCCTGAGTCCTGGCAACATTTTTACACATGTCTAGGGTCTAGTGGCGATGTTCCTGCGCCCATGCTAATCTTTGCACTGTGTGATGTGTGGTAAGCAGCTGTACCCTCATGGGACGATGGCTTCTGTACCCCATAGCGAGGAGATGGTTCTGGATAGTGTGGCTGCTTACACGTTTTTGTGCACCAGCGTTAAATTGAAGAGTGATTTCTTGCACTATGGCCCATCTATCCGCTGTTACAATGCGAGCTAGCCGATGATGACCCCACTCATCCACATGCTGTTGTCTACGGCAGTTGGCCCTTGCAGGGATTGTTTTACCGGATTCGATGTACTCACAGTGCACGCGTGACACAGTGGCTCGTGAAAATCCCAGTACCTGCACGACTTCCGAGATGGAGTGACCCATTCGTTGGGCCCCTACACTTTGCCCACGATCAAATGCGCTTAGATCCTTCGTCTTACCCATACTGCGTCCGACTCTTACTGATTCCAGTCGCATCACTCCTTATATTGTCGGATCGCTGCATACGTCATATCGTTTCCATTTACAGGGCCGCCCACAGCGCCACATTTGCATAACGCCAGCTGTCTCTAATTCAGTTGCTCTTCAGTGTATGTACTGCATGTGTGTGTTCAAAAGCTGTTTGTTATAGTACTTGTCATAAATTTATCTTATGTATCTTTTCTTAGGAAATTTATACTGAAAACCCAAATGTTCAGTGGGATCAAATAGTTGGCCATGACCGAGCTAAGAAATTATTGAAAGAAGCAGTTATTTACCCAATCAAGGTGATCTTAATACCTTCATTATATTTATATTTACTTTTTGGAGATTAATTTTTGAAATTTTATTATTAATGCATTAATTGCAGTTCTGATTGAATACCATGGTAATTTGAATACCACGATAACTCATGTAAAAATGGTTTGATTTTGATGAAATTTTAGTATGTGGTGGGGGACAACCTGGGGACAAATCCTATTGACCCTTCCTTTTTCTCTTCCTCTATCTCCTCTCCCTATTTAATTTCTTCTCAGAGAGAGAGGAAGAGAAAAAGGAAGGGTGAGAATGGCATAGATGAAGATAAAGTTGATGCAACTTGACACTAGATGGCATTGATGATGGTTACATGAGGAGCGTGTGCACTGTGGACGCAAGACTTTCAGATAGCAGACTTCGACAGAGGGTGTGAAGTCTCCATTGAAAACGCCAGGGTGGAGCCTAGGTAAAACGTGTGTACGGCGATTGAGATTGTGGACGGTATGGGGTGGTGTATATAATGATTTTAATTGGAATTTTTTAAAGCTTTTTAAATTTTTTTATGAACCTGATCTAACTTGAAAATTTCTTCAGCAATTCTACGAGAGTGCAGCATTGACGAGACAGCTCTAATGGCCAAGTACGACGTGGAACTTCAAGTGGTATGTAAATAGTAACTCTTAACTCAAGAATCTTTAATTATTATCTGGAAACCTGTATTCATTCAATATGATGTCAACACAGCCAGAACTGAGTTAACCCTAACAACTGCACATAATCGAAGTAGGGTATAACTTTTGATGAAATAGCTCTCGAGTTAACCCTAACAACTGACCATATTGAAGCAAGATACAACTTTGGACAAAGGAACTCTTAATAACTACTGACGTTGGATTGAACACGCACTGAACATTTTTAGGACTTTTAACCGATTTATATTTTAATTGAATAAGTTAATGCACCACCGCAGACTGTATCCACTTTATAGAACGTGTAAAACAGAACTTACAGGCATCAAAGCGTCTTCCTGAAGAAAATCCTGCATGTTATAATCTGAAATCTTATTATCTGCTGTTACAACTATTTAAAATAGGCCCCTTATTTGTCCTTGAATAAATACACTGTTGTTTGTGAAAATTGCAACACCATGAAGGACTGCTGGTATTAGCTTGAAACTTAAAGGATATGTATGACAGTTTGGGACATCTAAATGATTAAAATGTCAATGAAAATGTGCAATCAGTTTCAGAGTAGCACCCAATGAACTGTCTGGTCTTAGGTATAAAGAGCTGGCTCAAACAAAATGTTGCGATCAGTGAGGAGCCAAAACGATGTTGTGTCTCACTACACCCTAAAGTCATGAAGTTTTCTTGCTAAGTAAGTGAATTCATAGAATAAGCCGTCTCGTGCATGATTTTCAGGTAAAACCACTCTTTAATATTTAAAAGGACGTTAAAAACACATTAAAAACATTAAAAAGGGACAAGATCTTTCTGTTACTGCATCGGTCCCTTCATCAGGTCATACACACTGAGCAATAGAAATGAAAAGTTGGGTGACTTAAATACAGAATGAAATGTCACGATACAAGTACACTATGCATGTGAAAGAATCAAATTTACATAAAGTAGATACACCAATTAAAGTTCTAAGCTACTTGAAGTTATGGTTCCGGTTTTAAAAGAAATTTCCAAGGGAGAGGTATCTGAACAGGTGTGTTGCAGTGACAACACACCTGTTCAGATATTTATGTATAGAATCACATAAAACATCACAAAAGGTATATAAACAGTATGTTGGAATGACAACACACCTGTTCAAATACCTCTCCCTTGGAAATTTCTTCTAAATCTGGAACCATAACTTCAAGTTGTTCAGAACTTTAATTGGTGTATCTACTTTATGTAAATGTGATTCTTTCACATGCATACTGTACTTGTATCATGACACCTTCATTCTGTATTTAAGTTACCGAACTTTTCATTTCTATTGCTCAGTGTGTATGACCTGATGAAGGGACTTACGCGGTCACTGGAAAGATCTTGTCCCTTTTTATTGTGTTTTTCAGATCATTTTATAAATATTAAAGAGTTGTTTTACCTGAAAATCGTGCATGAGATGCCTTATTCTATGACTTCACTATACCCTTTTGCCAAAGAAGGTCATGCTATGAACACCTGATGGACTTCTAGCGAGGAACTATTGCTGGAATGAAAGAAGCTGGATTTTCCTACCGCGGAATTGCCATTCGTATGGGGCGAAATGTCAGTACAGTGATGCGAATGTGGTGTCAGTGGACAGATGAGGCTCGAACACCCAGATATCAGAGAAATGGACCGCAAAATCGCATGACTCCACAGAATGATAGATGATACCTCTACAACATGGCAGTGACCGATCACACAGCGACATCCATGGTGATAGGTGAGGGAGATAAAAGGGCAAAATGGTTTGGCATAGCTAAGTTTGGTAATCCTTACCTAGGCATGTAAACCACAGCATCGAAGTGATCTCAGTGGTGAAAACACACGTAAGGAGTGAGAATGCCTGGATGATGTTGTAATGAATCTTACCATCACACAGACACCTTTACCACAGCCTTCATCATATGGCTATGTACAGCTGGTTGGTCCCTGCATCACATCATGGCAGAAATGCATTGGAATTAACAACTGTTGGGCAAATGTGGTGACAGTGGTTGGAGGAAGGTAACATGTATCACCATAGTGGGGCAGGTCGGCATCCGAATGTCACAATCACTGCTTTTGACAGCAAGTCATAGCAACCCTATAAATCACAGCAGAAAACATTCAACAAGGTCTACAGGCAGCTATGGACATCCCCATATTGACACAGACTGTGAAGTGCCGATTGATTGGTGCAGGTGTGCACCCTCACGAGCCATTACAACAACTACCACTCACAGCAGCATGCCATTGTGCAATTGTGCAGCGGTGCTGTACCAGACATGTGTGGTGGGACAAATAGGACCGTGTCATGTTAAGTGACAAGTCTCACTTCTCCCTCAGCAGCGATGATCACCAATTGAGAGTCTAGAGATGATATGGTCACTGGGCTGATCTTGCTGCCTTCTATTCTAAGCATCGTACGACTCCTCATCCTGATATGATTTGGGGCACTATCAGTTTCAACAGCTGTGATAGCATGATGATATGTCAATGAAGTGTGCAGTCCCTTTTGTTGCCATATCTCTGTGGTATCCTTGATCCTCAGTTTTAATAAGATAACACCAAGCCACAGACTGCCAACACTGGGAGACAGAGCCTAAGAGATGTCCATGTGCTTTCCTGACCAGCGAGATCTCCAGATTTCTCCCCTATAGAGAAAGTGTATGGGATATTATTGGTAGATGACTTAATACTGCTGCATATCCCCTTGCAATGGCAATGAATTGTGGACCCAGGTCAATGATGCATAGTCAGCAATACCTCCAGACATCATCCAGGGACTTATACACTCAATGCCCAGAGTTGCAGAATGTAGATGTACGTGCATATGCTGTATGCAAATAGTTTCCAAATTATTCACAGATAGTTTTAACTTGTAGATTAAAACAAATTGAAATGTTACTTACAGGAATTGAAACACTCAAGGTTTCACTCAGATTAATATACTTAATTCTATTTTAACTTGAAGAACTTAAAATTGTTTTTCACATCTTCTGTGTGCTGTTTTCACACACACATTTCTTGTCTCTATATTTTTATCAAGGCCTGTTCTCAATGTATAGAAACCATATCAAAATTTGTTTACACAGAAAGAATTTAAATTTTGTTGCCAGGTTCCTCTTGCAGTTGCCAGTTATTAAATTAAAATCTTTTCGTAATGTATTTTGTAAGTCTACTATTTTTTAATTAAGTTGTTGAAAATTTATTTATAATCTTTGAAGGCTCATTGATGGAACTGTTTTTCTGGATGTAAAAACTTTCTTTAATTAGTCTCTTGTTTTTATGAAGTTCATAGTCCAACATTTTAATATTTTACCATAAAGGTCCATTTCCACACACCTCACTGCACATTCAGTTTTAATGTACTTATTTTTGTTCTCATTAGAATCTGTAATGTTCTAATAATTATTTATTGTTTTATTAATTTTTCTTTAAATTATCTTATTCTGTTGTTATCGTGGCTCGCGCTTATGCGGGCTTGCAGAAGGTTTTTATCTTTATGTGTTTGTGTACACAGGTACATTTTTTTTATGCAACTCTGTCAATGCCTCACAGTGTTGCCGAATGTATAGCACACTTATGGGGGTAACATGACCTTCTGACTCAGGCCGCATTGTACTGTCTTCTCACCCACCACATTTATGTAATCCCTCAGAAATTGAATCACTTCATTCCTATCTACTTGTCTACATGTGTGTTAAGTTTCATTTTATTTCACGTGTTCCTTCAGGTGTAGCATTTTTCTGTGCTTGGCCTTTTGGCATAAAAACTCTCAGGATTTTGGGTAATTTACATCTTGGATTTGTTCTCTTCATGTGTTTTATTATTAACCCATGTGGGGGGCTATAATTACATATTGATTTTTCAATTATTATAAAGAACTAGCATATAGCCCATCCTAGGACAGTTGTTTTTAAGCTTTAAATAAATATTAAATAATATATAGGGGATGTTGCCCATCCTGTGACAGAGTGAAATTTTTAATTGAAGCAGATTGAAAACAAATCAAATAGACGCCGGCTTTTTGTAAGGAAACATAGTAAAAACCTGTATAGTAAGAATTCATTCATGCTAGAACTAAAAATTATATGTTATTTATATCCGTTTTTCAAAAGACCTTGCGATAAATAACATTTTTGTGTAAAATATTTGTTGTTTAAAAATTGTAGATTAGAGCATTTAGATAGATCAATATTTTGCAAAATGTGTAATATAATCAGCACAAAAACTCGGAAAGTTCTTTCCATGCAAATTTACTTTAATAACTTCTACTTTGATTTTTCGTGTTAAATTACTTTTTCTCCGGCACACTTGTTATTCCCTCCACGTTTTGTTTTAGATTGTCCTATTTGACAGTTAGTTTGAAACTTCATACCAAAGCTTTTTTTACAAAATAATGGTATTACAAATTAGAACTATCTCAATTCTCGACAATGTGCTATTGGGGCAACATCTGCGTTTAGATGCAATCTTGCTCACTTTGACATCTCAAGATTTCAGTTTTTATTGTATGTTAAAGCGTTTAGACAGATCGATATTGTGCAAAATGTATAATATAATCAGTACTAAACTCAGAAAGTTAGTTAAATTAAAGAAGTAAAAAATAATTAAATCGTACAAATTAATATTCAAATTGTGCTAAATTAAATTAATATACAAATGCAACTTGCCATGATATTAAGATTTTAATTCGAATTTTGTTGATTGGATAAATAGAACTTGAGTCATTGATAATAATCCAATGTTTTTAAATTAGCACACGATCACCTTGACATCTAAAAGTGATTGCATGCTATCATATAGCAGGCAATCATTTTGACATCGTTAAAGCGCACATGAATTGTTCGATAAGTGATGGAGCACAATGCAGACCTTGCTGTGATGTCAAGAGTTCCAGAGAGACAGACAGATCTGGGTGTTTATATATATTATAGTAGTGGAAGTCACATGTTTTGAGAACTTTGGCTGGATTATTTTTCAGTAATTATACAGTATAGTAGTGGAAGTCACACGTTTTGAGAAATTTGGCTGGATTATTTTTCAGTAATTGATGAAACAATGTTAGCAAAAGTATGTGTCATAACTTTTAGGATGTTAAAGATAACTGTTAAGAAGGTTTTTCTTTTTCCATGGTAAGTGATAAATAAAGATTTGAATTCAGGGCAAAAAGGCATCAACCCTTACTCAACTAAAATTGCAAAGCAATAACAGTTGCAGAAAAAAAAATGCCAATTCTAAGAGACAACTTCACAACAAAAATTGACTGAAGAAAATGTGAGCTGACAGAGTCATTTTTAACAGTTGATAATGCATACAAATCACATGCTGTTGGAATATTACCACACTGATATGGAACTGGAGGGAAGCTCACTTTATGAAAATCAGATGGTCCCATTACTTCATTAAGTTACTATTAGTAAAGAATTCAAACACTAGTTGACTAACTTTCTCGATCTGTTACAAGTGTTCGTGATCGTTTGACAACAAGTAAGTTTCACAAACTATTGTTTTTGGTGCCAAGTTAAACTTAGTTGAAAATGCAGGAGGTTGTAACAAGTGCTGTCCAAGAGATTAAGAATGCTTGACTGGAATTTTTTGACCAACATTGATATTTTCTGCCTGCAATACATTTCCACCAGCAACACAAATGATTTTGGTAGCTCATGTTACCTTGCAAACTTCATTAAAAATACGTAGCATATAGATGATGACATCACTCTGTCCACGTTATTTTTATAAACAACACATAAGCAACTGAAAAATTGTTCATCTGACACCGCTGGGATCGAACCCCAAAACTTGCGATAACTAGCCAAGTGCATTTGCTTTATGCACTCGGCTAATTATAGAGAGTTCTGAGTTCTGGGGTTCGATCCCAGCGGTGTCGGATGAACAATTTTTCAGTTGCTATGTGTTGTTAATAAAAATAACATGGACAGAGTGATGTCATCGTCTATTTGCATTATCTCCACATCTTTCAAATTTATTCACCGTACGTAGCATATATTGTTGTTTCAAAAGAAAGTCAATAAAAAAAAATGCCAAATATTGTCCAATAAAATTAAAAATACATTTCGAAACAAATGAAGTAAATCATGCTTTAAGTTAATTTATTAAAAGTATTATTTTCCAGTGCTCCAACAAAATTGATAGTTGATGCATAGGCATTGTAGTATGTTTTATTTTTTATATTGCTCCAAAGAAAATGAATGCATATGCATTGTAAAGATAAAATTTGCTGGTTATTTTTTACAATTCAAATAATTTTGGAAATGTGATGGTTTATTTTTAACAGTTCACTTGAAATTTAAAGTTTGTGCTTTCTTTCCATTTCATAATTTGTATTATCTGCTATTTTTATTAGAAAAGTTTGTTTATGGCTGTATGTGTTTTTCTGTTGTACTGATCTGCAGGAGTTATTATTATGTCATTTACTGTTGCTAATAAATCACAGAAATGCGCAATCTAATTCATTTTCTTTCTGTTATCCTTTTTTTTTAATGGTGTTATATGTGTTCTCTTTTTGTTTTGGTTTAATCCAGCTGTCTTCATTTATTTTTGATGTTTTATTCTTATTTTCTATTTGAGTTTATCATAATCCACTGAAATCTGCTGGCAGTTATTTTTACCTGATTGCAATTGCAGATGCTGTGTTTGGTCAGATATTAAGAAGGAAAAACTTGTTTAAGATACATAAAATTTTAATGAAATAAACTTTTTTCCTGTTTTTTCAGTTTTTTTGGCCAAACCAGTAATGGATGCATTGATTATTAACAGATATAGATATTTATTTTCTAGATTTCAAGATAGGTTCCTAATCAATGATGTTTGTGGAAAAGAATCAAAACTGCTATTTTTAGATGAGAAGAGAAAGTTCTGAACTTTCATAGTAACAGAAGTCAAATAATGAAGCAGTTCATTTAGTGTTATTTCAGTGAGAAGAAATTTAATTCAAAATTTAGATAGCTGTAATAATGCCAAGATTTCTGTTCTTATAATCAGTTTTGTGTTCAGCCAGTCTACTTTTTATGCTATGTGGTGTGCTTCTGAAGCTATAGGTTTTTTTCCAGAGAAAGTGGTAATGTAAATTTAAAGGGAGTTAATTTTATCAGTATTTTCCCATACTGATTTCATAATATAAGAGCTACATGAAGTAAAATGATAAGTGAACTTCTTGAATAATGTCTTAAACTTAAGTAGGATTACACAAGATAGATCAGGAAAATTTCAGATTCTTGGGAAATTTTCCTGATCTATCTGTGTGTGTGTGTATGTTGCAGATTATGTTAGCTCTTTGAATAAAATATTTCATGGCAGCAAATTTGTAATTTTAGAAAGAAAAGAAGGCCATAGTTTCGTGATAAAGTGATTTAGAGAGTGAAGGTTTTAAGCATTATGCAAAATCCTGATGTTGTTTTATTCATTCCTGGTCATAAAGAAAACTTAACCAAATCAGGTATATGATTTAGGTGATAGTTTGTTTCCTAGTAATATCAGGTGGGTAGTTTTTGTTCTTGCCAATCTTAAATCCTAAGAAGTGTAATTATTCAGCTTTAGTTTTTGTCCTTTTATTACAATATTATTTGCTTTGGCTGAGAAGACAGATTAGATAATTAGATCAGTATGCTAGTGAATTCATCTTTGAAAGTCATAGCAGCTTTAGGCAGATTTCACAGAAATGATGGATCTTCAAAAAAAAAAAAAAAAAAAAAAAACCCATCCTGAATGGATGTTTGTGAAAGTGTAATTTTTCTTACTCTGATATATGGCAGTGAAACTTGGGTACTGCAGAAGAGACGCAGGTGTCCTTTGCATGCTGGAGAGATATACCACTCACAGGGAGTTTGGGGTAAAATGCCTTTTCGCCATGTGAGGAACAAAGATGTGTGGCAGATGTGTAACATGAAGTGAAATGTTATTAGTAAGGTGGAGACCAATATTCTTAGGTGGTTTGGCCATGTTGAGAGAATGAGTGGTGATAATTCTTACTGAGAGATTTTGTTCAGCCCAAGTGGCAGGAAAGAAAGGTAAAGGAAGGCCAAGAAAATCATGGGAGAAAAACATTCAGGAATATCAACATGAAGAAAAGGTAATGAGTATGAGAGAGAATTACAGAGTCTTGTGTGAGATAATTGGTGCCTGCTGAATTTTTTTTTCTGGGGGAGGGGAGGGAGGGTGGGGAATTGTCAAAGAAAAGTTTCAGCACCTGAGACCTTTCTAAGCTTCAAGTCATTCAAGATAAATGAGAGAAATACCATCTCAGTGACAGAAATACATTCTCAGTCTCACTGCCTAAAGAGAAATATATTTATTTCTTAACACAAAGAGCTGCTATATATATATATATAGGGATGTAAGGTCAGGTGATGCGTAACATCACAGCCTCTCCTTGACAAATGTCAACCCCACCTTCTCGTGGTGAATCCTGTTCCCACTAAAGGGGCTCTGACGACCGCCAATAGCGGTATAACTATACCATCGGGATTTAGAGGAAATGCTATCCCACACTCACCAACCCGCTTGGCCAGCGTGTTGAGTTATGGCCAAACCCCTCCAAAATGATTCCACAACTTAAATCTTGGCCCCTCAGTCTCCGGCAGCTGGAATGTACCTGGCCAAGGCAGAGGGTGCTAAGAATCCCCGGAGGACCGGACTAGGCTGCCATCTGATGCTGACCTTGGCTACGTATAATGGACGCTCCCTATCTTCTGATTCAAGGCTTCTTGAATTGGAAGAGGAACTACAAAGGATCAAGTGGGACATTGTCGGGCTGAGTGAGGTAAGGAGAAAAGGAGAAGACCTCATTGAACTGAAAAGTGAACATCTCTTCTACTATCGTGGGACAGATACTGGCAGAACTAGTGGTGTTGGATTTTATTTATAATAAACAAGAAACTGAAGGATAAAGTTGTAGAAGTTGAAAGTTCCTCTGACAGAGCTGCACGACTCATTATCCAACTCTCAAAAAGATACCAGGCTCAGATTATTCAAACTTATGCACCCACCACAAGTCATCCTGAAGAAGAAATTGAAGAATTTTATGAGGAAATTCGTCATCTAAATAATAAAGGTAAGCAGCACTTGAAGATAATTATGGGAGATTTCAATGCAAAAATAGGGCAACAGCAACAGAATGAAACTTCAGTAGGTAAATTCGGTCATGGCACCAGAAACCAGCGTGGAAATACTCTCGTTGAGTTTGCAGAGGCAGAAGGGTTTTTCATCTTGAACTTCTTTTTCAAGAAAAAGCCACACAGGAAATGGACATGGAGACATCCAAATGGGACGACAAGTGAAATTGATTTTATTATGTGTAACAAAAAATTCGTCATAGAAGACTGCAGTGTGCTAAACAAGTTCAACATGGGTAGTGACCATAGATTGGTGAGATGTAAGATGCAAATCAACACTACACTTGAACGTGGCAAGCTCATAATACAAACAAAATCTATTGACATAACCAACCTTAAAAAACACCATAATACCTTCAAGTTGGAACTGAGGAACAGATTCTTCGCTTTAGAAGGCCTAACATCGGAAGAAGTGGATATTTCTGAAGTTAACAGAAAAGTAACCAAAGCTCTTATGCAAACAGCAACAAAATTAGCTGGGTCTAAGAACAAGTTACATGTGAACAAATTATCAGGAAAAACCAAAATGTTGATGCAAAAAAGAAGAGAGATGAGGACAACTAAAGAAGATGTGACTTCCAAAGTGGAATATATAAAGCTATGCAAGACAGTAAGAAAAAGTATCACTGAAGACGTAAGAAAATTCAACTGTGAACTAGTGAGGAAAGCAATTGAAAACAACCAAAGCCTAAAGATAGCAAAGGGACACCTCAGTAAGGGAAGAAAACAGATTATGGCACTGAGAAAAGAAGATGGTTCTGTAACAAGAAATAGAAGCGAAATTTTGACAAGAGTGAAAGATTTCTACTCCAAATTATATGAAAGGGATGATGCATTTGCTCCAGACATCATGAAAGGCACCAGAGTTCCTCCAGTCCTCCCAGCAGAAGTTGCCATGCAGTCAAGAACATGAAGTGGGGAAAAGCTCCAGGAGAAGATGGAATTACTGTAGACATCATACAAGAAGCAAGTGAAGAAATCGAAACAGTACTCGCCCAAATTTTCACTCGATGCCTTAATGAAGGGAAGATTCCTGAGGATTGGAACACCGCTACAATGATCCTGCTACATAAAAAAGGTGACATTGAGGATCTCGGGAACTACAGACCTATCAGCCTCCTATCAGTGGTTTATAAAATCTTCACTAAAATTCTTTCACACAGTTTGAAGGTAACACTGGGCATGGCTCAACCGAGAGAACAAGCTGGATTCAGGAGTGGCTACAGCACAATGGATCATATCCACGTACTGAGAGAACTAATTGAAAGAGCGAGGGAATATGAACTTCCATTGTGCATGGCTTTTATCGATTATGAAAAAGCCTTTGATTCAGTTAAACCATCAGCAGTTACAATGGCTCTGAAATCCTGCGGTATTGAAGATGCATATATTAATATTATTAATAACATCTATGAAAATGCTAGTGCAAAGATTCGGCTGTTTGAAAATACAACACACATAAAAATTGGAAAGGGAGTGAGACAAGGTGACACCATATCTCCGAAGCTCTTTAATGCCACATTGGAGGGCGTCTTTCAATAGCTGAGCTGGGAAAACAAGGGGATAAAGATTAATGGAGATTATCTAACCCACCTTCGTTTTGCTGATGACGTAGTCATTTTTGCAACTACCCCATCAGAGCTGCAGAGTATGATCCAGGAACTTGCTGACAAGAGTAAAGAAGTGGGATTAAAAATGAACTTTCAGAAGACAAAAGGGATGTTCAATGCTTTTACAAGAAATGAAGATTTATCGATTGATGGAAAAAAGCTGGAGATAAGAGGCACGTACATTTATCTTGGACAGCAGATATCAAGTGAGGGTCAGACTGATGAAGAAATTAATTGGCGTATGAAACTTGCTTGGAGAGCTTTTGGAAGAAACAGCATAATTTTCAAGAGCAATATGCCATTATGTCTTAAAAAGAAAAGTGTTTGATCAATGCATCCTTCCAGGGTTTGCGTATGGTGCAGAGACGTGGACCTTAACTTAAAGAGACATACAAAGGCTGCAGACAACTCAAAGAAGCATGGAGAGGTGCATGCTTGGTGTAACCAGGAGAGATAAGAAGAGGAACTCGTGGATCTGAAAAATGACAAGAGTGGAAGACATCATGATCAGAGTTAAATCCCTGAAATGGCAATGGGCTGGACATACTGCCAGAAGGACAGACCATCGATGGACAGCCAAAATTTTAGATTGGATTCCAAGGGACAGGAAAAGACCCAGAAGAAGACCACATGGGAGATGGAGTGGATGAAATTCGAAAGTATGCAGGAGTGACATGGAGGAGACTGGCACAAGACAGACCGTTGTGGAGGAAACTTGGGGAGACCTTCGTCCAGCAGTGGATTGATAATCTAAAATTTTGGCTGTCCATCGATGGTCTGTCCTTCTGGCAGTATGTCTAGCCCATTGCCATTTCAGGGATTTAACTCTGATCATGATGTCTTCCACTCTTGTCATTTTTCGGATCCACGTGTTCCTCTTCTTATCTCTCCTGGTTACACCAAGCATGCACCTCTCCATGCTTCTTTGAGTTGTCTGCAGCCTTTGTATGTCTCTTTTAGCTAAGGTCCACGTCTCTGCACCATACGTAAGCACTGGAAGGATGCATTGATCAAACACTTTTCTTTTAAGATATAATGGCATATTGCTCTTGAAAATTATGCTGTTTCTTCCAAAAGCTCTCCAGGAAAGTTTTCACGCCGATTAATTTCTTCACCAATGTGACCCTCACTTGATATCTGCTGTCCAAGATAAACGTACGTGTCTGTTATCTCCAGCTTTTCTCCATCAATCGATAAATCTTCATTTCTTGTAAAAGCATTGTACATCACTTTTGTCTTCTGAAAGTTCATTTTTAATCCCACTTCTTTACTCTTGTCAGCAAGTTCCTGGATCATACTCTGTAGCTCTGATGGGGTAGTTGCAAAATGACTATGTCATCAGCAAAACGAAGGTGGGTTAGATAATCTCCATTAATCTTTATCCCTTTGTTTTCCCAGTTCAGTGATTGAAAGACATTTTCCAATGTGGCATTAAAGAGCTTCGGAGATATGGTGTCACCTTGTCTCACTCCTTTTCCAATTTTTATGTGTGTTGTATTTTCAAACAGCCGAATCTTGCACTTGCATTTTCATAGATGTTATTAATAATATTAATGTATGCATCTTCAATACCGCAGGATTTCAGAGCCATTGCAACTGCTGATGGTTTCACTGAGATCAAAGGCTTTTTCATAATCGATAAAAGCCATACGGCACAATGGAAGCTCATATTTCCTCGGCTCTTTCAATGCTAGTTCTCCTCAGTACGTGGTTATGATCTATTGTGCTGTAGTACTCCTGAGATCCAGCTTGTTCTCCTCCGGTTGAGCCATGTCCAGATGTCACCTTCAAGCGGTGTGATGAAGAACTTTTAGTGAAGATTTTATAAACCACTGATAGGAGGCTGATAGGTCTGTAGTTCCTGAGATACTCAATGTCACCTTATGTAGCAAGATCATTGTAGCGTTGTTCCAATCCTCAGGAATTTTCCCTTCTATTAAGGCATCGAGTGAAGAATTTGGGCGAGTACTGTTTCGGGATTTCTCTACTTGCTTCTTGTATGATGTCTATAGTAATTCCATATTCTCCTGGAGCTTTTCCCCGCTTTTCCATGTTCTTGATTGCATGTGCGAACTTCTGCTGGAAGCGACTGGAAGAACTCTGGTACTGGTACAGCTTTCATGATGTTTGGAGTACATGTATCATCCCTTTTCATGGAATTTGGAGTAGAAATCTTTTCACTCTTGTCAAAATTTCTGCCTCTATTTCTTGTTACAGAACCATCTTTCTTTCTCAGTGCCATAATCTGTTTTTTTCCCCTTACTAAGATGTCCCTTTGCTATCTTTAGGCTTTGAGTTGTTTTTCAATTGCTTTCCTTACTAGATTCACAGTTGAATTTCCTTACGTCTTCAGTGATACTTTTTCGTACTGTCTTGCATAGCTCTATATATTCCACTTTTGGGAAGTCACATCTTCTTTAGTTGTCCTCATCACTCTTCTTTTTTGCATCAACATTTTGGTTTTTTCCTGATAATTTGTTCACATGCAATTTGTTCTTAGACCCAGCTAATTTTGTTGCTGTTTCCATAAGAGCTTTGAATTTACTTTTTCTGTTGACTTTCAGAAATATCCACTTCTTCCGATGTTAGAGCACTTCTAAAAGCAGAAGAATCTGTTCTTCAGTTCCAATTTGAAAATCAAGCACCTTATGGTGTTTTTTAAGGTTGAATTTATGTCAATACATTTTGCTTGTCTTTATGAGCTTGCTACGTTCGAGTTTGAAGTGTTGAGGTGCATCTTACATCTCACCAATCTATGAGTCATTGCCTGTGTTGGGCAACTTGTGTAGCATACTGCAGTCTTCTATGGCGAATTTTTTGTTACACATAATAAAAATCAATTTCACTTTAATCGTCCCATTTGGATGTCTCCATGTTCATTTCCTCTGTGTGGCTTTTTCTTGAAAAAGGAGTTCAAGATGAAAACCCTTCGTGCCTCTGCAAACTTCCCTGGCCGAGTATGATTTCCCCACGCTGAGTTTCTATTGCCGTGACCGAATTTACTCTTACTGAAGGTTTCATTCTGTTGCCGTTGCCCTATTTTTGCATTGAAATCTCCCTGCATGAGAATTAGCCTCAAGTGCTGCTTACCTTATTATTTAGATCACGAATTTCCTCATAAAAATTCTTCTTAATTTCTTCTTCAGCATGACTTGTGGTGGATGCTATAAGTTTGAATAATCTGAGCTCTGGTAAATCTTCTCGAGAGTTGGATAACCGAGTCGTGCAGCTGTGTCAGAGGAACTTTTCAACTTCTACAACTTTATCCTTCAGTTTCTTGTTTATTATAAATCCAACACCACTAGTTCTGCTCAGGTATATGTCCCACGATGAAGTAGAAGAGATGTCCACTTTTCAGTTCCAATGAGATCTTCTCCTTTTCTCCCTTACCTCACTTTAGCCCAACGATGTCCCCACTTGATCCTTTGTCAGTTCCTCTTCCAATTCAAGAAGCCTTGAATCAGAAGATAGGGAGCGTCCGTTATACGTACGCCAAGGTCAGCATCAGAATGGCAGCCTAGTCCTGTCCTCCCGGGGATTCTTAGCACCCTCTGCTACTTCATGTCGCACTGGCCGCTGCCTTGGCCAGGTACATTCCAGCTGCCGGAGACTGGAGGGCCAAGATTTAAGTAGTGGAGCTCATTTTGGAGGGGTTTAACCATAACTCACCACGCTGGCCAAAGCAGGTTTGTGAAGATGTGGGATAGCATTTCCTCTGAAATCCCGATGGAATATAGTTGCCTACCGCTATTGGCGGTCGTCAGAGCCCCTTTTGTGGGAACAGGATGTACCACGAGAAGGCGGGGTTGACATTTGTCAAGGAGAGGCTGTGATGTTACCGCATCACCTGACCTTACATCCCATATATATATATATATATATATATATATATAATTTATAATTCACTCAAAGTCATTACCACACAAAATATAAGAAAATATGGATTCAACATTTTTTCTTTATATATTAAAGAATACATTTTTGCAACAGCTGATAAAGCCAGTAATAATTTTGCAATAATATGTAAGAAGTTCTATTATGACTTAATTAATGGTGATCTACATAATAAAATTACCTGTCTCCCTACTCCTGTTTCAGGTAAAGAGACTTGCTTTCAATAAGTTCAAGGCTTTTCACAAACAGCTTTAGCTTAAATATCGATAGGAGTTGTAAACCTGAATTTCCTCATCTTTGCTACTGCAAAATTTCACTAAGGAACCAGTGAAATTTGGGTTCCATAGCTAGTGGGACTAAAGAAGTCACAAGAAAGCAATAAATAAGTATTTTGAGGTCAGTTTTGAAAAACAGGTTTTAAGTCAAGTTAAATCTTGTACAAATTTAAGCATGTAAGGATTTTTGGATTATTAATAGCAATGCAGAGGTTATCTCTGATCTTCTTACTATCAAGCCTGTAAATATTAATAGCTATGACTTTTAAAATTTGTATACCAGCCTCCCTATTGATAATATTTTTCACACCCTTAAATTACTTTTTGTGGAATTTAAGGTCTCTGACATGATTTCAGAAAGTTCCTGGAATGCTTTGTTAAATTGCTGTATTGAAAATAATTGTATCTTATTCTGCAGCAAGTTAATGGAATCCCTTTGGGTTGCTCACATTCTACTAGTGTTTGCAATCTGTTCCTGTTTTTCAAAAAGAATTTCTGTTCATTAAGGACAATCCTTCTAAAAGTGACAACTATCTATACACTTACAGATATATTGATGACCTTCTCTGCTTAAATAATTCTGGAGTTCTTGAAGCTGATTTTTCTGCTATTTATCCAAGCTGCCTTAGTTAATTAACCAAGAACTAAATGTTTTGGATTTGTCTATTAATCTTAATGAAGGTAACCCTGTTATTAATTTGTTTGATAAGATAAATAACTTCAATTTTCAAATTTTCAAATTCGTTAATTGGTCAAGTAATATCTGTAGCATGGTTATCGAAAGTGTCTTTATCTCGCAAGTCTTAAGGTTGTCCAGGATTTGCAGCTTGGAGGAAGATTTTATACACTATGTGCAATTACTAATCAATCAGTTTATTGATAACCAGGTTCTGAGAGCTTTCCTCAAAGATACACTCAAGAAAATTATTATCCAAGCATAGTGTCAGGATTGCAGACCTACTCTAATTTAACAACATAGTGACTGAATGAATCATCTAAATGAAAGCTATAACA
>JAYWMT010000116.1:0-204690 GCA_039090855.1 Macrothele yani | reverse complement strand
AAAATTCGTTATCTTAATGCAATTTTTTTTTTAAAAAAAAGGATAAGATTCTCAATAATAAAGTCTTGTCTCAACGTCTGACTTTATCAAAAAAAAATTTACTTACAATTTATTCTGAAACGATACCTTCAGGAAGATGCGTGCGATGCCGTCAACAAACACTTTTTTCCGTCCAACTTGATTCCTATCCTTTCTCAAGCGTCAATGTCGCTGTACTTTATGTTTCCGTAAGAGATATCAGGCAAAACTGAAGTAGTTAGTGCTGAAAACTTTCATATTTATACAAATCGGGGGAAAACCAGTTACACCATAACACATTACGCATGGCAGCTTCCGACACACAAGATTACCGAGTTATTTCAAGTTTCTGAGAATTAGAATAGGAAGGGAATTTCATTTATGCAATGATCTCAAAATGCTTTAGTTTATTTCCAAATCGGGGGAAAACCAGTTACACCATAACATTTTTTATTTCAAGTTTCTGAGAATTAGAATAGGAAGGGAATTTCATTTATGCAATGATCTCAAAATGCTTTAGTTTATTTCCAAATCGGGGGAAAACCAGTTACACCATAACATTTTTTATTTCAAGTTTCTGAGAATTAGAATAGGAAGGGAATTTCATTTATGCAATGATCTCAAAATGCTTTAGTTTATTTCCAAATCGGGGGAAAACCAGTTACACCATAACATTTTTTATTTCAAGTTTCTGAGAATTAGAATAGGAAGGGAATTTCATTTATGCAATGATCTCAAAATGCTTTAGTTTATTTCCAAATCGGGGGAAAACCAGTTACACCATAACATTTTTTATTTCAAGTTTCTGAGAATTAGAATAGGAAGGGAATTGCCTTTACGCAACGGTAAACGTTCTCAAAATGCTTTAGTTTATTTCCAAATCGGGGGAAAACCAGTTACACCATAACATTTTATTTTTCGCATCGCAACTGTCGACACACAAGACCGTGATTACAGAGTTTTACAAGTTTCTGAGAATTAGAATAGAAAGGGAATTGCCTTTATGAATAACATTATCTTGACTATAAAAGCAGAATCACGACTCTAAGTAACATAAAGTACAGCGACATTGACGCTTGAGAAAGGATAGGAATCAAGTTGGACGGAAAAAAGTGTTTGTTGACGGCATCGCACGCATCTTCCTGAAGGTATCGTTTCAGAATAAATTGTAAGTAAATTTTTTTTTTGATAAAGTCAGACGTTGAGACAAGACTTTATTATTGAGAATCTTATCCTTTTTTTTAAAAAAAAAAATTGCATTAAGATAACGAATTTTTTTCCGGCCAGTATTCATTTCTACAACTGTTATCCGCTTTTGTTAATTCTCAAAAAATGCTTTTAACAATAATATATTATTCCCTCTGTATTCACTTTGTCAGATTCTATTCAGGCTAAATGTTATTCCCTCTGCAAATCGTAATTTCTTTACTCTATTTAACTTTAAAACGTTTTTATGAGATTAAAGAAGAAAAAGAAAAAAAGGGGGGCAATTCAGCTTCTAAAGCCTCCGTGTGTTTTTAAAAAATATGATTACAAGTGAAATCAATCAATTTTGAACTATTTTTGTTTAATTTAAACACAGAATATAGTGTTTAAAAATCACTTAATAGTCTTCATTATATTGTTTGGGCATCTGTGAAGGAGAGGGGGGCCTATAAGGTCAAAAAGTATTGTGTGTTGGCATGAGATAACTTAAACTGAATATTGAGATGAGAAAACTTTAATACAACTGCTCATATCAAAATACAACTGCTCATATCAACCCAAATTTTCAGTTACATTTTTAACTTAAGTTATCAAAATGGTTTTCTCGGAATCTTCCTTGCCGTTATATGAAATTTGACAATATTCACCTATATATTTTTTTTATTTAAACTATTTGTGAGATTAAAACTGACTTTATGATCATTATTAAAGATTGCTAAATGTAACAAACCAGCTGTTTTAAGATAATTCCCCTATCCTAATGTGTGATCTTTTACAAATGAAATCAACCCAAATTTTCAGTTACATTTTTAATTTAAGCATAGAATTGAAGTTTTAAAATCACTTAACAGTCTGTTATTAGTGTCAGTATACAATAACCGTTCCCAAAAGTCAGTATAAGTATCATTATTTTACTATTTGTGAAAAAATGGTTTTCTCGGAAATCTAATCTTTCCTTGCCGTTATATGAAATTTGACAATATTCACCTATTTTTTTAAATTTAAACTATTTGTGAGACTAAAACTGACATTATGATCATTATTAAATATTGCTAAATGTAACAAACCATCTGTTTTTAAGATAATTTGATTCCCCACCCCCGTATCGTGGCGTTACAAATGAAATCAACCCAAATTTTCAGTTACATTTTTAATTTAAGCATAGAATTGAAGTTTAAAATCACTTAACAGTCTGTTATTAGTGTCAGTATACAATAACCGTTCCCAAAAGTCAGTATAAGTATCATTATTTTACTATTTGTGAAAAAATGGTTTTCTCGGAAATCTAATCTTTCCTTGCCGTTATATGAAATTTGACAATATTCACCTATTTTTTTAAATTTAAACTATTTGTGAGACTAAAACTGACTTTATGATCATTAACTGACTTTATGATCATTATTAAATATTGCTAAATGTAACAAACCAGCTGTTTTTAAGATAATTTGATTCCTCACCCCCCGTATCGTGGCGTTACAAATGAAATCAACCCAAATTTTCAGTTACATTTTTAATTTAAGCATAGAACTGAAGTTTAAAATCACTTAACAGTCTGTTATTAGTGTCAGTATACAATAACCGTTCCCAAAAGTCAGTATAAGTATCATTATCTTCCTATTTGTTATCAAAATGGTTTCTCGGAAATCTAATCTTCCTTGCCGTTATATGAAATTTGACAATATTCACTTACTTTTTTAAATTTAAACTATTTGTGAGACTAAAACTGACTTTATGATCATTATTAAATATTGCTAAATGTAACAAACCAGCTGTTTTAAAGATAATTTGAATTTTTTATGATAAAAGTGTTTGTTGTACTGTGATTACGAATGAAATCAACCCAAATTTTTAACTAAATCATATTCATCACATTTTTAAATTTAAATAAAAAAAGTTCAATGGAATGTAGACCTTAGTATGTAGACTTTTATAAATTACATATAATATGAAAATGCAAAAGCTTTTCCTACGGCCGCGCTTCGCTTGGCCTCCGGAACGCTTTTGCATTTTCATATTCTAATTTATAAAAGTTTCTATCTAATGGTTTATATTTGATATGTTATGTATAATATTTGTAAAGTTGTAACTTAAAAGATAATAGATGAAAGGACGTGTGTGTTGGTATGAGAAAACTTGATTACAGCTGCTCATATCATTATCTGTTGGGGGGACTATAAAATACAAAAAGTCTTGTGTGTGTTGAGATGAGAAAACTTTATTACAGCTGCTCATGTCATTATCTGTTGGGGACTATAAAATACAAAAAGTCTTGTGTGTGTGTTGAGATGAGAAAACTTTATTACAGCTGCTCATGTCATTATCTGTTGGGGACTATAAAATACAAAAAGTCTTGTGTGTGTGTTGAGATGAGAAAACTTTATTACAGCTGCTCATGTCATTATCTGTTGGGGACTATAAAATACAAAAAGTCTTGTGTGTGTGTTGAGATGAGAAAACTTTATTACAGCTGCTCATGTCATTATCTGTTAAAGGAGGACTATAAAATACAAAAAGTCTTGTGTGTGTGTGAGATGAGAAAACTTTATTACAGCTGCTCATGTCATTATCTTTTAAAGGAGGGGACTATAAAATACAAAAAGTCTTGTGTGTGTTGAGATGAGAAAACTTTATTACAGCTGCTCATGTCATTATCTTTTAAAGGAGGGGGCTATAAAATACAAAAAGTCTTGTGTGTGTGTTGGTATGAGATAACTTGAACTGAATATTGAGATGAGAAAACTTTAATACAGCTGTTCATGTCATTATCTTTTAAAGGAGGGGGCTTACAAAGTCTTGTGTGTGAGATAACTTGAACTGAATATTGAGATGAGAAAACTTTAATACAGCTGTTCATGTCATTATCTTTTAAAGGAGGGGGCTTACAAAGTCTTGTGTGTGAGATAACTTGAACTGAATATTTGAGATGAGAAAACTTTAATACAGCTGTTCATGTCATTATCTTTTAAAGGAGGGGGCTTACAAAGTCTTGTGTGTGAGATAACTTGAACTGAATATTTGAGATGAGAAAACTTTAATACAGCTGTTCATGTCATTATCTTTTAAAGGAGGGGGCTTACAAAGTCTTGTGTGTGAGAGATAACTTGAACTGAATATTTGAGATGAGAAAACTTTAATACAGCTGTTCATGTCATTATCTTTTAAAGGAGGGGGCTATAAATTACAAAGTCTTGTGTGTATGAGATAACTTGAACTGAATGTTGGTTGAGATGAGAAAACTTTAATACAGCTGTTCATGTCATTATCTTTTAAAGGAGGGGGGCTATAAATTACAAAGTCTTGTGTATGAGATAACTTAAACTGAATGTTGGTTGAGATGAGAAAACTTTAATACAGCTGCTCATTTCATTATCTGTGAAGGAGGGGGCTATAAAGTACAAAAAGTCTTGTGTATGAGATAACTTAAACTGAATGTTGGTTGAGATGAGAAAACTTTAATACAGCTGCTCATATCATGTGACTCTTACTCCTGATGATAATTTTTAAAAAGGAGGCTATAAAGTATAAAAAGTCTTGTGTATGAGATAACCTAAACTGAATATTGAGATGAGAAAACTTTATTACAGCTGTTCATATCATTATTTTTAAAAGGGGAGGCTATAAAGTATAAAAAGTCTTGTGTATGAGATAACCTAAACTGAATGTTGAGATGAGAAAACTTTATTACAGCTGTTCATATCATTATCTGTGAAGGAGGAGCTATAAAGTACAAAAAGTCTTGTGTATGAGATAACTTGAACTGAATGTTGAGATGAGAAAACTTTATTACAGCTGTTCATTTCATTATCTTTTAAGGAGGAGCTATAAAGTATAAAAAGTCTTGTGTGTGAGATAACTTGAACTGAATGTTGAGATGAGAAAACTTTATTACAGCTGCTCATATCATCATCTGTTGGAAGAGTACAAAAAGTATCTTGTGAGTGAGATAACTTGAACTGAATGTTGAGATGAGAAAACTTTATTACAGCTGCTCATATCATCATCTGTTGGAAGAGTACAAAAAGTATCTTGTGAGATTAAAAATAGCTTCATTATTGGAGGCCAAGAAAAGGTATAAGTGAAAAGTATCTTGTATTTAGTGTGTGTGTATGTTATAGACATTGGTCTACAGTGGTTGAAATGGATGGGGAATATTATTGAAATGGAGGGGGTATTCAAAAAAAAAAAAGATGAGGTCTTCTATACAGATTATAGATGAAAGAGTGGGTGAGGCTTCCATACATGACTTTTATTGATTATGAGAAAGGTCTTTGATTTGGTACCCAATAAAACAATTAAAAAAGGGGGGTGAGTAAGATAAGATTCTATAGAGGTCATTTTAAGTAGTAGATTGTACTATAATTGGGAGAAGAATCCCAACAAACATTGCAGTCAAGAACATGAAATCAGGGGAAGTATTATAATTCTGCAGTTCTAATGGGGGGCAGTCAAGAACATGAAATCAGGGGAAGTATTATAATTCTGCAGTTCTAATGGGGGCAGTCAAGAACATGAAATCAGGGGAAGTATTATAATTCTGCAGTTCTAATGGGGGGCAGTCAAGAACATGAAATCAGGGGAAGTATTATAATTCTGCAGTTCTAATGGGGCAGTCAAGAACATTATAACTACATCATATTATGCCATTGCGTGACACACACTATTCTAGAAGAAACTTGGGGACTTTTGTATAACAGTGGATTAATAATGATCAATTGGAGGGGGATTTTGTGTACTTTGGCAGAGCCCCGTAACAAGAGTTATCTTGTTACAGACATACGAACATAATTCTTCTACAGTCAATTATGTATACAACATAACGTCAATGGAGAACACACTACCTGATATTATTCAATAATTAGAAACTATTGGATCATTCTAATATTTCTTCCTACCTAAGATACGGAAATTACAGTAAATTAAAAACAAAACTTACCTCCCCACTTACCTTTATGTTTATTTAATTGTTGTGTGTGTGTGTATATATATTTGTGTAATGTATTAGTGTATTTGTGTAATGTATTAGTATATCCATTGCGATGTCTGTTACTTTATTAATTTGATCAGCATCAACAAGATGCATTCGTTATTTGATGACGATATACACAGACCGATGCCATACCGATATTCATAAAAACATTATTTCGTCAGTCTTTTGAAAGATCTAAATGAGAACCAACGGAATTTTTTTATTATTGTAATTAAGAAATAACGTCTCTTAATTATTATTTTTTATTGTTAGGAAAGATAGAAACTTTTATAAATTAGAATATGAAAATACAAAAGCGTTCCGGAGGCCAAGCGAAGCGCAGGCTGTAGGAAAAGCTTTTGTATTTTCATATTATAATTTATAAAAGTCTACATACTAAAGTCTACATTTCCATGTTCTCTAATTAGTTGTTTTTTTTAACTCTTACAATGTCAAAGTACTTATTTCTACAATACTAATATTTTTTTGTTCTTATTTTTTTAATTCTTATTCCTAATTATTACAATCTTATCCAATGTCAAAGTACTTATTTCTACAATACTAGTATTTTTTGTTCTTATTCCTAATTATTACAATCTTATCCAATGTCAAAGTACTTATTTCTACAATACTAGTATTTTTTGTTCTTATTCCTAATTATTACAATCTTATCCAATGTCAAAGTACTTATTTCTACAAAATTAGTATTTTATTATTAGTAGTATTTTATTATTATTAGTAGTATTTTATTATTATTATTATTATTATTAGTAGTAGTAGTAGTAGTAATATTAAATTATTACATATTATTTATTAATAATAATTAGGAGCATTGTAAGTACGTCTGTAGTCTCTGAATTATTATATCATACTGTTACCCGCCCGCCCAACCCCAGAAAAATAACTTACTTATATAGCCACCCGAAAAAAAAATTGAGCTCGTCCACTACAGGAACCAATCCAACCACTACATTACTAAATGGATAACCAATCAAATCACAGCTGTGTAAATAAACAACCAATCAAATCACTGCATTCTAAACACGACAACCAATCAGAGCGTCTTAAAAAAATGACGTCATTTCCGGAATAAAAAATCATGACGTCATTTCCGGAATGAAAAAAAAATTATCCATTGGAGGCCATAAAAATTTGTTACATATTGTGTATAATCCTTGTCAGAAGAGTCACCACAAAATCTGTTACATATTGTGTATAATCCTTGTCAGAAGAGTCACCACAAAATCTGTTACATATTGTGTATAATCCTTGTCAGAAGAGTTGCCTTCACCACAAAATCTGTTACATATTGTGTATAATCCTTGTCAGAAGAGTTGCCTTCACCACAAAATCTAAACAGATATTGTGCACATAACTTGAACTACATTTTATATCCATTAGGATAGTGTTTTTATTTTAAAGGATGTAAGATTCTTGTGACGTAACTTGTTTATTTTATTCTAAGATAACATGATTACATAACTTGAATTATATTTTATATCCATTTGGAACTAGATATGCGACATGCGTTTGTTTCATTTTAATCATTATTATATTATTAACTTGATAAATTAAATTTCAAGTTTAATGTTCCTGTAAAAAAAAAAAAAATTTTTTTTTTTTTTTTTTTTTTTTTTTTTTTTTTTAAGAAATTAAATATTAGGAGATCGGGGAAAGGTAATATCGTTCAGACTGGTGAAAACTATTGGTTGGCCTGTATCATTTGATTCGTTTCTTAAGATTGGGTAAGTATTACGTTTCATATTTTTTAGCTTTACCAGGTGATTGTTTATCATTTTTGAACACCGATGACACATTTTGGGAATAACGATATGTTGGATAGGTAACGTGACATAAATTTTACGATATATGAAATATGTGTTTGTTTTTATTTTAAACGATATGGTGATTACATAACTTGAACTATATTTTATATCCATGTGGATAGTGTTTTTATTTTAAAGGATATAAGATTCTTGTGACGTAACTTGTTTATTTTATTCTAAGATAACATGATTACATAACTTGAACTACATTTTATATCCATGTGGATAGTGTTTTTATTTTAAAGGATGTAAGATTCTTGTGACGTAACTTGTTTATTTTATTCTAAGATAACATGATTACATAACTTGAATTATATTTTATATCCATTTGGAACTAGATATGCGACATGCGTTTGTTTCATTTTAATCATTATTATATTATTAACTTGATAAATTAAATTTCAAATTTAATGTTCCTGTAAAAAAAAAAAAAAAAAAAAAAAAAAAAAAAAATTTTTTTTTTTTTTTTTTTTTTTTTTTTTTTTTTTAAGAATTAAATATTAGGAGAGAATTTTTTCCCAAAAGTAAAATGAGATGATTTGTCTCTGGGAAAACGTTATCTATAATAGTATAGAATGTAATCTATGGTATATTATAATAATACGAAAAGGTATTCCATAATATGGTATCAAGTATTCTCTTTGGTGAGAAGCATCGGTTAACATGCCATGGAAATATACTTCATACGCTACGTTTCGTGAGACTGGGTAAGTTTTGTATTGTATTATTTAAAGTTATCAGATTGATATGTTGTTTTCAAAATTTCAACAAGGTTGTTTTATGATGTCATATTTTAAGATACAATCTAAACGTGTATTGGAAATCTAATTTTCATTCTTGGGATATGCGACATTTGTTTATTTTATTTTAAAGAATGATGTGAAGTTTCCTTTTCTTGTGACATAATCTGTAATAACCTCTCGTGGATTCCTTTTAGAACATCTTGTGCGTTTAGTTAATTCGCGCAAGACTCTGAACCTATTCAGAGAAAGATACCGATGTTGAATATTTTTCATGTCGTAAGACGGTAGCAGCTAGTGTACACTCACTCAAACGCTCGCTAAACAATCCTATGGTCATAGAACAATTCGGGGTGCACAAGCTTGCAAGTAGGGTGAGTGTTTCCAAAGTGCTAGAAAGGACCAACTGGTTCATAGTACGCTGCGAACGATGACCCGTTGTTGAAAAAGTCAACATGTCACGGTATCTAGGTTTTCTAAAAGTTATCCATGAGTTCACCCTTTCATGGGGTCATTATATGTTACAAGATGGGAGATTTTTTATGCATGTATATTATACCTTTGCTTATGTTATAAATATATAATTTATCGAAAAAGACGGGTTGCCTTCACCATAATATCTGTTCTTATTTTTTTAATTCTTATTCCTAATTATTACAATCTTATCCAATGTCAAAGTACTTATTTCTACAATACTAGTATTTTTTGTTCTTATTCCTAATTATTACAATCTTATCCAATGTCAAAGTACTTATTTTTACAATACTAGTATTTTTTGTTCCTAATTATTACAATCTTATCCAATGTCAAAGTACTTATTTCTACAATACTAGTATTTTTTGTTCTTATTCCTAATTATTACAATCTTATCCAATGTCAAAGTATTAATTTCTACAAAATTAGTATTTTATTATTAGTAGTATTTTATTATTAGTAGTATTTTATTATTATTATTATTATTATTATTATTATTATTATTATTAGTAGTAGTAGTAGTAGTAGTAGTAGTAATATTAAATTATTACATATTATTTATTAATAATAATTAGGAGCATTGTAAGTACGTCTGTAGTCTCTGAATTATTATATCATACTGTTACCCGCCCGCCCAACCCCAGAAAAATAACTTACTTATATAGCCACCCGAAAAAAAAATTGAGCTCGTCCACTACAGGAACCAATCCAACCACTACATTACTAAATGGATAGCCAATCAAATCACAGCTGTGTAAATAAACAACCAATCAAATCACTGCATTCTAAACACGACAACCAATCAGAGCGTCTTAAAAAAATGACGTCATTTCCGGAATAAAAAAAATCATGACGTCATTTCCGGAATAAAAAAATCATGACGTCATTTCCGGAATGAAAAAAATTATCCATTGGAGGCCATAAAAATTTGTTACATATTGTGTATAACCCTTGTCAGAAGAGTCACCACAAAATCTAAACAGATATTGTGTATAATCCTTGTCAGAAGAGTCACCACAAAATCTGGATTTAAAAAAGTATAACATTATAAATCCTGAGAAAACTCTTCCATTATACTTGGTGGTTTTATTATTTTGATTCGATAAAACCAGTCACATTCAATGACACTATCTTTCAAAATTCTTTGAAATACCACGCATTGGAAAATATCTTTCAATCACTAAACTAGGGGGGACAAGAAAGTAACGGATCCTGGATTATACTCTGCAGCTCTGATGGACAGGTAGTTGACTACATCATATTATGCCATTATTTTGAGCACTGTTGTAGAAGAACCTTATGTTTATTTAAGTGTGTATATATTGTGTAGTGTTATATCCATTTTTGTATATACTTGTTATTTCATTCAAGCAGATCAGCAGGATTTTGTCAACGAAATGTATTTCTTGATTCGATAACGATATACACAGACTGATGCCATATTCATAAAATATTATTTCGTCAGTCTTTTTAAAAGATCTAAATGTTTTGAGAACCAATTTGAAGAGAAAAAAAGATTAATTCATGACAAAATAGAGGAAATTATTATACAATTTATAACTCTATGGAACGAAATATATATTATAAAAACTTTTATCAATTATAATATGAAAATACAAAACCGTTCCGGAGGCCAATATTTTTGTTTATTCCTAATTATCACAATCTTTTCTAATAACTTACTTTTATATAGGCGATACTACCCAGAAAAATAATTGAGCTCGTCCAAGAACCAATCCAATCATTAGTAAACAACCAATCAAATCACAGCATTCTGAACACGACAACCAATCAGAGCGTCTTAAAGAATGACGTCATTTCCGGAATGAAAAATATATCCATTGGAATGAAATGGCCATCATATTGGGTACATCAGACGGGTTGCCTTCACCAAAATATCTAACATATATTGTGTACATCAGACGGGTTACCTTCACCGTAAAATCTGTTACATATTGTGTACATCAGACGGGTTGCCTTCACCGTAAAATCTGTTACATATTGTGTACATCAGACGGGTTGCCTTCACCACAACACCTAACATATATTGTGTACATCAGACCGGCTGCCTTCACCACAAATCTTTCGATATTGTATACATCAGACGGGCTGCCTTCACCACAAATCTTTCGATATTGTGTACATCAGACGGGCTGCCTTCACCACAAATCTTTCGATATTGTGTACATCAGACGGGATCCCTATTAGACGGGGTCCTATGTGATTAAAAGAATTCTAACCAGTTCAGACGAGTTGTCTTCACCTTATTTTTTGTTCGGATATATATTGGAGAGACTGTGGTGCTGAAATGTGCTGTTTAAATATATTTAACCTATCGTTATACGCTCTTTTAATGATCTAAATGAATATTTATGTATTATTTTACTAAATTGAGAGTAAATATCCCATCATGTACCAATGTTAGCATCCCATTATGTACCATGGGTACATATTAGCATCAGTACACAGATTGATCGTTTGATTCGTGTGGCAACTTAATAATTTAACAGATTGATCGTTTGGATTCGTTTGGCAACTTAATAATTTAACAGATTGATCGTTTGGATTCGTGTGGCACGTCTTAAATGTGCTGTTTAAATATATTTAACATGTTATTATACGCTCTTTTGATGATCTAAATGAATATTTATGTAATACTTTACTAAATTCAGAGTAAATATACCAATGGTACATGTTAGCAACACGTCTTGTACCATGGGTACAAGATAGCAACACGTCATGGGTACAAGATAGCAACACGTCTTGTACCATGGGTACAAGATAGCAACACGTCTTGTACCATGGGTACAAGATAGCAACACGTCTTGTACCATGGGTACAAGTTAGCCTTAAGACACAATAATAACAGAATTTGTACCATAGGATAAGGTCAAACATAACTCAAAATATTAAATACTTTGAAAAACTCCCATCCCATGAACAAATATGACACTTGCACAACACGGTGAAATGTTGCATCCGGTGAAAGAAGGAACACATCATGTCGCAATAACGGAATGATATCATATCCGGTGAAAAAAATGAACAAATCATATCTCAGCAGCGTGTTATGTATATAAATGCAGACTCAAATGATTTTTACACACACTGTTACTCAATTCTTTTTAATAAAGTCGCATAAGTGGAATACATTTCTTCAAATATTTCGTTAATATCTCATAAAGGATTTTACATTCTCGATTGAAAGATTTCACAAAGTGACCATTGAGAAATGGATTTATCTATTCCATCCACTTCAAGGGGCAATCTTGGAGAATATAGGTGTCGTTCGTGCAACAACACTGTACAAGTTTCCAAAGCACAACGGCACGCTGCGGAACATCATCAAATTCAAGTAAGGCAATGCTGTTTTTGTTTTGAAGTCTTTGAGCATTTAACCGATTGTGAATTTGAAGAACATTACCAGAAATGTGCTGCAGGTCAGCATGATGACAACAGCCATTTGGATTTTATAAATTTTATGGCAAACGGTCAGATTTTGATGTCATTTCGTGAAAAAGCTGTTGAGATTATTGTAGACGTCAACAATGTCACTTGGTTACAGTATCCTAATGCAATGCTTCTGTGGTGCTGTTTTACAGTCGACTGCATCCATAAGATTTTTTCTCAATGGTTTTTTTAGCTCGTCTGAATAGAATGTGTTCCAGACGAATTGCCTTCCAGAGTTAAAATACCTATCACGTGATGTCCAGATTTTTTATTTTTGTTCGGTTACATATTGGAGGGACTGTGGTGCTGTTTTTCATTCGACTACATTTTTGTCAATGCTTTTTTTAAGCTCGTCTGAATAGAGTGTGTTCCAGACGTGGGAACCACATCGCCAGTGTGAACATTTATATAAACAAAATTCTTCTCATAGCGGTTTGTCGCATGTCACAAAAAATCTCCAACGTTAATTTTATTAAATTCCAAATTGATAAAATACATTTTCAAGATAATAAATCATGATATCCCAAAATAAAATATACAATCAGTGTCACAGGAACGGAAATCTCTATAAATGAGAACCGGAAGCTTATTTTCCGTTTGTAACACTTGGAATTGGTAGATCAGAATTTGCTCTTGTATTTCATTTACCTTTCTCAGGACTCAGGACTCATTTGGCTCAGTGCCAAGTTAATAAATCATGATATCGCAGAATAAAGTATGCAATCAATGTCCCAAGAACGGAAATCTTTATAAATAAGGACCAAAAGTCTGTTTTCCGTTTGTAACATTTGGAATTGGTCAATCAGAATTTGCTCTTGTATTTCATTTACTTAAAGTTCTCAGGACTCATTTGGCTCAGTGCCAAATTTTATTTGCTCTTGTATTTCATTTACCTTTTTCAGGACTCAGGACTCATTTGGCTCAGTGCCAAGTTAATAAATCATGATATCGCAGAATAAAGTACACAATCAATGTTCCAAGAACGGAAATCTTTATAAATGAGGAGTAAAAGTTTATTTTCCGTTTGTAACATTTGGAATTGGTCAATCAGAATTTGCTCTTGTATTTCATTTACTTAAAACTTGGACTCATTTGGCTCGGTGCCAAATTTTCTCCAATGACTAATAGCGGATTGAAATGCGGTTTCGTGCCAGGGAGTCATCTCCATATTGAAATGTAGTATGGCAGTTATTCACGATAAATCATTGACTCCTGTTTCGTACTGAAAATCAAAAGTTGCAACGAATGAAAAGTCCAGCCATTTATCCGGGTGGTCGTTTAGAAAGGGGTTGTTGATTGTAAAATACCAACACTTTGCTTGGGAACGATTCATCACAGAGGTGGGAATAAAAACTTTAGACCAAAGCAACTTAAAATATATTATCTTCTTTATATTTGGCTATTTAAAACAAAATAACTTTCATATATATTGTCTTTGGCAATCTAAAATAAAATAATATTCTTTCCATTACAATTAATTTTCCTCCTACAAATATTTATTTCTTATTAAAAAAAAAAAAATTTTTTTTTTTTTTTTTTTTTTTTTTTTTTTTTTTAGAAACACATTTCTTGGTAGAATTATTTATTAGATAGAATTTAGGAGAAGGATATAAAACATGTATTTAATATTAATATGTTCCAAATAGATAACATATAGTTTTAAATTAACTAATTATGCTTAGCCACTAGTATATTATTAAAAAAGTTTATTTCATAAATGAATATAGAATAAAAGATATAAATATAGTTTTATGATGTTACAAAATTTAGTCACCGGTATTTTATTGGAAAAAATAGTTTACTTTATAAATGAATGTAACGTGGGTGGGTATTTATAGTATATAGAATAATAGATAAAAATATAGTTTTATCAGTTAATTATCCAATGTCAAGCTAATCCGTAAAAGTGAAATGATTTCCCCACATACTTATCTGGACGGAGGTTCACTGGTGACCACTCAGAAATAACATTTGATAGTGTCATTTTGACAAGTTGAGAAACAAAAAAACATGAGGAAGTTATGAAACAGAATATAATGAAACAGGAAGTTATGAAACAGAAAGTTATGAAACAGGATATGATGAAACAGAAAGTTATGAAACAGGATATGATGAAACAGAAAGTTATGAAACAGGATATGATGAAACAGAAAGTTATGAAACAGGATATGATGAAACAGAAAGTTATGAAACAGGATATGATGAAACAGAAAGTTATGAAACAGGATATGATGAAACAGAAAGTTATGAAACAGGATATGATGAAACAGAAAGTTATGAAACAGGATATGATGAAACAGAAAGTTATGAAACAGGATATGATGAAACAGAAAGTTATGAAACAGGATATGATGAAACAGAAAGTTATGAAACAGGATATGATTTGCGTATAAAAGAGCGTACAATTTTCATTTCTCACCACTTTATCAGCCAACCTCGTCAGTCTCTCTCACCAACTAAGAAAGTTAATCACTAGCCAACTTTGTCAAGCAACTCGTCAGTGTTAAGCCAACTCATCATTATTTCATCATGTGCTTCTCCCTTATTAAAGAAAATGGAACAATCTGCACCTTCCAATGCAGCATCACGGAGGAAACTCATTTAAACATCATTTACATCATGAAACTTGGTGAAAAAATTTTCTTTCAAGGCAACAGTGATCCACAGCACTTGAAAAAATCCTGCCAGACCGTGTTACCTGCCTGCTCATGAATGACTTACCTACAGAAAGCTCTGGACACGTTCAAGCTCAACTCAGTTTTGCACCAGATTCTCTCAATAAAGAAGAAGCCATCCAAGGATTATTAGATGGGACATTTTTAATGGCCGAATACTCAGTGACCTATGAAAATCCAGTCCCAATGCACAACAGATATCTTGGCGTGGTGTCGGTGAGAAATGAATTAATTCCATGCCTAAGAAACATAAATAATGATTGTATTATGTACATGTAAAGACTATTTTTCTTTCGTGCTTGTAAATATATTTTTTTGTAAATACTTTGTAAATATATTTTTGTAAAATAGCAATAAAGACAGAAAAAATGGGGGAAGAGAATCCCGTATTTCTCTTCCCCCATTTTTTTTAAAGTCTTGCTAACCATTGGTTCACCCTGTCAAGTAAAGACTTATCCTTTAAAGCACTAAGAAAATTAATATCAAAGAGTTAAAAGATGACATTATTTTTTTTTTGCTCGGTTATTTATTTGAGAAGTTGTGACAATGATTCCCCCACATCAATTATTCCAAGAATATTAATAATAAAATATATTTATCAAATAAACATGATAATTAATGGATAAAAAGGGGATTTTAATTTAATATTTTAAAGAATTTTTTTTTTTTTAATATTTTTCAGGTTTACCCCATTTTTTTATTTTATTTTAAAAATGTTTACAGAATAACAACAGAATGATTTTACAATGACGGTTGAATTTTTAACTGAAATGAAGAATGGTCAAATGAAATGTCTATTGTATAGTGTCCGTTAACTGATGAAGTTTCTAATAGAGGTGTGATAGATGTCTCTGCTGCTGCAATCCTCGGTATTTTTACTAAAAGTGGTGGAATTCTCAGAGAATGTTGAATAGGTGGTCCAGGTGAGGCAGGTGATGGCAACAAATCAGGTGAGGCAGGTGATGGCAACAAATCAGGTGAGGCAGGTGATGGTAACAAATCAGGTGAGGCAGGTGAATATGACGGTGAAAATGGTGATTCCAGCTCAGGTGAATATGATGGTGAAAATGGTGGTGAGGCAGGTGATGGTAACAAATCAGGTGAGGCAGGTGAATATGACGGTGAAAATGGTGATTCCAGCTCAGGTGAATATGATGGTGAAAATGGTGGTGAGGCAGGTGAATAAGATGGCAACAAATCAGGTGAGGCAGGTGAATATGATGGTGAAAATGGTGATTCCAGCTCAGGTGAATAAGATGGCAACAAATCTGGTGAGGCAGGTGAATAAGATGGCAACAAATCTGGTGAGGCAGGTGAATAAGATGGCAACAAATCTGGTGAGGCAGGTGAATAAGATGGCAACAAATCTGGTGAGGCAGGTGAAAACCATGAATCAAATGAGGAAGGTGAATGTTCAGGTGAGGCAGGCAACAAATCAGGTGAGGCAGGTGAAAACCATGAATCAAATGAGGAAGGTGAATGTTCAGGTGAGGCAGGCAACAAATCAGGTGAGGCAGGTGAAAACCATGAATCAAATGAGGAAGGTGAATGTTCAGGTGAGGCAGGCAACAAATCAGGTGAGGCAGGCAACAAATCAGGTGATGGCAACAAATCAGGTGCCTCATCAAGTATATCCGGTTCCGTGAAAGCATTTTCAAATGTTTGCGGCATTGGGTGGATCCTCGAACATTTGACTGCTGTTCTACAATGTCTTTTCACGTTCTTATCAACTTCCTCAGAATCCCTTTTACGTGATCTCAGGTTATACATGGTGAACGCAGTTATGAATATTAAAAATGAATGTTTTGCGCTTTTATAACTCTATAAAGATGACGTCACATGATAGAAAGTCACGTGACAGGATGCACATGATAGGAAGTCACGTGACAGGATGCACAGGAAGTCACGTGACAGGATGCACAGGATAGGAAGTCACGTGACAGGATGCACAGGATAGGAAGTCACGTGACAGGATGCACAGGATAGGAAGTCACGTGACATGAATATCAGATATAAAAAGAAGCGCGCTGACTCCAGCATTTTCTTGTTGTCACTTTAGTAGCCAAACTCTAGACAAAAGTAAAGATGGCGCAAAAGGATCCAAGTGTAATACTGGAGGACGACAAGATAATAGAATATCTCCAGGAAGATGAATTATTATATGTTTTGGACATAATAAATAAATACGTTCCTGAGATGCAACGAGATGAGTGTAAAAATGAGGATGACAACCTGATGGGCAACATGATAAAGGATGACAACGTAATGGAGGATGGCAACATGATGGGCAACACGATGAAGGATGACAACCTGATGGGCAACACGATGAAGGAAACGGACTACCTAATGGAGGATGACAACCTGATGGGCAACATGATGAAGGACCTAATGGAAGATAGTTTTGATTTCGACAACATGGTGAAGGATTTGGATAATTATGAATTGAACGAAATGCTACAAGATTTGATAAGTTTAGAAGATGAATTAAATAAACCTGATGTACTCAACAACGTGGCGAATAAATTGGACATGATGGGAGAAGAGGTAAAACAATTTAACACCCCTGAATGAACGTTTCGTGAAAAAATTTATTATCTATTAAAAAATAAATACTCTACCTTTGTAATGCTACATTCTTGTTATACTATACCTTTTGTACAAAACTGTTATTAAATAATAAATTATTATCTATTAAAAAATAAATACTCTACCTTTGTAATGCTACATTCTTGTTATACTATACCTTTTGTACAAAACTGTTATTAAATAATAAATTATTATCTATTAAAAAATAAATACTCTACCTTTGTAATGCTACATTCTTGTTATACTATACCTTTTGTACAAAACTGTTATTAAATAATAAATTATTATCTATTAAAAAATAAATACTCTACCTTTGTAATGCTACATTCTTGTTATACTATACCTTTTGTACAAAACTGTTATTAAATAATAAATTATTATCTATTAAAAAATAAATACTCTACCTTTGTAATGCTACATTCTTGTTATACTATACCTTTTGTACAAAACTGTTATTAAATAATAAATTATTATCTATTAAAAAATAAATACTCTACCTTTGTAATGCTACATTCTTGTTATACTATACCTTTTGTACAAAACTGTTATTAAATAATAAATTATTATCTATTAAAAAATAAATACAGATATTGAAGACCATAAGATATTATTCTCTCATAAATATTTTCTCTCTAAAAAAAAAAAAAAAATTTTTTTTTTTTTTTTTTTTTTTTTTTTTTTTTAGAAAGTTTCTAAAATAATAATTTACAATAAGTATTTTTATTTACATGTCTTATCTCACCACAAGATATACCAAGCGGTATATTTACTTCGAGTTGAGGGTAATCATGGATACATTATAAAAATAAAAGTAAAATTACATAAAATAAATAATTTACGGGACTGACAATAGATCTATTTATTGTCAGTCCCGCACATTGTAAAATTACATAAATAAATAATTTACGGGACTGACAATAGATCTATTTATTGTCAGTCCCGCACATTGTAAAATTACATAAAATAAATAATTTACGGGACTGACAATAGATCTATTTATTGTCAGTCCCGCACATTGTAAAATTACATAAAATAAAATAATTTACGGGACTGACAATAGATCTATATATTGTCAGTCCCGCACATTATAAAATTACATAAAATAAAATAATTTACGGGACTGACAATAGATCTATTTATTGTCAGTCCCGCACATTATAAAATTACATAAAATAAATAATTTATAAACATATCAGTGCATAATAATTTATAATATTTAAATAAAAAATACCTATTGTAAAATTATTATTCTAAATATAAATTTTAATAACCAGTATTTTATTTAAAAAAATTCTACTAATTACATGTATCATTTCAAGGGTGGACGCGGGTGGGTAAGTATAATACATAATATATAATTTATAATATTTAAATAAAAAATACCTATTGTAAAATTATTATTCTAAATATAAATTTTAATAACCAGTATTTTATTTAAAAAAATTCTACTAATTACATGTATCATTTCAAGGGTGGACGCGGGTGGGTAAGTATAATACATAATATATAATTTATAATATTTAAATAAAAAAATACCTATTGTAAAATTATTATTCTAAATATAAATTTTAATAACCAGTATTTTATTTAAAAAAAATTCTACTAATTACATGTATCATTTCAAGGGTGGACGCGGGTGGGTAAGTATAATACATAATATATAATTTATAATATTTAAATAAAAAATACCTATTGTAAAATTATTATTCTAAAAACTTTTCCTACAAATTTATTTCTTCTAAAAAAAAAAAAAAAAAAAAATTTTTTTTTTTTTTTTTTTTTTTTTTTTAGAAGAAAATTTATTTACCAAAAGACTTCTTCTAAAATATATTTATTTATACATTTGGAATAAGTACCTATTCTTATCAACCTTCTTGTATGTATTATAATTTTAAACAGACAAACTGATAATTAGAGAGGGGAAGGACTACATCCACAGGAAATGACATAAGAGAATATCCTTTCCGGACAGTATAAAAAGAGCAAGCACTCATTTTCACCATTCTTTTTTGCCATGTATGAACTTCGACCAATTTCTCGTAAGAATTATGCAAATATGGAGTATGATCTCCCAACACCCCCAGGGACATACGAATATGATAAAAAGTATATCCCCATAAAGTTGATCAAACGAAGAATGAAGAGGAGAAAAAACATTTCCCGTAAAGTAAAATGCCTGTATTCACGCATTCCACTTCCCCTCCTAAATTGCATGTAAAGCATGAGGATACTTCAAATAATGCCTACGGTGAAACTTCAAATGATGCCTACGGTGAAACTTCAAATAATGCCTACGGTGAAACTTCAAATAATGCCTACGGTGAAACTTCAAATAATGCCTACGGTGAAACTTCAAATAATGCCTACGGTGAAACTTCAAATAATGCCTACGGTGAAACTTCAAATAATGCCTACGGTGAAACTTCAAATAATGCCTACGGTGAAACTTCAAATAATGCCTACGGTGAAACTTCAAATAATGCCTACGGTGAAACTTCAAATGATGCCTACGGTGAAACTTCAAATAATGGAACATCTCAAATTCCTCCATTAAAAATTTCCATTCCATGGATAGCCATTAAACAATCATTGATGCATCTTCTAGATATCTCTACGATGGATACCAACACATCAGAAGGATTATATTCTGTGGAAGTTTCATTTGACAAGACTGGAGATGATCCGCTTTTAACTTTTATAATTCAACCATCAATGTAAGCATCTTTTATTTTGTATAATTCTTTCTTTTGATAATTTAAAAGTTTTTTTTCCGTGTTGAAACAATTTAAACAAGATTTCTTTTTGTTAATTTGAAAAGATAATTTAAATAGATACTGTATCAACAGAAAGTTCATTAATGTGTGTTGATGCAATTGAAACAGCAAGAGTACAGTTTCAAGAGAGAAAAAATTTTGTTGCTAAAAATATGTTGTGGAAATAAAAGAATTCAATCACATGATATTATCAGCAGGGCAATCACAAGATGTTATCAGCAGGGCAATCACAAGATGTTATCAGCAGGGTAATCACATGATGTTATCAGCAGGGCAATCACATGATGTTATCAGCAGGGCAATCACATGATATTATCAGCAGGGCGCTCACATGATGTTATCAGCAGGGCAATCACATGCTATTATCAGCAGGGCGCTCACATGCTATTATCAGCAGGGCGCTCACATGATATTATCACGTGATATTATCAGCAGATAGAGGGCGCTCTCAACAGTTTAATGCATACTATAAAAAGGAGAAGCAAGTCTCAGTTATATCTCATCTTGACTGTCTTGTCTGACTAAAAAAAAGCTCTTGTTTAAACCATCATGGAAATTGCTGCTGCATTTGAAATTGTAAAAAGATGGATAATACAACCCAATGCAGTTCCTATTCTGCCGGCGGAATTGGCCGATTCATCAACTGAAGTGGCAGAAGCCGTAAAATTGGCACGCAAATTCTTCAACAGTAAATTTGCCAAGATTGAATTTCTCAGGCGAAATAAATATCAGAATATAAGGAGATCCATGTGTGGCAGATACAAAAGAAGTATCAACGTTGAAGCCGATGAACACAAGCGACAAAAATTGGATGATGAAATGTGGCATGCATACAAGAGAGTTCTTGGTCACGTGAATGCTAAAATTTTAGCATTACATCCCACATTGAGTGATGAGGAAGTAAAAGAAGTAAAGAAGAACATTTTCAACATGATGGAGGACGCCCTGACAAAGAATAAAGTGTTTTACCTTTCTCTGCCTCTGCAAATGAAAAACTCCAACAAGTATTAAAGCTGCTCACAAAAGAATGGAAAAGTATTATAATTCACGGCAAGCTTTATGGTGTTTCATCAACAGAAAAAATGCCAAGAGGCAAGGAAAGCTTGGAATGCCGAAAAGAAAAGTGTGCTTGTTAAGGGAAGAAAAGAGACAGAACGCATTGGAGGAGCAGACTTGGAATGCCTATTATGAAGCAAGAGATTATGTTGTGAAACAAATGTGAACAAACAAAAAAAAGGACTTTAAATATATTATTATTATTATTATTATTATTATTATTATTATTATTATTATGTATACCAACATATATATATGGTATTGTACTCTTTGTAAGCATTTTTTTGTATGTAAAATGTTTGTTGAAACAATAAACGTAAAAAAATGGGAAAGTAAACCTTATAAAGGTTTACTTTCCCATTTTTTTAAACACACATTTTACCATTGGTTTCATCAAATCAGGACAGAAATGACGTTATTTGTAAGAGTAGGGAAAATAGAGGGCGCTAGCATCGATCAAGAGGGCGCTGGCATCGATCGCTACACACTATAAAAGGCAAAGCAGACAAAACTCAGTCATTCTCAATCATGGAAACCCAGACTGAAGTTCTTGAAACGGTGAAAAGATGGGTGACGCATCATCATAGTCATAAACTTCATCTTACGCCGGAACTTGATATTATGCCGGCAGAATTAAATTCGGCAAAAGTGACAACAGCAATAAACTTGGCTCGTAAATTTCTAAATGCCAAGAAATCAAGTTTGGATTTTGAGAGAGTCAATAGGAGACACTTGCGACAAAACAAATCTAGTATGGATTCTGTTGAAAGGCAAAATTATAGATTGAATGCGGAAATGTGGAATGCTTACAGGGAAGCAATTCGTTATGTGGACGCTGCAATCTTAAAGCTTCATCCCGTGTTGAGTAATGAAGAACAGAAAAGGGTCAAGTTATCCATCTTGACAGCAATGGAGGATACCCTGGAAAGAAAGAAACTTTTTTCCTGTCTCTTCCCGTTCAAATGAAAGAAATTCCCAGAGAATTTAGTGTAGCTGATAAACTCATTTCCAAGTATCACGATGCCCAAAAAACTTTGTGGTCTTTCCGCAATAAAAAGAACTCACGAGATGTACAAAGAATGCCAAGAAGAAAAGTGTGTTTGCTTAAGGAGAAAGAAAAAGAGAAGGTGTTGGAACAACACGTACGTAACGACTACAACAAGGCAATGAACTATATTACGAAAATGAAAGGACAAATAATGTCTCTTTAAAAGGAACTTTGTATGTCAAATCTATTGTTCTTTATATAATATTTTGATATTTGTAATGTTTGATAAAACAATAAACGTAAAAAATGGGGAAGTAAACCTTTGGGTTTACTTCCCCATTTTTTTTTAAATATATTCTATACCATTGGTTCCATCAAATTATTTGAATTAAAATATATCTGAAGAAAACTTTTTATGTCAAATCTATTCCACCAATATATGTACTTCAAGTTGAACCCTAGTATGTAGACTTTTTGTAAATATTCTTAATTAACAAAAGTTTTAATTTTATATGTAAAGTAATGATTTCCTCAGTTTCAATCAAAAAGCAGTTCATCTCGAAATAAATCAAATGTGAGGAACATGACGACAGGTTTTTATTAATGAAAATTAATGAAGATATTCCCTTTAAACAAAATTGTCACTCAAATCATAAAATCCTATAATGGGGAAACCAGACAAGATATTGGCTACAATGGATTTTGTAATGTAAGAATAACTGAATATCTATGGTAAAATTATTTTCCCTTATCTTGCCACAGAATATATCAACCGGTATATTTACTTCGAGTTCAGGGTAATCATGGATACATTATAAAATTACATAAAATAAAATAATTTACGGGACTGACAATAGATCTATATATTGTCAGTCCCGCACATTATAAAATTACATAAAATAAAATAATTTACGGGACTGACAATAGATCTATATATTGTCAGTCCCGCACATTATAAAATTACATAAAATAAAATAATTTACGGGACTGACAATAGATCTATATATTGTCAGTCCCGCACATTATAAAATTACATAAAATAAAATAATTTACGGGACTGACAATAGATCTATATATTGTCAGTCCCGCACATTATAAAATTACATAAAATAAAATAATTTACGGGACTGACAATAGATCTATATATTGTCAGTCCCGCACATTATAAAATTACATAAAATAAAATAATTTACGGGACTGACAATAGATCTATATATTGTCAGTCCCGCACATTATAAAATTACATAAAATAAAATAATTTATAAACATATCAGTGCATAATAATTTATAATATTTAAATAAAAAAATACCTATTGTAAAAATATTATTATTCTAAATATAAATTTTAATAACCAGTATATTATTTAAAAAAATTCTACTAATTACATGTATCATTTCAAGGGTGGACGCGGGTGGGTAAGTATAATACATAATATATAATTTATAATATTTAAATAAAAAAATACCTATTGTAAAAATATTATTATTCTAAATATAAATTTTAATAACCAGTATATTATTTAAAAAAAATTCTACTAATTACATGTATCATTTCAAGGGTGGACGCGGGTGGGTAAGTATAATATATAATATATAATTTATAATATTTAAATAAAAAATACCAAATTATTATTCTAAATATAAATTTTAATAACCAGTATATTATTTAAAAAAATTCTACTAATTACATGTATCATTTCAAGGGTGGACGCGGGTGGGTAAGTATAATATATAATATATAATTTATAATATTTAAATAAAAAATACCAAATTATTATTCTAAATATAAATTTTAATAACCAGTATATTTCTTCTAAAAAAAAAAAAAAAAAAAAAAAAAAAAATTTTTTTTTTTTTTTTTTTTTTTTTTTTTTTTTTTTTTTTTAGAAAGTTTCTAAAATAATAATTTACAATAAGTATTTTTATTTACATGTCTTATCTCACCACAAGATATACCAAGCGGTATATTTACTTCGAGTTGAGGGTAATCATGGATACATTATAAAAATAAAAGTAAAATTACATAAAATAAATAATTTACGGGACTGACAATAGATCTATTTATTGTCAGTCCCGCACATTGTAAAATTACATAAAATAAATAATTTATAAACATATCAGTGCATAATAATTTATAATATTTAAATAAAAAAATACCTATTGTAAAATTATTATTCTAAATATAAATTTTAATAACCAGTATATTATTTAAAAAAAATTCTACTAATTACATGTATCATTTCAAGGGTGGACGCGGGTGGGTAAGTATAATATATTGTATATGATTAATAATATTTAAATAAAAAATTCCTAATTATTATTCTAAATATAAATTTTAATAACCAGTATATTATTAGAAAAAAATTCTACTAATTACATGTATCATTTCAAGGGTGGACGCGGGTGGGTAAGTATAATACATAATATATAATTTATAATATTTAAATTAAAAATACCTATTGTAAAATTATTATTCTAAAAACTTTTCCTACAAATTTATTTCTTCTAAAAAAAAAAAAAAAAAAAAATTTTTTTTTTTTTTTTTTTTTTTTTTTTTTTTAGAAGAAATAAATATTTGATTGAAAATAATAATAATCACAGATAATCTTTTCTTTGGTATTAAATTATTATTATACTCTAATATTATCATGATTGCCTTGGAATCTCTTCAGTTACTCTTTAGAACCAGCCGAGACGGAAAATGGATTACTCAACCTTACGAACTTATTGATAAACGTATTGTTGTACCTGTGGATACGCCAATTGATAAATACGGCATTGATTTTATGTTGAAATTGACTTTTAACTATCCCGTGATTGTCACTTTTTACTGCGGGGAAAAAACAACTTCATTGTATGGTCAAAGAATAACATTTTCCGGATTTGAAACTGATGGAGAATATAAACAGTTTAAACTTTTGAATATGGATCTGTTGGATAACCCAAAAGACATGGAAAGGGCTCTACAGCAAATCAAGACATTAAAACTAAAAGTCTATAGTGTTAAAGAACGTAATGCTCATAGAATACGTACTGATGGAGAAGATGTCGTAGATGGTATATTTTGTGGTGCCACGAAACAAAAATCTGATATTCATTATACCACTGTCTATGAACAGCGTGATATATATTTATTTACCTATGAAATTTGCTTTGGAGAACATGTTGAAGTGTTTTAAAGAATGTAGATTTTTTTTAAAGAATTAAAGTATTTTCTCTAAATTATTGGGTTTATTTGTAACACAATTTCATCAATATAACAACAGTAGCATCAACAATGTAGAGTACTTATATCAACGCAGAGTTCATCAATAGGATCATTATATTTATAAAGTTTTTTATGGATCACATGCTCAATAAAACCGTTGGTAAACAGGATGTTTAAACAGGATGTGATGAAATCGGATATGACATAAACAGGATGTTTAAACAGGATATGATGAAATCGGATATGACATAAACAGGATGTGATGAAATCGGATGTGTGGGCTGAAATCGGATGTGACATAAACAGGATATGACGTAAACTGGATGTGTGGGCTGAAATCGGATATGACATAAACAGGATATGACGTAAACTGGATGTGTGGGCTGAAATCGGATATGACGTAAACAGGATGTGTGGGATGAAATCATATGATGAAACCTGATGTGACGTAAACAATTTTGACTATAAATACTCAAGCTGCTCGACGTGTGTAGCAGACAGTCTGTATTTACGATCATGACTGAAGACATTGTTATTGAACCTGATATAGATGTATACATGGATGTGGATTCACCTCCACCGTTAGTAATAGATTTGGATAAATGGGAAGATTCCTCAACTTTAAACAGTCCACAGGATCTACGCAGTCCACAGGATCTACGCAGTCCACAGGATCTACGCAGTCCACAGGATCTACGCAGTCCTTGCAGTTTACAAGATCCACGCAGTTTACAAGATCCACGCAGTCCACAGGATCTACGCAGTCCTTGCAGTTTACAAGATCCACGCAGTCCTTGCAGTTTACAAGATCCACGCAGTCCTTGCAGTTTACAAGATCCACGCAGTCCTCACAAACTACAAGATCCACGCAGTCATTGCAAGGATCCTCACAAACTACAGGATCCACGCAGTCCTCACAAACTACAGGATCCACGCATCAAATATCCTGAACTGAAGAAAGTACTTAATCAAACTAACGGTGTGTGGTCCGTTGCCTCTAAAGCCACTACATCAAGATCCTCTAATGCCACTACGTCTGTTGCCTCTAATGCCACTACATTTGATGGGAATGCCACTACATCAAGGACCTCTAATGCCACTACATTTGATGGGAATGCCACTACATCAAGGACCTCTAATGCCACTACATTTGATGGGAATGCCACTACATCAAGGACCTCTAATGCCACTACATTTAAGAGAAATCAAGCAGCCGCTACATTTGTTGACGCCACATCAACGTTTAAGGGAAATCAAGCAGCCGCTACATCTGTTGACTCTAATGACACTACATTTGTTGACGCCACATCAACGTTTAAGGGAAATCAAGCAGCCGCTACATCTGTTGACTCTAATGACACTACATTTGTTGACGCCACATCAACGTTTAAGGGAAATCAAGCAGCCGCTACATCTGTTGACTCTAATGACACTACATTTGTTGACGCCACATCAACGTTTAAGGGAAATCAAGCAGCCGCTACATCTGTTGACTCTAATGACACTACATTTGTTGACGCCACATCAACGTTTAAGGGAAATCAAGCAGCCGCTACATCTGTTGACGCCACTACATCTGATGGAAATCAAACCGTCACTACATCAAGGTTTGTTGCTTCTTATAAAATGAACATAATTAATACACCTGATATGATTAATAATTTTACTTTTCCACTTTTTACAATAGATCGAAATTCTTACATTCCAGTAACTCTTACACCAGTAGCAAATAATTTGTTTAAAATCAGTCCATCTCAGCAACCAACAACACAAAAACCAACAACACAACCAACAACACAACCAACAACACAACCAACAACACAACAGCAATCAACAACACAACAGCAATCAACAACACAACAGCAATCAACACAACAACCAACACAACAGCAACCAACACAACAACCAACACAACAGCAACCAACACAACAACCAACACAACAGCAACCAACACAACAACCAACACAACAAACAACACAACCAACCAACACAACAAACAACACAACCAACACAACAAACAACACAACAACCAACACAACAACCAACACAACAGCAACCAACACAACAACCAACACAACAGCAACCAACACAACAGCAACCACAACAGCATCCAACACACCGGCAAAAAACCAATTTCACGAAACAAGAATTATTGGAAATGTTAAATCAAACAAAACTTAAAAAAGATAATAACTCTCATGCAAGTTTAAGATTTCATTTGTTAACTACACTTTTAAAATTTAAGCTAAAGTACCGTTCTGGAATAAATTATAAGAACTTCGTGGAATTTCATAATAAGCGTAAGTGCTTCAAAATCATGTATGCCGTACTTGATGAGTATTATAACAAACTGATTTCTATGCAAGAAAAATGCATTTCCTTATTTTTTATTAATGAAGCACAAAAAAATGAAGTACAGCACAACATTGAATATGCAAAGTCTGAACTCATAATTTTACATAAAAAGGTGGAGGATATTCTACAAGAATGCAATAAAAGTTGTAATATATGGAATAATTTAATGCAATCTTTGAAAAAAATGGAAGATGTGACTGTACCGCAAGTGTTTGATGCTAGATACAAACCGTACTGATGAGTAAAAACAAAACTGTACTTGCATCCCAAAATTATATCCATCTCATATTTTTCTTAATAATGTTGCCTATCTCATATATATTTTTCTCAATAATGTTGCCTATCTCATATATATTTTTCTCAATAATGTTGCCTATCTCATATATATTTTTCTCAATAATGTTGCCTATCTCATATATATTTTTCTCAATAATGTTGCCTATCTCATATATATTTTTCTCAATAATGTTGAACATCTTATATTTGTCTCAATAATGTTGAACATCTTATATTTGTCTCAATAATGTTGAACATCTTATATTTGTCTCAATAATGTTGAACATCTTATATTTGTCTCCATAATGTTGAACATCTTATATTTGTCTCAATAATGTTGAACATCTTATATTTGTCTCAATAATGTTGAACACCTTATATTTATTTGTCTCAATAATGTTGAACATCTCAGATTTATCCTATGATGATTTGAAACGTATAATAAATATATGTATAAAAAAGAAATGAGCTTAATGTTTGATTTAAATTTTTATTCATATATAAGTAACATATACATTAAAAATAATATATAACAATCTATATACATTGATGACAATTAAAATAAAAAAAAATATTTTCAAAATATTTGCAACATGTCTTGCATCATAATTAAAAATAATATATAACAATCTATATATATTGATGACAATTAAAATAAAAAAAAATATTTTCAAAATATTTGCAACATGTCTTGCATCATAATTAAAAATAATATATAACAATCTATATATATTGATGACAATTAAAATAAAAAAAAATATTTTCAAAATATTTGCAACATGTCTTGCATCATAATTAAAAATAATATATAACAATCTATATATATTGATGACAATTAAAATAAAAAAATATTTTCAAAATATTTGCAACATGTCTTGCATCATAATTAAAAATAATATATAACAATCTATATACATTGATGACAATTAAAATAAAAAAAAAATAGTTACAAAATATTTGCAAATGTCAACATATCTTGCGAATTTGGATCATAATTAAATGCTGTGTAATTTGGATAAACTGTATCATTTACCACTTGCATTTTCTGAATATCAAACAAAGATAAGTCAGTCATGGTTGATTCTTCTTTAGAATCCCGCGTCAACCAAACAAAATCTTCATCTACTGGTTTGTCAGAAAAGTTTTCTGGAGAAAACATTTCGTCTAAATAATGCGATAGTGAAATTTCATTATAGATATCCAAGTCTTTTGTATCGTTATTATCATCGTTTAATTTAATACGTTTGTTTATATTTTCTAGTTCAGGTCCTTTCCGCTTACCTGTTTGATCGGCACTGTCTTGTGGGTCGATACTTTTTTGTGAATCGGCACTTTTTTGTGAATCGGCACTTTTTTGTGAGTCGGCACTTTTTTGTGACAGCAAGTTGACACTTTCTTGTAAGGTACAAAAAGTTTGATCGACACTGTCTTGTACGGTAAAGTTGACACTGTCTTGTAGAGTACACAAAGTTTGATCGACACTGTCTTGTAGAGTACCCAAAGTTTGATCGACACTGTCTTGTAGAGTACCCAAAGTTTGATCGATACTGTCTTGTGAGTTGACACTGTCTTGGGGGTTGACACTGTCTTGTACTGTAGGGTTGACACTGTCTTGTACGGTAGAGTTGACACTGTCTTGTACGGTAGAGTTGACACTTTCGGCAGGTGACAAGTCGACACTTTCTTGTACGGTAGGCAAGGTTTGGTAATTTCTTTGAAGTAAAACAGTTTTTTGCAGGGTAGGCAAGGAAACACTCTCTTGTACGTAAAAGTCAAATATGCATTTCCACGACGTGAAGAAAAAATAATATGTTCCAGAGTCTATTGCATGATTATTGGTTAAAACTGCTTTATCAAAACTATTGATGACATCCGTCTCCAATGGAATGGTATTTGCACATCTCAAAATGGAAATTTTTTCTTCATTCAAATACATGCTTGCCTTTACAGGATTGAACAGATATACATAGATAGGTGTTGCCTTATTATATACTTTAAATACGTGTTGTGACTGAGGTGGAACCTTTTGCATACCCAAAGTAAAATATTTACTTGTATAAAATCTCGTTTCTTCAATGATGGCTCCTATATCTTTACGCCCACTCGTGAGAGCACCGTAAAACAAATGCAGTTTTCCTTCTTTGATAGCAATTTTTTTCTTCATCACCTGAATATTTATATATTCTTTTGAAACCTTAAAAACTCCAATCTCTTGTTCAATTTTATATCCATCATTATGACAAAAAACATTAAGCTTAATGGATACTTCATTAGATTCCATCATCGTTAATTGCTTCAGATGCTACTGCTTTAGAGTATGTTGTTGGCAGTACTTTTATACACAAAATATTTTTAGCGGATGTGACATCACTGTAAACAAAACATCTGATTCGTTGAATCCGCACTTCCTGTAGTTGGCCAATAGAAAGTTTTAGCGGATGTGACATCACTGTAAACAAAACATCTGATTCGTTGAATCCGCACTTCCTGTAGTTGGCCAATAGAAAGTTTTAGCGGATGTGACATCACTGTAAACAAAACATCTGATTCGTTGAATCCGCACTTCCTGTAGTTGGCCAATAGAAAGTTTTAGCGGATGTGACATCACTTTGCAAACCAACTTTGGTTCATTTCTTCACTAAGGATAAAGTGATTGTCGTACAACATGTGTTAAATTCCCATTTCTTCACTAAGGATAAAGTGATCGCTGTACAACATGTGCTAAATTCTCATTTCTTCACTAAGGATAAAGTGATTGCCGTACAACATGTGCTAAATTCTCATTTCTTCACTAAGGATAAAGTGATTGCCGTACAACATGTGCTAAATTCTCATTTCTTTGCTAAGGATAAAGTGATTGCCGTACAGAAAAGGCTTAATAGGTGAGTAATTTCTTTTTCCTTTTAGGTTGTTGTTCAAAATAGGTATCTAAGCATTCAACAATTTCTAGAAAATATGTGTTCAATTGTTTACATTCTTCCAATGTTAAAAAATCCATTCCTTATCATTAATAATCAATAACGAACCTGAACGAGTGACGAGAAATCCAGTTGACGTTAGTAACGTAAAAGAATAACTTGAGTAGGGCCAATTTCTAAAATATTCCTTAAATAATGGATAAGTTAGAGAGATAGTGGAACCAATTGCAGTAATAAAAATTAATGGAAACGCTCCCTTTAAACGAAACTGTATTTTTGATGTATCACTCAAATCATAAGTTCTATAATAGGATTCAGACATTACGCGGACAAAATATTTAAATTAAAAATATCTATGGTATAATTATTTCCTAAAAACTTTCTATAACTTTATTTCTAAAAAAAAAAAAAAAAAAAAAAAAAAAAAAAATTTTTTTTTTTTTTTTTTTTTTTTTTTTGAAAGTTTTAAAAATAATATTTTACAATACGTATTTTTATTTCTATGTCTTTCTCACCACAGGATATATCAACTGCTATATTTACTTCGAGTTGAGGGTAACCAATGGATAAATTATAATAACACGTTGCTGTAATATGATTTGTTAATTTTTCACCGGATGTGATATCATTCCGTTATTGCGACATGATGTGTTCATTCTTTCACCGGATGCAACATTTCTCCGTGTTGTGCAAACGACATATTTGTTCACCAGATGTGATTTGAGAGTTTTTTTCAAAGTATTCCGGAATTATTGTATCCAAACGCTTCTAAAATCTCTTATTCATACATAAGCTTTGACCCTTAAACAATGATCACTACCTGAACTTTGACCCTTAAACAATGATCACTACCTGAACTTTGACCCTTAAATTATATTCTAATAACTTTAGGTGTAAATTTTACTTCTCCTAAAAAAAAAAAAAAAAAAAAAAAAATTTTTTTTTTTTTTTTTTTTTTTTTTTTTTTTTTTTAGGAGAAATAAAATGTAACAAAATATTTTAAAAGAATAAATGTATCATAGACATTTTTAATTCAAACATCATTTCTCTCCACGAGATATATCCATCAGTATATTTTCTTAAGTTTCGTCTAGTTGTGGATTTATTATTTATACATTGCTACAAAAGGATAAATCAGGTAATACTTTCCTATTTTCTTTAAAACGTAGCATTTATGGATTGCGACAGTTTAAATTCTTTTATAGTTAACGTAAAAACTCTTGAAAATCAGAAATTTTTAGCTTTATTGCGGTCTATTATATAGAATGCGCAAGGTTGTTTTAAGGAGGGGACACGTCATAAATTTCTTATTTTTTTTTTAACTTATTAAGAAAAACATTCAGAGGAATCCAGATTTGACCGGATGTATTTCATAACCGGATGTGTTTCATAACCGGATGTGTTTCATAACCGGATGTGTTTCATAACCGGATGTGTTTCATAACCGGATGTGTTTCATAACCGGATGTGTTGCATAACCGGATATGTTTCATAACCGGATGTGTTTCATAACCGGATATGTTTCATAACCGGATATGTTGCATAATCTAAAGAATATAAATAGGGAAAAGTCAAACATTTAATATACTCCTTCTCTGAAAGTGGTTAATAATGTGTCTCACCCTGATTAACGAGCATGGAGTGACTACAATATTTCACTGTAGTCAAAATAAAAATCATATGATGCTAAAATACCGCATGACGCCGAACAAACTGTATATAACCAGTTATGGAGATAACGATCGTGATGAACTGGATTCGATCATTGAACGTGATCATGTGGATTTTATGATACTAAATGACATTCCCCGGAACAACTACAATGATGAAGTTGTGGACTTGATTTACAAAGTCAGGATCAGCAAAGAAGACGCCATCAATGGATTATTGATTGGAAGATTTTTACTGACTGAGTACACTGTGAAATTGACCTATCCTGACTATTACATGGACTATTGTGTGGGAGTCGTCTTGACGGACGATGTGGTGAATTGTTTAAAAGTATTAAAGCACGATTGTAATGTTTATCATCACTGATACTCCTTATGGAACTATATTCATTAATCAATCAAGGAATCTGTCTTATAACCTTGAATTGTCACATATTGTAAATATCTTTTCTTTTTTGAAACAATAAAGACGAAAAAAATAAGGAAGAGAATCCCAATTTTTTGAGGGATTCTCTTCCTTATTTTTTTTATAAAGTATTTTAACCAATGGTTCTTCATTATGAAGAAAAATACAACATTTTTAAAGATACAACGTCATTTAAACAACAACAACAATGTTTAAAACTCTGAATTTTTTTTTTTTTGAATGGTATCAAGCATATGTCAAAAAATATCCGATCCGAGCAATGGCAAGTTTCAGTTGGTAGTAGGGTTATACAAATGTTGCAGCAGTATATTATTAATATACAACGTAACAACACGTTATGTGTCTTTAAAATGTAACCGAGTTTGGGTAAAATTATAAGATTTTATTTCTTCTACAACAGATTTCATGTTTAATTTTGAACGTGCCATATAACAAAAATGAATATAACAAAATGAATGAATGTATGCTTTTCAAGTCTCCTCTTAATGCATGATTCCAATGGTTAAAATCCTAGTTGAACTAGGAGATCAGTATACTATCAATTTAGTAAAATATTATGCACATCTTCTTTTATATCATCAAAAGAAAGCTTGCTGACTACATTTATCCCTCTTTTCCTATACAAAAGTTGCAGCGGTATATGATTAATATTCAATTTAGTAAAATATTATGCACATCTTCTTTTATATCATCAAAAGAAAGCTTGCTGACTACATTTATCCCTCTTTTCCTATACAAAAGTTGCAGCGGTATATGATTAATATTCAATTTAGTAAAATATTATGCACATCTTCTTTTATATCATCAAAAGAAAGCTTGCTGACTACATTTACCCCTCTTTTTCTATACAAAAGTTGCAGCGGTATATGATTAATATACAACGTAATAACAGGTCATGTGTTTTTAATGGTTTAGGTAAAATTATAAGATTTTATTTCTTCTTCTTCAACAACAAATTTCATGTTTAATTTTGAACGTGTCATATAACAAAAAATGAATAAATGTCTCCTCTTAATGCATGATTCCAATGGTTAAAAACTTTGCCAAAAAAAATGGGGAAAGAGGGCCTAAGCCCTCTTTCCCCATTTTTTTCCACTTTTATTTAAAAAAAATATATTTACAGTAATGTACAAAAAGTATGACGATTTACAATGATTGAATATGAAATGATAACAAAGACTGATTATCATTCTTGGAGAATGTAGTATCAATTTTATACTGTCCTTCACGTGATGAAGTCTCTAAAAGAGGTATGATGGCTGGTTCTACTTCCATCCACGGAACAGTTATTAAAAGTTCATCAATTTCTGAATCTGTTAGAACCTCAGTTTCCGCTTTTGAAGCTGTCAGATTATGCACTTCTGTCTTTTGTGGAGGAATCTCTTTAAAATTTTGTGGCAATCCATGAGGCAGAATTTTCATTCTTGAGAAGAGGCATTTTACTTCTCTATGACGTCTGTCCTCTCTATGACGTCTGTCCTCTCTATGACGTCTGTTCTCTCTATGACGTCTCCTCCTATTCTTTAACAGCGGGACATAGTCTTTATCCCCAGTAAAATCCGGGACATCCATGTCCACGTAACTTGTTCGTAAAACAGGTCTTAACTCATACATGATGCAGTTATGAAGTATTAAAAATTAGTGCCAGCTCTTTTATATTCCTCTCTTTACAGGATATGACGTAACCAGATATGACGTAACCAGATATGACGTAACCAGATATGACGTAACCAGATATGACGTCTTCATAACAAGATATGAAATCTTCAAATAACAAGATATGAAATCTTCAAATAACAAGATATGAAACCAGATATGACGTCTTCATAACAAGATAAATCTTCAAATAACAAGATAAACCGGATTTTGAATAACACAAACCTTATTTAGAATACTTGGTGAAAGCATGTGCCTCACTCTGATTAATCAACACGGAGTAACAACAACATTTCATTGTAGTTTTCTTGGAAAGCACATGACTTTAAAATATCGCATGACATTGGATAAAATATTTATTATTAGTTATGGGTACAACGATCAAGATTATCTAGAATCCATCTTTAAATACGATTTTGTAGATTTTATGGTACTAAATGACATTCTCCCAAACAACTACAAAGATGAACTTGTGGATGTAATGTATAAAACTGAAATCTGCAAACAAGATGCCATTGACGGATTAATGACTGGAAAATTCTTATTGGCCGAGTATACTGTGAAATTAAATTATCCCGATTATTATAAAGAATATTTTATGAGTGTCGTTCTAGTGGACGATGTGGTCAATTGTTTAAAAGCGTTAAAGCACGATTGTGATGTATATTTACATTGATATGCTCACACATGTCTTTTTTGAACTTTCCTTATAGGGAACTATTTTATCATCATCATGTGTCTATCTCTCATTCAAGAAAATGGAATTATATGTTCATTTGAGTGTAGTATTGGAGAAAGGAAACATCTACACATCATATACGTCATGAAACTTGAGGACAAAACGTTATTACAGGGTGAGAATGATCCAGAATATTTAAAAGACATTTTAGAAGACAATGTAACATGTATTCTACTCAACGATTTAAAATCTGAAAACTCTGAATATAAAAAAAAAGTACGCGTCAGTTATAAATCGACATCCATCAGTAAAAATGAAGCTATGCAAGGATTATTGGAAGGAATTTTTTTATTGACAAAAGTGCAAAGTCCTGAAAATAAGATACTTTTTGGTGTGGTATCAGTCGAGGATGAAGTGGTCCCATGTTTAAAAAAATAAAGTACGATTGTCATATTTATGTATAATAATACGTCAAAATTGTAACATTTGTCCTCCTTTTTTTCTGTAAAATGTTTGACTTGCAATAAAGATTAGGAAAAAAAGAATTTAAGACATTTTATTATGCATAACCTCGTATCAAAATAGGTCATCACATTTTCTCAGTAAACAGGATGTAGAAAAGAGATAACCTCGTATCAAAATAGGTCATCACATTTTCTCAGTAAACAGGATGTAAATAACCTCGTATCAAAATAGCTCATCTCTCAGTAAACAGAATGTAAAAAAGAGATAACCTCGTATCAAAATAGGTCATCTCTCAGTAAACAGGATGTAGAGACTAGTATTTAAACGAAAAACTCTGCATCACAGAACACAAGATTCCACATCACAGAGTATTCTACTCCGCATAATAATGTGTCGTCTAGGAAGTGATGAATACGATTCTCAAAGCGATAATTATGAACATGAACGGAATTCTCAAAGCAGTCATGGTGATGTAATATTATATTTGCACGAAATTCATCATGAACCGCACGAAGGATGTATTATTCAATCTAATATTCAACCAGATGACATTCAACAAGAAATATACTGGCATGATGAAGACTTTGAACAAGAACTTCAACAAGATGACATTCAACAAGAACCATACTGGGATGAAGACTTTGAACAGGAACCACTTCAACAAGATGACATTCAACAAGAACCATACTGGGATGAAGACTTTGAACAGGAACCACTTCAACAAGAATCATTTCAACAAGAACCATACTGGGATGAAGACTTTGAACAGGAACCACTTCAACAAGAATCATTTCAACAAGAACCATACTGGGATGAAGACTTTCCACAATAATTATATAATGAAATGAAGATTTTTCAACAAAAACTGGATACTTCTTTAACGAAAAACTGAATATATTTTAATCAGAACTGGATATATTTTACGTTCTCTACACATTTAGTTCATTTTGATTGTTAAAAATATATAAGATTGTTGTAAATATATATATTTGTATAGATTTTTTTAACAATAAAGACAAAAAAAATGGGGAAGAGAATTTCCAATACCGGAAATTCTCTTCCCCATTTTTTTAAGTTTTTATTAACCATTGGGTTCATTATATTTTCTTATCACATTTCATTAATATAGATTTCTTTTTTAACCTAAAGGATTATACAAACAATCAATTTTTAATAATAAGTATCAGTTACAATTTTTTAATGCACACCTCATGAATTATACAAATAAGCAATTTTTTTTAATAATGAGTCAATTCAATATAAAAGAAATACTTTAAATATATTTATCTTCGTTGTTTTTTTGACGATTCTCCATAACTTTCACTTTCCCTTCCGTGACTTTTACCATATGGTTCTCCAACCTTTTGCTTTTTAGCCCAAGATTCTGTATCATCAAGTCCATGTACTTTTGTTTGTTTAACTTCAGCTTCTAATTTTTGAATCTGTTTAATTATTCTCTCCCCTCGATCGGGTAACCTATCAGCATATTCATTATAAAGTTTTTGCTTTTCTTCAATGGTACGTCTGTGCATTCTTAATTAATGAACATATTATAGAAGAGGGGGGATTATGTCATAATGAAAAAAACTTGTCATAATGGATTATACAAACAATCATTTGGTACACTCAATTGTCATCGCAAAACAAATACTATTGTGACATACATGATCTTTGTTATTTTTTAGACGATTCTCCATAAAAGCTACCTTTGTGACCATATGGTTCTTCAACCTTTGGTTTTTTAATTAAAGATTCTTCATCGCATCCCTGTTCTTTTATTTGTTTAATCTCAAGTTCTAATTTTTCAATCTGTTGTAATATTTTTTCCCTTCGATCCAATAACTTGTCAAGATCTTCATCATGAAATTCGTACTTTTCCTCAGTGGTACGTCTGTCCATTCTTATTTAATGAACAAATCATGGAGGAAATAAATTATAATTAATATATAATTAATATTTACCTTCGTTGCTTTTTAGATTCACAAGAACTATTTTCACATTCCCTTCCGTAATTTTTACCGTATTGTTGTTCTCCAACCTTTTGCTTTTTAACCAAAGATTCAGAATCATCTGATCCACGTACTTTAGTATTTTGTGGACAATGATCCCGATAATGTTGAATTTCTGCTTCTAATTTTTGAATCTGCTTTATCACTTTCTGCCTTTGATCAGGTAACCCATCATAAAATTTTACCTTTTCCTCAATGGTACGTCTCTGCATTCTTAATTAATTAACAAACCAGCAAAGAAAGAAAGCAAGTCATGAGGGGGAATGAACAAATCAGAAAGGAAGTCATGAACAAATCAGAAAGGAAGTCATGAACAAATCAGAAAGGAAGTCATGAACAAATCAGAAAGGAAGTCATGAACAAATCAGGAAGGAAGTCATAAACAAATCAGAAAGGAAGTCATGAAACAAATCAGGAAGGAAGTCATGAACAAATCAGGAAGGAAGTCATGAACAAATCAGGAAAGGAAGTCATGAACAAATCAGAAAGGAAGTCATGAACAAATCAGAAAGGAAGTCATAAACAAATCAGAAAGGAAGTCATAAAAACAAATCAGGAAGGAAGTAAAGAAAAAAATGAACGAATCAGGAGGTTGTAAAGGGAAAAAATGAACAAATCAGAAAGGTTGTAACGAAATAAAAATGAACGATCGTATCCTGTATGGACAAAATGTTATTTAACAGAATCAACAGTCTTCTTGACTGACTGGGTAACATCTTGTTGAATAATATGGATGCAAAACAAATAATGGCGTTGCGGATTATTAAAACGTGGATACTGCATGATGTGTTTCCGGCACTACCGAGTGAATTTGACGACGCATCTCCAGAAGTGATGCATGCTATAAACTTGGCAAAAAACTTTCTAGATGCTAAATTTGCCAAATGGGATTTTGAAAATCAAAACGTAGAATGGCGTTTAAGGAGATTGAATCTCGGTAAAGACATTCAAAAGAGAAGTGCTAGAATTGAAGCTGATGAAAGACAACGTGTTAAATTGGAATTTGAAATGTGGAATACCTACAATAAAGCAGTTCAGTATATAAACTCTACAATCGCTAAAGCTACTGTTGAATCCTCTTGAAGAAACAAAAGGGGGAATTGTATTCATTGAAATGTATTGAATCTAAAAATAAATGACAAAGAAATAATAGTGAATAATAGTTGATTTATTTTATCCAAACATCCTTGTAATCTCATGACAAAATAAAATTATTATCTGTTAATGATTGCAAGTTTACATTCTTTCCATAAATCAAATCTCTTTACATCACACCTTATAAGATCGAACACAAGTTTTTCCGTTTCATCATATTCATTATTTACAGAAAGGTCTTCCATAAATCTAACCAGTTTACAGTTTTCTATAGATTCTTGCATGACTTTATAACCCATAAGTGTCATCATATGTTGTAAAAGAGTTATGTCAAATGCGGTCATCACTTCAAGGGATTCTACAATATCCTTCAATGCTTCCAACACTTGTTTTTCATTTTCCAAAATCCTACCGTTGCTTTCAAATTCAAAAGATATCCTGCTTTCCAAAGTATTTACAATGTGCTGTCGTTCCTCTTCACATTCTACTAACTTTTCAAACTTGACAATAAACTGTTGTACTCTTGACCTGAAACTCATCTTGGTATACTTGTAAAAGGCTGTTTTAAAGAAATTATAAATTGTAGAAACTTGATCTAAGGAATCTAAATAAAATTATAAATTGTAATACAACTTTATGTTCTTTAAAACTTTTTCTAAAAAAAAAAAAAAAAAAAAAAAAATTTTTTTTTTTTTTTTTTTTTTTTTTTTTTTTAGAAAAAGTTTTTGTAAAAGATTTAGAAAAGAAAAAAATAATATTATACTACATTTCTTTTCCATCTCCAATAAGGAATAACTGTAGTATTACTCTCATAATCAGAATGATGCGCATGTGGTATTGGACCGTCTGCAAGCAACAGCATATTCAATTCTTCACACCTTTTATGACAACAGGGACTACAATTTTCCTCATTCTTCTGTTGAAGTAAAATGTGAAATTGTGATTCAAAAAGTTTCAACATACGCATTCCTCTAGCAACGTGTAAACAGTTATTACCCTTTTCATCTCTCAATGAAAAATCACACTTGAACATTATTTTTTCCATCATCGGAACCAACGATTCATCAGCGGCAACTCTGAAGAAAAATGGTCTACATGTGTCTTCTTCATACTGATTAACATCACCATACAAAGAAAGTGCTTGATCTATCAAACATGGATAATAATAACCTATATATACTACAGCAGAACCCGGTATTTCATCTGCGACTTGGAGTAAATGTTCAACGTTTCCTGTCCAAATATTACAGTCTTTGAAATTGATCCACTGCTTAAGACGGTAAAGTAATTCTTTTGTTATTTTCTTTGGAGACTTGTTTAAAACTGCAGTCATGTGCCTTTTGTCTACGTGATGATTTTCCAAACTTGTCAAAATATCGTCTCTTTCTGAATACACCAGACAATATAATTCGTATTTAGTGATATACAGTTTTGATAGTTTTTGAAGACACGACGCAATAACGTCATAATTTTGTAATTCCACAGCTAGTTTATAGAGGGAATGTAATTGTCGTTCAACTAAAATATGCATCTTTTGTAATAATACATCCGTAGGTTGATTTTTATTCATAAAAAATGCAAGTGCAAGCATTAATCCATAATCAGTTTCACTTGGTGGCGGTTCTTTCAATTCAATATACTTTAAATCAATGTAAAAATTTTTAAAACACTTGACAAAAATATCACTATCCATGGGATAATTTTTTGCGATAATGGATGCAATGGAACGGTTTTCCAGTACTAAATTGACGTTGAATTCTTTACGATTCAACAAGATTAGCATGATATCATCCAATCGATGAGTTGCCGCAAAGTGTCCCAAAGACTGTTTGTTCATAATATTCACTTTAAATTCTGGATCTTTAATAATTTGTAAGAACGTATTATACGTGGCAAAACGTTTTCTCCACTGGTGTACATTATTTTCAATCTTTGTCGGTCGAAAAATCCAAGGGTATTTAGAATACACACGGTTTAATTTATTACGACGTATCCATTTTACAACGGCGTGTGGAGCAATATCCATATTTTTGTATTTAATAATTTATTTATTGTTGTCTTGTGACATAAAAATTTATATAAAATATTTTCCACAAGATAAATTCTCTCAAAAAAAAAAAAAAAAAAAAAAAAAAAAAAAAAATTTTTTTTTTTTTTTTTTTTTTTCTTCCCCCTTTAAAAATATTTTATATATTAGATACCACATATTTTAGTGGTATCTAATATATAAAATATAAATAGCAATATTAACTAGTAATGTTGCTGCCATTCAGTAACATGATGCCGTACGTTTTACATGATCAAGATGCCATACGTAAAGTGTAAGATGATGCTATACCATTCACAGTGAGTACATAATTATTTTTTTGAAATATATAAAAATACAATACTTACCATTCGGGAAACGTTTTTATCTTATTTATTTTTACGAGACATGTTTTATTTGTTACAGTTGCTGTCCCAGTATTTATTTACTTATTATAACATAAAGTCGTTTCATGTTACAATAATAAATTTGTTACCCGCAAAATATTCTTGTAAATTTATAGGTGCTAAACTATTGTAAATATATTCTTTATTATATAGGATTACAAAATGTTGCATTTCTGGCGTGAAATGTAAAAATGTATTAGTTGAAAGTATACAATGAGATTAGACAGAAATCACGTGACTAGACATGGCTTCCGTCGGGTCACGTAACTTCTTTAAACACGGATCATAATTGTTTCATGTTATAATAATAAGTTTGTTACCCGCAAAATATTCTTGTAAATTTATAGGTGCTAAACTATTGTAAATATTTTCTTTATTATACAGGATTACAAAATACTGCATTTCTGGCGTGAAATGTAAAAATGTATTAGTTGAAAGTATACAATAAGATTAGACAGAAAGTACGTGACTAAACAGGATTTCTGTCGGGTGTCACGTAATTTCTTTAACGCTTAACTATCGTAGATATTCTCTTTATTATATACGATTACAAAACGTTGCATTTCTGGCGTAAAATACAAAAGTACATTAGTTAAGTATCCAAATGAGACTAGACGGGTATTACGTGACTAGACTTTCAAATCAAGTCTAGTCATCTCATTTCACGTCTAAAATACAGTTTGGTTTAAAGAATGTCACCATTAATTTTCACTACTACAAGATATTAAAGAAAAACATATCACCTTCCTTTGTGTAACTACATGGAACTTGAAGTAAATATAATGAGTGACATTTGTCGTCAAGGAATAAAAAATCTTTTATGATACATTAGTTTCCTGAAAACTTTTCTCACAAAAACTTTTCTCAAAAAAAAAAAAAAAAAAAAAAAAAAAAAAAAAAAATTTTTTTTTTTTTTTTTTTTTTCTTCCCCTTTATAAAATATTTTATATACTAGATACCACATGTTTTAGTAGTATCTAATATATAAAATATTAATATTATATATATATATATATATATATATATATATATCTTGTAAATATCGATATTATATGTTTATTTTTCATACAAGTATCGACATTGCACAAGGTACATATTTTAAAATGCATAAAGATACAACCAGTTGGATAGGTTGCAACTATTTATTAATTGGATACAAATTCAGCCCAAACAGGGACTCGAACCCTGGTCCGTTAGGTTAAAAGCCTAACGCTCTACCAACTGAGCTACTTGGGCACGTGATATTGTATCTTAGAAATATAGATGTATTTATTTATTATTTTAAATTATTGTTAATCATTATAGTTGCTGACCTAGTTATTTATTATTATAAATAATAGTTGTTACCCCAAACTGCAAAATATTCTTGTAAATTTACATATGCTTAACTATCGTAAATATTCTCTTTATTATATACGATTACAAAACGTTGCATTTCTGGCGTAAAATACAAAAGTACATTAGTTAAAGTATCCAAATGAGAGAGCTATCACGTGACTAGATGGATATCACGTGACTAGACTTTCAAATCAAGTGACTAGTCATCTCATTTCACGTCTAAAATACAGTTTGGTTTAAAGAATGTCACCATTAATTTTCACTACTGCAAATAGTTTTTTTTGCCTGAGATATTAAAGAAAAACATGTCACCTTCCTTTGTGTAACTACATGGAACTTGAAGTAAATATAATGAGTGACATTTGTCGTCAAGGAATAAAAAATATTTTATGATAAATTAGTTTCCTGAAAACTTTTCTCACAAAAACTTTCTCACAAAAAAAAAAAAAAAAAAAAAAAAAAATTTTTTTTTTTTTTTTTTTTTTCTTCCCTTTATAAAATATTTTATATACTAGATACCACATGTTTTAGTAGTATCTAATATATAAAATATTAATATTATATATATCTTGTAAATATCGACATTATATGTTTATTTTTCATACAAGTATCGACATTGCACAAGGTACATATTTTAAAATGTATAAAGATACAACCAGTTGGATAGGTTGCAACTATTTATTAATTGGATACAAATTCAGCCCAAACAGGGACTCGAACCCTGGTCCGTTAGGTTAAAAGCCTAACGCTCTACCAACTGAGCTACTTGGGCACGTGATATTGTATCTTAGAAATATAGATGTATTTATTTATTATTGTTAATCATTATAGTTGCTGACCTAGTTATTTATTATTATAAATAATAGTTGTTACCCCCAAACTGCGAAATATTCTTGTAAATTTACATATGCTTAACTATCGTAAATATTCTCTTTATTATATAAGATTACAAAACGTTGCAATTCTGGCGTGAAATACAAAAGTACATTAGTTAAAGTATCCAATGAGAGAGCTATCACGTGACTAGATGGATATCACGTGACTAGATGGATATCACGTGACTAGTCATCTTATTTCACGTCTAAAATACAGTTTGGTTTAAAGAGTGTCTCCATTAATTTTCACTACTGCAAATAGTTTTTTTGCCTGAGATATTAAAGAAAAACATGTCACCTTCCTTTGTGTAACTACATGGAACTTGAAGTAAATATAATGAGTGACATTTGTCGTCAAGGAATAAAAAATATTTTATGATACATTAGTTTCCTGAAAACTTTTCTCACAAAAACTTTTCTCACAAAAACTTTCTCACAAAAAAAAAAAAAAAAAAAAAAAATTTTTTTTTTTTTTTTTTTTTTTTTTCTTCCCCTTTATAAAATATTTTATATACTAGATACCACATGTTTTAGTAGTATCTAATATATAAAATATTAATATTATATATATCTTGTAAATATCGACATTATATGTTTATTTTTCATACAAGTATCGACATTACACAAGGTACATATTTTGAAATGTATAAAGATACAACCAGTTGGATAGGTTGTAACTATTTATTAATTGGATACAAATTCAGCCCAAACAGGGACTCGAACCCTGGTCCGTTAGGTTAAAAGCCTAACGCTCTACCAACTGAGCTACTTGGGCACGTGATATTGTATCTTAGAAATATAGATGTATTTATTTATTTATTATTGTTAATCATTATAGTTGCTGACCTAGTTATTTATTATTATAAATAATAGTTGTTACCCCCAAACTGCGAAATATTCTTGTAAATTTACATATGCTTAACTATCGTAAATATTCTCTTTATTATATAAGATTACAAAACGTTGCAATTCTGGCGTGAAATACAAAAGTACATTAGTTAAAGTATCCAATGAGAGAGCTATCACGTGACTAGATGGATATCACGTGACTAGATGGATATCACGTGACTAGATGGATATCACGTGACTAGATGGATATCACCATCTAGTCATCTCATAAACAACTCATACAAATTATTATATATCGTGATACTATACATCAGGATATGTTTATCGTGTCATTAAGGTTTAAATGATATTTACGGAGTGTGTCCATTAATTTTTCATTACTACAAAAAATGGTTCATTTGGTTTTTTTCCCCTTTTCTGAGATTATTTAAAAAATTACAATATTTGGCCCAAGTTTAATGTTTTTTTCAAGTTAGGAAACTCTACTGAATTTCTTGTTAGGCTCATACATATATAAAAAAATTGGAAATTATTACCTGATTTATCCTTTTGATATCTATATGGAAACTGGTGTCATCAAACCATAACATAGAAACTTTTGTAAATTATATATAATATGAAAAAATACAAAGGCGTTCCGGAGGCCAAGCGAAGCGCAGGCCGTAGGATAAGCTTTTGTATTTTTTCATATTATATATAATTTACAAAAGCCTACTTACTAAGGAATACATTCCATGTTCTCTAGTTGGTGTATTCTTATTCCTAATTATCTTATTTCTATTTTTTTATTGAAAACAATTAAGAGTACTGTGTATGGTACTAAAATCTTATTCTAAAATTATTATCCTATAAACTTTTCTCACAAAAATATTTCTCCTAAAAAAAAAAAAAAAAAAAAAAAAAAAAAAAAAAAAAATTTTTTTTTTTTTTTTTTTTTTTTTTTTTTTTTCCATTGCGGTATAATACATTATTACAAAGTTGGGTAAGCGTACGTATTTAAAGAATGGATCCTTGCTCATGTTTTCTGAAAATATATAGATTTTTCGACCATGGGATTTCTTCAAATTATCTCTCATCTTCAGATATAAAATAAAATAATTTAACTTTGAACGTAATGTCTGACTTACCATCTTATTCTTCTTATCCTCACGGTGAAAAATATCAGTGTCCAATATGTAATCATGTAATAAATGTTTATAAAGCGAGTGATCATGTCAAAAGACATGATAAATTTCAATCTAAAGTCTGTTTTTTCTGCTGGGAGAATTTTGAATACTTGGATGATCAACATCGTCGAGAATGTGCTGCTGCGGCGAATAAACGTTGGAAACAAAAAGACATTGATGATGTCGACAATTCCGTAGATGATGACACAGCAATTTTTCAAAATACGAAAATGAAAACAATTTTGGACATAAATAATGATATTTGGCTTCATGGAACAAATGTAGCAAAAGCATTATGCTATAAAAATCCCAGTTCAGCGATATCTGCGCATGTTTCGGAAAATAATATACGTAAAGGTGAAGAAATTTTATGTTTATACGGATTACGGGATCAGTCACGTTATATCAGCTTAACCGGACTTGACGAACTTATTAAAAAAACGCGTAAACCCCAATCCCGCCTGTTTAAGAAATGGATTCTTGCTAAGGTGTTGCCAGAATTACGCAAGTGCCATCAAATAACGGAAATGTAAGGCTAAATGGATGGATGAAATAAATGGAAAAAATTGTACATCTTTTGGGTTGCGTGTGGTGAATAAATAATAAAACATCTTTTGGTTTCGTGTACATCTTTTGGGTTGCGTGTGGTGAATAATACATCTTTTGGTTTCGTGTACATCTTTTGGGTTGCGTGTGGTAAATAAATAATAATACATCTTTTGGTTTCGTGTACATCTTTTGGGTTGCGTGTGGTAAATAAATAATAATACATCTTTTGGTTTCGTGTACATCTTTTGGGTTGCGTACATCTTTTGGGTTGCGTGTGGTGAATAATACATCTTTTGGTTTCGTGTACATCTTTTGGGTTGCGTGTGGTGAATAAATAATAATACATCTTTTGGTTTCGTGTACATCTTTTGGGTTGCGTGTGGTGAATAAATAATAATACATCTTTTGGTGGCGTGTACATCTTTTGGGTTGCGTGTGGTGAATAATACATCTTTTGGTTTCGTGTACATCTTTTGGGTTGCGTGTGGTGAATAATACATCTTTTGGTTTCGTGTACATCTTTTGGGTTGCGTGTGGTGAATAAATAATAATGCATCTTTTGGTGGCGTGTACATCTTTTGGTTGCGTGTGGTGAATAAATAATAATGCATCTTTTGGTGGCGTGTACATCTTTTGGTTGCGTGTGGTGAATAATACATCTTTTGGTGGCGTGTACATCTTTTGGTTGCGTGTGGTGAATAAATAATAATACATCTTTTGGTGGCGTGTTGGAAGTGTGCCATATCGTTACAAATTTTGGTGTTTTCATTAAAAAGTTTGTAAATCCCGTTAATGTGTGTGTGGAGAATATCGTTGATGCGTGAGGAGACTAAATAATTGTATTTTGAATTAAATGTTTACCAAATTGAGAGTATATTTTTCGTTTAATAAAAACATAACTGACGGTAAAACATAACTCGCAGTGCTAAAAACATAAGTCTCTGAGTGTACAACGAGTTATGTTTTTAACACTCCCAGTTATGTTTTACCGTCAGTTACGTTTCCACCCTTCGAACACTAATGCTTCTATTCGTACACAAAGGAAGGTATCACAACAACGGGAGGATGAAACATTTGGTGAGCAAAATGAATAAATCATGTCACATCTTGTGGAAAAAATAATAAATTGTGTTATTAAATAGATATTTCGCAAGAAAGGATTCCTTATGTAACTATGCCCGTTAATATTTACCAGTCAGCACTTATATTCCGAACGAACGATTGTTCTTTTGGTTTCGTGTGGTGAATAAATAATAATATAGATTGTTCCTTTGGTGGCGTGTGGTGAATAAATAATAATATAGATTGTTCTTTTGGTTTCGTGTGGTGAATAAATAATAATATAGATTGTTCTTTTGGTTTCGTGTGGTACGTTGGAAGTGTGCTGTTTAGCATATCGTTACAAAATTTGGTATTTTCATTAAAAAGTTTGAAAATCCCGTTAATGTGTGTGTGTGGAGAATATCGTTGATGCGTGAGGAGACTAAATAATTATATTTTGAATTAAATTTTTACCAAATTGAGAGTATATTTTTCGTTTAATAAAAACATAACTTACAGTAAAACATAACTCGCAGTGCTAAAAACATAAGTCTCTGAGTGTACAGCGAGTTATGTTTTTAACACTCCCAGTTATGTTTTACCGTCAGTTACTTTTCCACCCTTCGAACACTAATGCTTTGATTCGTACAGAAAGGAAGGTATCACTTTGACAACAACGGTAGGATGTAATTTTTACCAAATTGAGAGTATACTTTCAGTCTAGTAAAAACATAACTGACGGTAAAACATAACTGGGAGTGAAGAGAACTTAACTAGGCTTGTTCCCACTACTTATGTTTTTAACACTTCTAGTTATGTTTTACCGTCAGTTACGTTTTCATCCATCGAACACTAATGCTCCGATTCGTACAGAAAAGATGGTATCACTTTGACAACAACGGAAGGATGTAACATTTGGTGAACAAAATGAATAAATTATGTCACATCTTGTGGAAAAAATAAATAAATTGTGTTATTAATTAGATGTTTTGCATGAAAGGATTCCTTATGTAACTATGCCCGTTAATATTTACCAGTCAGCACTTATATTCCGAACGAACGAATGGATTCACTTTCATAACAACGAAAGAATGTGAAAAAAAAATAATATAGTGTCACAACTACGGAAGTAGGTCACATCCGGTAAAAAAAAAAAAAAAAAAAAAAAAAAAAAAAAAAATAGGTCACATCTGGTGAATGAACAAATCATATCACAGCGAGGGCATTATGCTGCATCCGGTGAAAAAATTAACAAATCATATCACAGTAGCATCTTTTTCCATGTATATAAAGGCAAACTCAAATGATTTCAGCACACACTCTTACGAACTTCTACAGTGATTGTTATGGATTCCATTGCATCAGGTGATCCCGGACAAAGCTTTGCCAGGGAGAAGTTTTTTAAAGTTTTGAATGACCACCATGTTGAAAGTATTGTGGACTCTGAAAACGTTATGTGGTTTCACGCAAACCACTTGGCAGTTGCGCTGGGGTATGCTACTCCAGAAAATGCAACCCGAAATCTTTCAGAATACAGGAAATCGTACAGGGATTTGGAAAGTTTAAAAAGATTCAAAGCCCATGAAGTATTTATCAACATTACTGGCACATTACAGTTGATATATAAATCAGAAAAACCCCTTGCAAAGGATTTACAAGAGCTGTTGTGTACATATTTTGCCACAGCCATTCAGAACTGCTTCAACAATAATCAGCCCACTGCTGCCAAGAGGAAGAATAGATGCTATAAACCAGTACTCAAATCTAATTCAAATACTAGGGCATTGCAAACCAGGATTAATGTGCTTACTTCCCAAAATAGCGAAAGGCAGTTGATTTTGAGAACTCAAAATAAAACGATTGAAAAATTGCGAGAAGACTTAAGACGTAAAAGTGGCGAAAACAAGGAACTTAAGGAAATTGAAAAAAGTATCAACGTGTAAACGAAGAACTATGCAAACTTCAAGAAAAAGGCCACATTGGCTCCGAAGCTTCCGATAGCAGACTGGTTTTCTGGATTAAGGAAGAATATATTTTCGCTTCCTTGTGTATTCCAGTGGGACTCTGTATTCAAACTATCCGAGGCCAGAAAACTTATGTGGAAGGTGCGTTGAGTAGAAAACTCAAAGAGTATCCAAATGCCATGTTTTTAATGTTGTCAAAAGACTGTACACCGATTGCTCGCTTAGAAGAGTACATAAGAAAAGATATGATAAACAGAAAAAGAAACGAAATTTGGTTCCGCGAAGAGTTTGTGTTAGAGAAAATGCCTATTAAACTGTCTAATTATGTGTTAAATCCAGCCGGCAGAAAGGAATTCAGTCAAGACTTTATGCAATCTACTAAACCAGTGTCCAGACCCTTAAGACAACGTAGGATTTCGGAATATACTATGAAACGCAAGTAATTTGTGACTATATTTTTTAATTGAATATAGACATTCTATATCGATATGGACACTTTTAATGTTTATCCACATATTATCTGCATATTATTTTACAAATGTTATTCGCATATTATTCTATAAGTTACTCGCATATTATTCTATTTGTGACGCTATTAATCGCTTGTACGTAGAAGAAAGAATAGCGAAAACATATCGTAATAGCATCACATTTTAAAAGATATTGTATTGGAGTAGTTAGACTTGATACCTATTTATCTGTAACACGATGAATTCTTTACGTATGCATTCACTGTTATCTTATTTGATTTAATAAAATGTTGCTTTTGTCATCGCTGTTTAAGCAACTTTTATTCGTTTATTCATTTTACAATTACTCAAAAAGGCGTATCATGACAAAACTTGAAATATCAGCTGGAACTTTAGATGAAGTTTCTTCTTTTGTAAATACAGATTGATCTTTTAGATTCGCGTGGTACTGTATTGTGGTACTAAAATTTTATTCTTAAATTATTTTCCTATAAAAATATTTTTCCTAAAAAAAAAAAAAAAAAAAAAATTTTTTTTTTTTTTTTTTTTTTTTTTAATAATAATGTTTAGGAATATATTTATTTTGTAAAGATAAAACATTATTCCTTGAACATGTCCTCACCTCTGACAAAACATCTCATCATGGAATATCTTTTTGAAGGTAATTAATACGATTTACTCCTTTTTATGTTTTTTTCCTCTCTTTCTTTGACAAATTTTCTTTTCTTTTTAATTTGTTTCCTCTCCAATTCTTTTCTTAAAGAACTCAACATTATAGGGCGTTCCTGTAGCTCTATATCTTCAATGACTTGTTTTTTCCGGTATGATACATTTCTTAATATTCGTTGTTCTTGTAACTTAAGAATCCGACTCATAGGACAACAATCTTTTAATTTTAATAACAGCATTGATTTGGGATATTTAATGAGATATTTTATAAATTCTCTCTGTATATAACTTTCTTGACCTCTTATTACATCAATGTACATTCCTGCCGGAATGTACATTGACGAAAAATTATATTCTTCAGGAATTAACATTACAAGATAGGTCTGTTTATCTTTGTGTGTGACAACAAGTCCTTCATTCTTTAAAATCGGTTGTTTGGCAAGTTCCTTTTCTTTGTTGTCCAAAGCTTGATTCAAGATTGCAATTGTGCCATTTTTGTAATCCAAAGTTTCATACAAGATTGCAATTGTGTCATCTTTACTATTCAACGTTTGATTTAAGATTCCGATTGTGTCATTTTTGCTCTCCAAAGTTTGATACAAGATGGCAATTTCTTGATTTTTATCCTTGATAGCCAGTTGCATTTGTTTTTCTTGCGTTTTGAGGGCCAATTGTATCTGTTGTTCTTGTTTCCTTTTCTTCTTTTCAAAAAAGTGTTTATAAATGCCATTTTTATGTAATTGAGGCATAATTTCTGACATGAACCATATTTGAAATAATTTAACCATTGGTTTTTGGGATTTTAAAATGAATTGTAAGACGCCATTTTCATTTATGAATCTTTCATTGTTGTTAAATCTATTTAAATTTTCTAAATCTTTATATATTTTAGTAAAATCTTTGTACATGTACGTTATATGTTGTGGATTCAGATAACCCAATGCCACTGCAAGATGATTACTATGAAACCATAGTATGTTATCTACGTCAATGATGATTTCAATCTTGAATTTATTAAAAGACATGAAATAATAATTGTTTGAAATAAACTGTAGGCAATCCGAACAATCGTTAATTGCATTTTCTAATGTTTCAAATTTTTTATTTGTTTCTGCGGCACATTTACTAATGTGCAGTCTTAATTCATGTAAGGAAATATTTTCAAATACAAGAAAACAAAAATAGCATTGTTTTTCTTCAATCTTGTGAATATCTATAGCATGTTGATTTGCACCATTTATTTGTACAGTTCTGAAACATGACATGCATTGATATTTTTTATTTGAAGCGTAGTTTCTATACGATGGATAACTCATTTTTTTTTATTTCAAACCTTGATGTGATTTATAGAGAACAAAATATTTTTAAAACGTTGATTTTGAAAAGTAAAAGTTGCAAAACGTTGATATGCTTACTTAAAGATAACAGATATTTTAAAACCTTTGATGTGTTTATTAAACTATAACAAATATTCCTAAACCTTGATGTGCTTACCAAAAGATGAGAAATATTCTTAAATATTTAAAATATTATTTATTTATTTATTTATTTATTTATAATATTATTTATTAGGTGCGGGATTTGCAGTCATTATTTTAGAATATTAACGTAATATTTATAATATTATTTATTTTTTTGGATTTTTTATTATGTGCGGGATTTGCAATATATGAATCTATTGTCAGTCCCGCACATTATTTTTCTTAAGAAATTTCACTCATATTTTATTTATAATTTTATTTTATAAATAAAATTAAATCTTTCACACAATCCAATCTCTCTGAATCATTATTTTTAATCTACTCTATGTAGTCACTGTTTTTAGAATGACAAGATCTTTTAATGGGTGACATTTGTTGGCAAGACAACAAAACATATTTAAAATAAAAGTATCTATGGCAAAATTATTTTCTTAAAAACTTTTCCTACAAATTTATTTTTTCTAAAAAAAAAAAAATTTTTTTTTTTTTTTTTTTTTTTTTTTTTAGGAGAAACAAATATGCGTATAAAAAATTAATGTTTGTAATTATCAAGATGAAAAAAAAATTATTTTGGTAATATAGTACATCTCACTTTTTGTTTGGATACTCGATGGATAACCCAACCATTCAGAGATTTATTTTACCCTATTTACCTTGGGAAGATATTGACATGTTACGATTTCATTTCAACTGGTCAATCGATGAAATTCATTCCTTTCAAAGAATTCAAAAATGTCAAAATTGCATCGGTACAATAAGAGATTTAATGCATTATTTATTTTGTTTAGAGGACGTTGCATGTACTATAACAGATTATTCAACTCTACAATCGTCTGATAACGTATATTCACTAAATTTTCAAATTGTACGCTGTTTTGGATACTACTCATTAGAAAAAAATATTTTAAACAGGGAACACTAGTAGAAATTATTAGATATTTGGATATTCTTAGTTTAAATGAAGATATTTATCACGTAAAACTATTGCAAGACCACAAGGTCATTATGTTTACGGAAAATGAGTTTCCACTCTCGAGCTTGATGATAGCAACACTTTTGGCGCAGATCCAGTACAGTAGAGCAGTAGATAGTTTTGCGATGGCATTGTTGTTCCCAGATGATGACCTGTAAAAAGAAAAAAACATGTGCAGTGTGTACCTTTTATTAGAATAAACAAAAGATTTATCTTGAAGTTATTTCTTTTTTTTATTTTGTTAATTTAATTTCTTTTTTTAATTATTGTATAGTACGTTGCGACCTGTTGTTGATAAAAAAATAAATGCCGCGGTATCTTTAAAATTATTTATAAAATAATCCATGAGTTGTATTCACCCTTTTAGATAGCGTCATTTATGTTAATTTTATTTTATTTTTATAATGTGCGGGATTTGTAATATATGAATCTATTGGCAGTCCCGTATTAATTTTATTTTTATTTTTATAATGTGCGGGATTTGTAATATATGAATCTATTGGCAGTCCCGTATTAATTTTATTTTTATTTTTATAATGTGCGGGATTTGTAATATATGAATCTATTGGCAGTCCCGTATTAATTTTATTTTATTTTATTTTTATAATGTGCGGGATTTGTAATATATGAATCTATTGGCAGTCCCGTATTAATTTTATTTTATTTTTATAATGTGCGGGATTTGTAATATATGAATCTATTGGCAGTCCCGTATTAATTTTATTTTTATTTTTATAATGTGCGGGATTTGTAATATATGAATCTATTGGCAGTCCCGTATTAATTTTATTTTATTTTTATAATGTGCGGGATTTGTAATATATAAATCTATTGGCAGTCCCGTATTAATTTTATTTTATTTTTATAATGTGCGGGATTTGTAATATATGAATCTATTGGCAGTCCCGTATTAATTTTATTTTATTTTTATGTAATTTCACTTATATTTTTATGTATAATATAGAATTTTTGTGAATTTCAACTTATTCTTGAAAGAGATTGATATGTTACGACTCTTGTTCAACTCTTCTACTGATGGCATTCATTCCTTTCCAAAAAAATGTCAAATTGTACAATAAGAGATTTGATGCAACATTCATTTTACTTATACACACTGAGATGAATTTAATTTATGGTAATCTCCTAAATTCTAGTCTATCGAAAATAGAAACCATAAGATAGAAACTTTTAAAAATTATATATAATATGAAAAATACAAAAGCTTATCCGGAGGCCAAGCGGAGCGCAGGCCGTAGGATATGCTTTTGTATTTTTCATATTATATATATAATTTACAAAAGCCTACATACTAGGGGGTTTCAACATTCCATTGATTTTTTTCTTTTTCATTTAAATTTTTAAAAAATGTGATCAAGATAAATACCATAGTTAAAAATTTTATGTAAACACAGTAGAAGAAATCATTTGACTCTTCCTGTAAATCTCTTGTGGGTTGAAAAAAATTCTGTAAACACATTATGAAAAAAATGAGATTCCGTCTTGAGCTGAATAATAACAGGGTTGTTGTGACATGAAGTAAATAAGAGTTAAACTAACAATAAAAAAATTTATTTGTTTTGAATTAAAGTATGCGATGAGAATAGACGGATATCACGTGATAAATCACATGATAGTATGTTATTCACCACGTGATGAATCACGTGACTAGACGGATATCACGTGATATAACGTGATAAATCACGTGATGTCACGTGACTAGACGGATATCACGTGACTAGACGGATATCACGTGACTAGACGGATATCACGTGACTAGACGGATATCACGTGATATCATGTGATGAATCACGTGATATCATGTGATTCATCACGTGACTAGGCATGCTGTATAAAAGCCGCGGAATATCCTCATTATTATTATTTCACCATGTTTGTAAGGGGAACAAATAAGGAATTTACCGTACTTGACATTGTATGCAAGATGCCTCACTGCTCTGTGTACCGAGGAAAACGTGTTTACGATCAACTTGACGTAAACATTTTTGTTCTGCAATTTCCCGGGCAGTATTCTCGAGAGAGACGTCTCAAGTTTGAAAAAAAATTGCACGCGAAATTATGGAAAAGAGGAAAATTACTCTTTTTCATGAGAATTTATGATCGCAAAATTGTATACATTGTCAAGTAAATCTTTCCCTTTAAAAAAACAAACAAAAAAAATGGGGGAAAAAGAGCTCTTTATGCTCTTTTTCCCCCATTTTTTTTTACAAAGTCTAGATAACCAATGGATTTTTTCTTCCTGAATATTAATTAAGTTGGTAAAATGTATTAGATAAGTGGTGAAATTATAACTCTTTCACAAAAGTATGTCACATCCTGTAAAAGATAATTGCAATATTATTATATCTTAATGTTTTATTGTTGTATACTTCAACAATTCTGTTTTCATATTGGCACTTTGATTAGCCAACATTTGTAATGACCAAGATACCTGTGTCCATCCCCACTTATGAAGCACATTGAATCACATGATGTTCACAATATTATAAGAAAATTGTGTAAACGTGACAAATATTTTCCTGCTGTAAGATACGTTGATTATATAAATTATAATAAATTGACTTAATGTTGTATATTTGTATGTAACTATTGGATTTATTCGCGACATTTGGTTAAAAAAAATAGTTTATGAATAAATGAAATCTTTTACACAATCTTTCTGTATCATTATTTTATCTACTGTATATAATCATTGTTTTTACAAGATTTTTTTAATGGGTGACATTTGTTGTTTTCATAAAAACAATTCTGTACTAAGATGTTATATTAATTTTCTTCAGAAAGTTTAACTTTTTTATTTTTGGGTTCCGATTGTGCTAAAGTGATAATCAATGCCTCTTCCATTTCCACTTGGTCAGATTCTGAAAAGGGTGAATTTCCTGTCCATCCATAACGATATTGATTTGTTAATAATACGGAAAAATCGTGATACATATTTTCAAAATCGTTGATCATGTGTATTTCTCTTCCTATATAATCATCCACATCAACGCTATCGTCCTCTTCAAAATATTCATCTCGTTTACAATTTGATATTAAGTCTCCAACATATTTCGCATCATAATCGTCATTTTCTAAATATTGGTCCAATAATTTACCATCCACAAGCCTGTTATTTTTAATGTAACGTTGACATACGTTTAAACGATCATCATTTCTTAAAATATTTTCAAATATATGGTAACCTCTAACACTGGATGATATTTTAAACCCTACAACGGGTGCAGATTTTAAAGCGTCATGTACGGTTTCCAACAGAGAATCTTTAATATAATCTTCTATGATTGAACATTCAATATATTTAATATTTTCAATTTCTAAATTCAACGAAAACAGTTTGTAAGACAGAGTTAATCGAAATCCTTTTGTTATCTTGTCCACTTTGTGGTAAATATATGGATTAAAGTATACGTAAGACAGTTGTGTTCTTGACAATTGACATGTGGCATCTGTTATTTGATTGGAAAATATCAAATCTCCTCCTTCATATCTTGTTGGCAATCCAATGACTAAAGTTCCAAACATATTTTTATGCTTTGTATCTTGATGAAAATCAAAAAAGTCATTTTCTTCGTAAATATTTAATTTGTAAAATTCAATTCTAAAAGGTCTGTGTTTACAAAATTGTGAGGAAATTCCATTCATAATTTCTGGAATCTGATATATATCCAACTGGAGACTTATATCCTTGGCTTTAATTTCTTTCGATTTTCTAACATCCTCATCATACACCCGATCTCTTCCGTGACCAAAATGAGATTTTATCGATTGCTGCAGAATATCATTGACATTTTGTATATTTTTAATATGCACCAATATATCTGGTTTAACAAACAATGAACACTGTTCATCAGGTACATCAAATTCTCCATAATAGTATAACGGAGTATTTTTAAAACAGTTGATATATTTTTCCTCAAACGGTTTAGTCATTTTGATTTAGGTTGTAAAGGTGTTTAGAAATGTAATTGCTTTATTAAAAAAAAAAAAAAAAAATTTTTTTTTTTTTTTTTTTTTTTTTTTTTTTTTATGATTGTACTTCATTATAATATTATTTGACGTTTACGAGTGTGACGTTAGTTCTGCGTATACAAGTAAAAATTATTACCACACTGAATCAGTGTAATGGATTTATACAATAATAATGGATTTTATTCGTCGTCTAAACGTAATAATAATTAATGTTCTGCGTTATTTAAATATATTTATTCCGTTTAATTTGAAAAACCAGCAAAGAGTTCATTTTACAGAAGTGGAAGAGATTTATTATTATCAACAACAGAATGTTGAATGGTATCTAGCGCAAGAATTGCAAAAGTTTCACGATGAATTTTTAGAAGAAAATTCAAGGATCAAGAAATGAATCCGAATGTTATGTGAGTGACTCTTCTGTTATATGAAAAAAGGAGAAAACACAGAAAAAAATAAGCTGACATTGTTTGAAAAAAAATTTTTATGAATTGAATTGTGCAAACCAAAAAGATCATTTTTATAAAGATAGCTTGGAATATTGTGTATCATAATGCCATCTTAATATATTGTATACTTGTACACTACAAATTACATAATGTCTGGATACTCTTCATATATGACCAAATTTAGATTTCGCGAATGGAATTTCGAGAAAGTAGATAGTCAAGTTCAATATACATTATTGAGAATGTTACGTGACTTTGAAAAATTATCACCTCAGTTTTGCCCACAGGATCATCCATGGTTATTAGATAATCTGTTTTTACATCGGAAAGAATACTATTTGGATGATTTAAATCTTCCTGTTTTAAAAACCTGGATTGAATTGTGCAAACCATCAAAAGATCAACTAACGGAAGTCTTTTCACGTAATATGTCATTAAAATCTCTCATTAACATAGGTGCAGATGTAAACGGTGTTGAACTTCGAAGACCGTTATTTTCTTGTTTAAATAGTGAAGCATACTTCAATTGGATGGTTAGTATTCCTGGATTTAACCCACACGTTCAAGATCACAAAGGTGACAACGCTTTATCAGCGTACTTTGATAAATCATGGAGAAATCTTGAAATTCTTAGCAGACTTCTCACCATGGGTGTCAACGTGAATAATACCAACAAAAAAGGACAAACTCCTTTAATGATGGCATTGCAAGATAGCAATACCAGCGAAGAAGAGATACAATTACTACTCAGTAGTGGTGCAGATCCAGACATTCGTGATCTTGAAGGTCGTACGGCTGCTTTTTATCTTAAAAATGAATCATTCCGCCCTTCCTTTCCCTCAAATGATGTCGTTGACACATATAATTGCAATTTGAAACAACACAAAGCCGCTCAAGAATATAAATCACAATTTTTATATCTCAACCGCTCATTTCCTAATACTTCTCTAATACTTTACACAAACTCTTACCTTCCAGAAGATGAAAACCATCCGGTTGTTCTGCTTAAAAAACTATATTCAGCATTTTATGATAAGAAAAACATTATACATGATATCATTGATGAGCCAGCTATGTATTTTGATAAAGATATTTTTAAATTAGCATTTCGATTAGCTCACAGTTGTAACGACAGGAATGCTTGTGTTTACATGTGTCAAAAAATGATAGCAAAATTTGGATATTTACCATATCAATACGAAATTTCCCTCATGTTGCGTCACCCAGTAGTATATTTAGCTCATGATTACGACGGAAATTTAAGAAAAGAGCCTACACCGTTAGAAAAAATGATATATTATGATCCTCTTTCAAAAATACCTTCCAACGGACAATCACTGGAATGTTTATGTTGTCAGGTATTAATAAAACAGAATCTAAACAAATATGAAGGGGAGATACCACCTTTAGTTATGAAACACGTTAAATCACATGATGTTCACAAAATTATTAGAAGACACTATGAATTTTATATGTACTTGGATTCATCTTCAGATTCATCAAACGATTAAAAAAAAAAAAAAAAAAAAAAAATTTTTTTTTTTTTTTTTTTTTTTTTTTTTTTTAATCTTATAATATGTATTCATCATGATGATATCACACGCTATGATGGAAACCACAAATACCCCAGTCATTCCAGGAGGTTTGTTTGCTACTATGGATGATTTCTCTTCGGAATCAGAAACTGTGCTAACGAGAGAATTTCTTACTGATTTGAATGATCTGGGTGATTTACACAAGAATGCATCTGGAGATATGAATAAATGGCTTACTCATTTACCTCGCAACTCTTCTACTTCAACTGAATCAACTGTGGAATATAAATTCCATTCAATGAATGATGAAATATGTATTCATCATGCTTCTCTTTTAATTTTGGATACAATAACTACTGTACAGGATATGGTGGACATTATGATGCGAATGAAAAAATCTAAGCATCACATGGAATTGAGAAATGGTCCTCGTATGCAACGTATTTTGGAATACGAAAATCAAATGAAATTTTTAAATGCGAATTTAGAAAACTGTCAACAGTTGGTTAATGATTTTTTGAAAAATCTTAAAGCAAATAAATTGAAATGTCTATTTTGTGATACAAAAGGCGAATAATATTGTCTTGATGTAAAAGAAAAAATGTTGTGGCAACATGATTATTATTTTCTTTATAGTCTTGATGTAAAAGAAAAATGTTGTGGTAGCTTGATTATTATTCTCTTTATAGTCTTGATGTAAAAAAAATGTTGTGGTAGCTTGATTATTATTCTCTTTATAGTCTTGATGTAAAAAAAATGTTGTGGTAGCTTGATTATTATTCTCTTTATAGTCTTGATGTAAAAAAAATGTTGTGGTAGCTTGATTATTATTCTCTTTATAGTCTTGATGTAAAAAAATGTTGTGGTAGCTTGATTATTATTCTCTTTATAGTCTTGATGTAAAAAAAATGTTGTGGCAACATGATTATTATGATAATAAATACTTGATATAAAAGAAATTTATTCCATGTTCTTACTTGACTTTAAGTAAATTACTTTATTTCATTTTATAAATTCAAAAGTAATTACTAATCAAAATAAAGCCCAATCATGTTTTTTATTGTCTACAAAACTAATTATCCAAGACATGATGTTATGGAAGCGTTAATACAGATTAGTCTGTGTTCAGCACGTCATGAAAAACCTCATGATGAAACTGATTTTTTTATCAGTGATGATCCAAGCGAAATAAAAAATGCGGCTTTAAAGTACATACCGGAATTTATAAGACGTCAAAAGAAATATATGGGATTACCTTGGAAATCCCTTTTAGAATTTAAACAACACGCTTATCAAAATGCTTTAACGGGACAATGGAATCAGTGTACAGTTAATGAATGTTATGAAGAAGTTCAAATGGTTAAAATGTTTATAGAACTTGAAAAAAGAGATAAAATTAGAATAAAGTGGAAATCTGTTTATTATGCTTTTTTATTTTGTAAAAGAATGAAAAATAAACAATCACAATGTGGATGTAAACGATCCATTACAACTTCATTTTTCTAAATGTTAGATTATACACAAGATTATAATGTTGATAATATATTATTCAAAATTCGTCAATTTTTTAGTTAGGTAACATTGATATTATATTATCTAATAATAGATAATATAATAAATAATATAAAATATATCCTCTAAAACTTTACTTTTACCAAAGCCTTGATAATTTCTTTGCATTTAGGACAATTTTTTGACATCAATGCACAAGAGTAACATGTTATCATATGACCACATGGTAAAAATGCAACTCCAATATTGTTTTTCAAACATATGTTACAATGTGGAATGTTTCCAGATTGTTCATCAATAATACATATATCTAAATCATCATTTTCTACTTCAGACTTGAAATCATCTTCTACAGTAATGCATTCTACATCATTAGGTGCATTTTCTGCTTTAGGTTTTACTTCTTCTATTAAAGAATGCAACAATATTTTATACAATTTTAATTCATCATCTTTTAATTCAATTTCTTCTATTTCTGATTTTTCAAATATAAAATTTAGCAATTGATCTTCCAAATCTTTTTCTTCCATAACAGATTCTTTAGATTTTTTCTTTCCTGTTTCATTTTCTAATTCTTCTATTACGGATCGCATCATATCATCAGTTTTCACAGTAAAATTCTGTTTAATTTCTTTCAGTTGTGTTAGCCTTTTTAATATTTCTAATGCATGTTCTATAGTTTGGCTATATTGTGCATATTTTTCGTCATTGGAAGATATTAAAGTATTTAATGAAGGCACATCATTATTTATCATCAAAGGAAATTCTTTTCCTATGGTTATTAAGTCTTCCCCAATGAAATGTATCAATTGATCAAGTTTTTTTGTCAAAGACTGTTTTTCTTTTTCCAATTGTGCCATAATTCCAAGTTTCCCCATTACAGATTGCATCTTTGACTCAAGTGATTGCGTTTCTTCCTTTGATTGATCTTCCATTATCATGATTTTTAATTGAGATAACACACTCTTGTTTAAATGTAAACGTCCGTTGGATACAATCACTTCGGCACACCAATGCTGATAATTTTTGTCACTGTATTTTTCAATACTGGATTTTATAAATGCTTCGTCTTTGTGAAATGCTACAAAATTACAAAATTTCAACAGTCCAGCGTGTGCAATCCAAGGATCTTCGTCTATCCAATTTCCTAAAATACCGTTGCAAGAAAAACACCGTACGTAATCTTTAACGTTTGTATAAAAAAATCCTGCGGCTGCTAAATCTTTTGCAGATATGGATAACACGGGCCACTCAAAAAATGAATCCAGGCGTGCCGACAGAGAAGAATACTGAGAATATTTGGGCCTGCGATGTAGATAAATACCCAGTGATTCTAAATCTATTAAACAATCTTGGTCTTTACGAAATTCTATTTCTTCAGTATCAGGAAGAAATAGAATTTCGTTTTTTTTTTTTTTTTTTTTTTTTTTTTTTTTCTTCCCCCTTTATAAAATATTTTATATACTAGATACCACATGTTTTAGTAGTATCTAATATATAAAATATTAATATTATATATATCTTGTAAATATCGACATTATATGTTTATTTTTCATACAAGTATCGACATTACACAAGGTACATATTTTGAAATGTATAAAGATACAACCAGTTGGATAGGTTGTAACTATTTATTAATTGGATACAAATTCAGCCCAAACAGGGACTCGAACCCTGGTCCGTTAGGTTAAAAGCCTAACGCTCTACCAACTGAGCTACTTGGGCACGTGATATTGTATCTTAGAAATATAGATGTATTTATTTATTATTGTTAATCATTATAGTTGCTGACCTAGTTATTTATTATTATAAATAATAGTTGTTACCCCCAAACTGCGAAATATTCTTGTAAATTTACATATGCTTAACTATCGTAAATATTCTCTTTATTATATAAGATTACAAAACGTTGCAATTCTGGCGTGAAATACAAAAGTACATTAGTTAAAGTATCCAATGAGAGAGCTATCACGTGACTAGATGGATATCACGTGACTAGATGGATATCACGTGACTAGATGGATATCACGTAACTAGATGGATATCACCATCTAGTCATCTCATAAACAACTCATACAAATTATTATATATCGTGATACTATACATCAGGATATGTTTATCGTGTCATTAAGGTTTAAATGATATTTACGGAGTGTGTCCATTAATTTTTCATTACTACAAAAAATGGTTCATTTGGTTTTTTTCCCTTTTCTGAGATTATTTAAAAAATTACAATATTTGGCCCAAGTTTAATGTTTTTTTTTCAAGTTAGGAAACTCTACTGAATTTCTTGTTAGGCTCATACATATATAAAAAAATTGGAAATTATTACCTGATTTATCCTTTTGATATCTATATGGAAACTGGTGTCATCAAACCATAACATAGAAACTTTTGTAAATTATATATAATATGAAAAAATACAAAGGCGTTCCGGAGGCCAAGCGAAGCGCAGGCCGTAGGATAAGCTTTTGTATTTTTTTTCATATTATATATAATTTACAAAAGCCTACTTACTAAGGAATACATTCCATGTTCTCTAGTTGGTGTATTCTTATTCCTAATTATCTTATTTCTATTTTTTTATTGAAAACAATTAAGAGTACTGTGTATGGTACTAAAATCTTATTCTAAAATTATTATCCTATAAACTTTTCTCACAAAAATATTTCTCCTAAAAAAAAAAAAAAAAAAAAAAAAAAATTTTTTTTTTTTTTTTTTTTTTTTTTTTTTTTTTTTCATTGCGGTATAATACATTATTACAAAGTTGGGTAAGCGTACGTATTTAAAGAATGGATCCTTGCTCATGTTTTCTGAAAATATATAGATTTTTCGACCATGGGATTTCTTCAAATTATCTCTCATCTTCAGATATAAAATAAAATAATTTAACTTTGAACGTAATGTCTGACTTACCATCTTATTCTTCTTATCCTCACGGTGAAAAATATCAGTGTCCAATATGTAATCATGTAATAAATGTTTATAAAGCGAGTGATCATGTCAAAAGACATGATAAATTTCAATCTAAAGTCTGTTTTTTCTGCTGGGAGAATTTTGAATACTTGGATGATCAACATCGTCGAGAATGTGCTGCTGCGGCGAATAAACGTTGGAAACAAAAAGACATTGATGATGTCGACAATTCCGTAGATGATGACACAGCAATTTTTCAAAATACGAAAATGAAAACAATTTTGGACATAAATAATGATATTTGGCTTCATGGAACAAATGTAGCAAAAGCATTATGCTATAAAAATCCCAGTTCAGCGATATCTGCGCATGTTTCGGAAAATAATATACGTAAAGGTGAAGAAATTTTATGTTTATACGGATTACGGGATCAGTCACGTTATATCAGCTTAACCGGACTTGACGAACTTATTAAAAAAACGCGTAAACCCCAATCCCGCCTGTTTAAGAAATGGATTCTTGCTAAGGTGTTGCCAGAATTACGCAAGTGCCATCAAATAACGGAAATGTAAGGCTAAATGGATGGATGAAATAAATGGAAAAAATTGTACATCTTTTGGGTTGCGTGTGGTGAATAAATAATAAAACATCTTTTGGTTTCGTGTACATCTTTTGGGTTGCGTGTGGTGAATAATACATCTTTTGGTTTCGTGTACATCTTTTGGGTTGCGTGTGGTAAATAAATAATAATACATCTTTTGGTTTCGTGTACATCTTTTGGGTTGCGTGTGGTAAATAAATAATAATACATCTTTTGGTTTCGTGTACATCTTTTGGGTTGCGTGTGGTGAATAATACATCTTTTGGTTTCGTGTACATCTTTTGGGTTGCGTGTGGTGAATAAATAATAATACATCTTTTGGTTTCGTGTACATCTTTTGGGTTGCGTGTGGTGAATAAATAATAATACATCTTTTGGTGGCGTGTACATCTTTTGGGTTGCGTGTGGTGAATAATACATCTTTTGGTTTCGTGTACATCTTTTGGGTTGCGTGTGGTGAATAATACATCTTTTGGTTTCGTGTACATCTTTTGGGTTGCGTGTGGTGAATAAATAATAATGCATCTTTTGGTGGCGTGTACATCTTTTGGTTGCGTGTGGTGAATAAATAATAATGCATCTTTTGGTGGCGTGTACATCTTTTGGTTGCGTGTGGTGAATAATACATCTTTTGGTGGCGTGTACATCTTTTGGTTGCGTGTGGTGAATAAATAATAATACATCTTTTGGTGGCGTGTTGGAAGTGTGCCATATCGTTACAAATTTTGGTGTTTTCATTAAAAAGTTTGTAAATCCCGTTAATGTGTGTGTGGAGAATATCGTTGATGCGTGAGGAGACTAAATAATTGTATTTTGAATTAAATGTTTACCAAATTGAGAGTATATTTTTCGTTTAATAAAAACATAACTGACGGTAAAACATAACTCGCAGTGCTAAAAACATAAGTCTCTGAGGTACAACGAGTTATGTTTTTAACACTCCCAGTTATGTTTTACCGTCAGTTACGTTTCCACCCTTCGAACACTAATGCTTCTATTCGTACACAAAGGAAGGTATCACAACAACGGGAGGATGAAACATTTGGTGAGCAAAATGAATAAATCATGTCACATCTTGTGGAAAAAATAATAAATTGTGTTATTAAATAGATATTTCGCAAGAAAGGATTCCTTATGTAACTATGCCCGTTAATATTTACCAGTCAGCACTTATATTCCGAACGAACGATTGTTCTTTTGGTTTCGTGTGGTGAATAAATAATAATATAGATTGTTCCTTTGGTGGCGTGTGGTGAATAAATAATAATATAGATTGTTCTTTTGGTTTCGTGTGGTGAATAAATAATAATATAGATTGTTCTTTTGGTTTCGTGTGGTACGTTGGAAGTGTGCTGTTTAGCATATCGTTACAAAATTTGGTATTTTCATTAAAAAGTTTGAAAATCCCGTTAATGTGTGTGTGTGGAGAATATCGTTGATGCGTGAGGAGACTAAATAATTATATTTTGAATTAAATTTTTACCAAATTGAGAGTATATTTTTCGTTTAATAAAAACATAACTTACAGTAAAACATAACTCGCAGTGCTAAAAACATAAGTCTCTGAGGTACAGCGAGTTATGTTTTTAACACTCCCAGTTATGTTTTACCGTCAGTTACTTTTCCACCCTTCGAACACTAATGCTTTGATTCGTACAGAAAGGAAGGTATCACTTTGACAACAACGGTAGGATGTAATTTTTACCAAATTGAGAGTATACTTTCAGTCTAGTAAAAACATAACTGACGGTAAAACATAACTGGGAGTGAAGAGAACTTAACTAGGCTTGTTCCCACTACTTATGTTTTTAACACTTCTAGTTATGTTTTACCGTCAGTTACGTTTTCATCCATCGAACACTAATGCTCCGATTCGTACAGAAAAGATGGTATCACTTTGACAACAACGGAAGGATGTAACATTTGGTGAACAAAATGAATAAATTATGTCACATCTTGTGGAAAAAATAAATAAATTGTGTTATTAATTAGATGTTTTGCATGAAAGGATTCCAACGAAAGAATGTGAAAAAAAATAATATAGTGTCACAACTACGGAAGTAGGTCACATCCGGTAAAAAAAAAAAAAAAAAAAAAAAAAAAAAATCACATCTGGTGAATGAACAAATCATATCACAGCGAGGGCATTATGCTGCATCCGGTGAAAAAAATTAACAAATCATATCACAGTAGCATCTTTTTCCATGTATATAAAGGCAAACTCAAATGATTTCAGCACACACTCTTACGAACTTCTACAGTGATTGTTATGGATTCCATTGCATCAGGTGATCCCGGACAAAGCTTTGCCAGGGAGAAGTTTTTAAAGTTTTGAATGACCACCATGTTGAAAGTATTGTGGACTCTGAAAACGTTATGTGGTTTCACGCAAACCACTTGGCAGTTGCGCTGGGGTATGCTACTCCAGAAAATGCAACCCGAAATCTTTCAGAATACAGGAAATCGTACAGGGATTTGGAAAGTTTAAAAAGATTCAAAGCCCATGAAGTATTTATCAACATTACTGGCACATTACAGTTGATATATAAATCAGAAAAACCCCTTGCAAAGGATTTACAAGAGCTGTTGTGTACATATTTTGCCACAGCCATTCAGAACTGCTTCAACAATAATCAGCCCACTGCTGCCAAGAGGAAGAATAGATGCTATAAACCAGTACTCAAATCTAATTCAAATACTAGGGCATTGCAAACCAGGATTAATGTGCTTACTTCCCAAAATAGCGAAAGGCAGTTGATTTTGAGAACTCAAAATAAAACGATTGAAAAATTGCGAGAAGACTTAAGACGTAAAAGTGGCGAAAACAAGGAACTTAAGGAAATTGAAAAAGTATCAACGTGTAAACGAAGAACTATGCAAACTTCAAGAAAAAGGCCACATTGGCTCCGAAGCTTCCGATAGCAGACTGGTTTTCTGGATTAAGGAAGAATATATTTTCGCTTCCTTGTGTATTCCAGTGGGACTCTGTATTCAAACTATCCGAGGCCAGAAAACTTATGTGGAAGGTGCGTTGAGTAGAAAACTCAAAGAGTATCCAAATGCCATGTTTTTAATGTTGTCAAAAGACTGTACACCGATTGCTCGCTTAGAAGAGTACATAAGAAAAGATATGATAAACAGAAAAAGAAACGAAATTTGGTTCCGCGAAGAGTTTGTGTTAGAGAAAATGCCTATTAAACTGTCTAATTATGTGTTAAATCCAGCCGGCAGAAAGGAATTCAGTCAAGACTTTATGCAATCTACTAAACCAGTGTCCAGACCCTTAAGACAACGTAGGATTTCGGAATATACTATGAAACGCAAGTAATTTGTGACTATATTTTTTAATTGAATATAGACATTCTATATCGATATGGACACTTTTAATGTTTATCCACATATTATCTGCATATTATTTTACAAATGTTATTCGCATATTATTCTATAAGTTACTCGCATATTATTCTATTTGTGACGCTATTAATCGCTTGTACGTAGAAGAAAGAATAGCGAAAACATATCGTAATAGCATCACATTTTAAAAGATATTGTATTGGAGTAGTTAGACTTGATACCTATTTATCTGTAACACGATGAATTCTTTACGTATGCATTCACTGTTATCTTATTTGATTTAATAAAATGTTGCTTTTGTCATCGCTGTTTAAGCAACTTTTATTCGTTTATTCATTTTACAATTACTCAAAAAGGCGTATCATGACAAAACTTGAAATATCAGCTGGAACTTTAGATGAAGTTTCTTCTTTTGTAAATACAGATTGATCTTTTAGATTCGCGTGGTACTGTATTGTGGTACTAAAATTTTATTCTTAAATTATTTTCCTATAAAAATATTTTTCCTAAAAAAAAAAAAAAAAAAAAAAAAAAATTTTTTTTTTTTTTTTTTTTTTTTTTTTAATAATAATGTTTAGGAATATATTTATTTTGTAAAGATAAAACATTATTCCTTGAACATGTCCTCACCTCTGACAAAACATCTCATCATGGAATATCTTTTTGAAGGTAATTAATACGATTTACTCCTTTTTATGTTTTTTTCCTCTCTTTCTTTGACAAATTTTCTTTTCTTTTTAATTTGTTTCCTCTCCAATTCTTTTCTTAAAGAACTCAACATTATAGGGCGTTCCTGTAGCTCTATATCTTCAATGACTTGTTTTTTCCGGTATGATACATTTCTTAATATTCGTTGTTCTTGTAACTTAAGAATCCGACTCATAGGACAACAATCTTTTAATTTTAATAACAGCATTGATTTGGGATATTTAATGAGATATTTTATAAATTCTCTCTGTATATAACTTTCTTGACCTCTTATTACATCAATGTACATTCCTGCCGGAATGTACATTGACGAAAAATTATATTCTTCAGGAATTAACATTACAAGATAGGTCTGTTTATCTTTGTGTGTGACAACAAGTCCTTCATTCTTTAAAATCGGTTGTTTGGCAAGTTCCTTTTCTTTGTTGTCCAAAGCTTGATTCAAGATTGCAATTGTGCCATTTTTGTAATCCAAAGTTTCATACAAGATTGCAATTGTGTCATCTTTACTATTCAACGTTTGATTTAAGATTCCGATTGTGTCATTTTTGCTCTCCAAAGTTTGATACAAGATGGCAATTTCTTGATTTTTATCCTTGATAGCCAGTTGCATTTGTTTTTCTTGCGTTTTGAGGGCCAATTGTATCTGTTGTTCTTGTTTCCTTTTTCTTCTTTTCAAAAAAGTGTTTATAAATGCCATTTTTATGTAATTGAGGCATAATTTCTGACATGAACCATATTTGAAATAATTTAACCATTGGTTTTTGGGATTTTAAAATGAATTGTAAGACGCCATTTTCATTTATGAATCTTTCATTGTTGTTAAATCTATTTAAATTTTCTAAATCTTTATATATTTTAGTAAAATCTTTGTACATGTACGTTATATGTTGTGGATTCAGATAACCCAATGCCACTGCAAGATGATTACTATGAAACCATAGTATGTTATCTACGTCAATGATGATTTCAATCTTGAATTTATTAAAAGATATGAAATAATAATTGTTTGAAATAAACTGTAGGCAATCCGAACAATCGTTAATTGCATTTTCTAATGTTTCAAATTTTTTATTTGTTTCTGCGGCACATTTACTAATGTGCAGTCTTAATTCATGTAAGGAAATATTTTCAAATACAAGAAAACAAAAATAGCATTGTTTTTCTTCAATCTTGTGAATATCTATAGCATGTTGATTTGCACCATTTATTTGTACAGTTCTGAAACATGACATGCATTGATATTTTTTATTTGAAGCGTAGTTTCTATACGATGGATAACTCATTTTTTTTTATTTCAAAACCTTGATGTGATTTATAGAGAACAAAATATTTTTAAAACGTTGATTTTGAAAAGTAAAAGTTGCAAAACGTTGATATGCTTACTTAAAGATAACAGATATTTTAAAACCTTTGATGTGTTTATTAAACTATAACAAATATTCCTAAACCTTGATGTGCTTACCAAAAGATGAGAAATATTCTTAAATATTTAAAATATTATTTATTTATTTATTTATTTATAATATTATTTATTAGGTGCGGGATTTGCAGTCATTATTTTAGAATATTAACGTAATATTTATAATATTATTTATTTTTTTGGATTTTTTATTATGTGCGGGATTTGCAATATATGAATCTATTGTCAGTCCCGCACATTATTTTTTCTTAAGAAATTTCACTCATATTTTATTTATAATTTTATTTTATAAATAAAATTAAATCTTTCACACAATCCAATCTCTCTGAATCATTATTTTTAATCTACTCTATGTAGTCACTGTTTTTAGAATGACAAGATCTTTTAATGGGTGACATTTGTTGGCAAGACAACAAAACATATTTAAAATAAAAGTATCTATGGCAAAATTATTTTCTTAAAAACTTTTCCTACAAATTTATTTTTCTAAAAAAAAAAAAAAAAAAAAAAAAATTTTTTTTTTTTTTTTTTTTTTTTTTTTAGGAGAAACAAATATGCGTATAAAAAATTAATGTTTGTAATTATCAAGATGAAAAAAAATTATTTTGGTAATATAGTACATCTCACTTTTTGTTTGGATACTCGATGGATCACCCAACCATTCAGAGATTTATTTTACCCTATTTACCTTGGGAAGATATTGACATGTTACGATTTCATTTCAACTGGTCAATCGATGAAATTCATTCCTTTCAAAGAATTCAAAAATGTCAAAATTGCATCGGTACAATAAGAGATTTAATGCATTATTTATTTTGTTTAGAGGACGTTGCATGTACTATAACAGATTATTCAACTCTACAATCGTCTGATAACGTATATTCACTAAATTTTCAAATTGTACGCTGTTTTGGATACTACTCATTAGAAAAAAAATATTTTAAACAGGGAACACTAGTAGAAATTATTAGATATTTGGATATTCTTAGTTTAAATGAAGATATTTATCACGTAAAACTATTGCAAGACCACAAGGTCATTATGTTTACGGAAAATGAGTTTCCACTCTCGAGCTTGATGATAGCAACACTTTTGGCGCAGATCCAGTACAGTAGAGCAGTAGATAGTTTTGCGATGGCATTGTTGTTCCCAGATGATGACCTGTAAAAAGAAAAAAACATGTGCAGTGTGTACCTTTTATTAGAATAAACAAAAGATTTATCTTGAAGTTATTTCTTTTTTTATTTTGTTAATTTAATTTCTTTTTTTAATTATTGTATAGTACGTTGCGACCTGTTGTTGATAAAAAAATAAATGCCGCGGTATCTTTAAAATTATTTATAAAATAATCCATGAGTTGTATTCACCCTTTTAGATAGCGTCATTTATGTTAATTTTATTTTATTTTTATAATGTGCGGGATTTGTAATATATGAATCTATTGGCAGTCCCGTATTAATTTTATTTTTATTTTTATAATGTGCGGGATTTGTAATATATGAATCTATTGGCAGTCCCGTATTAATTTTATTTTATTTTATTTTTATAATGTGCGGGATTTGTAATATATGAATCTATTGGCAGTCCCGTATTAATTTTATTTTTATTTTATTTTTATAATGTGCGGGATTTGTAATATATGAATCTATTGGCAGTCCCGTATTAATTTTATTTTTATTTTTATAATGTGCGGGATTTGTAATATATGAATCTATTGGCAGTCCCGTATTAATTTTATTTTTATTTTTATAATGTGCGGGATTTGTAATATATGAATCTATTGGCAGTCCCGTATTAATTTTATTTTATTTTTATAATGTGCGGGATTTGTAATATATAAATCTATTGGCAGTCCCGTATTAATTTTATTTTTATTTTTATAATGTGCGGGATTTGTAATATATGAATCTATTGGCAGTCCCGTATTAATTTTATTTTATTTTTATAATGTGCGGGATTTGTAATATATGAATCTATTGGCAGTCCCGTATTAATTTTATTTTATTTTTATGTAATTTCACTTATATTTTTATGTATAATATAGAATTTTTGTGATTTTCAACTTATTCTTGAAAGAGATTGATATGTTACGACTCTTGTTCAACTCTTCTACTGATGGCATTCATTCCTTTCCAAAAAAATGTCAAATTGTACAATAAGAGATTTGATGCAACATTCATTTTACTTATACACACTGAGATGAATTTAATTTATGGTAATCTCCTAAATTCTAGTCTATCGAAAATAGAAACCATAAGATAGAAACTTTTAAAAATTATATATAATATGAAAAATACAAAAGCTTATCCGGAGGCCAAGCGGAGCGCAGGCCGTAGGATATGCTTTTGTATTTTTCATATTATATATATAATTTACAAAAGCCTACATACTAGGGGGTTTCAACATTCCATTGATTTTTTTCTTTTTCATTTAAATTTTTAAAAAATGTGATCAAGATAAATACCATAGTTAAAAATTTTATGTAAACACAGTAGAAGAAATCATTTGACTCTTCCTGTAAATCTCTTGTGGGTTGAAAAAAATTCTGTAAACACATTATGAAAAAAATGAGATTCCGTCTTGAGCTGAATAATAACAGGGTTGTTGTGACATGAAGTAAATAAGAGTTAAACTAACAATAAAAAAATTTATTTGTTTTGAATTAAAGTATGCGATGAGAATAGACGGATATCACGTGATAAATCACATGATAGTATGTTATTCACCACGTGATGAATCACGTGACTAGACGGATATCACGTGATATAACGTGATAAATCACGTGATGTCACGTGACTAGACGGATATCACGTGACTAGACGGATATCACGTGACTAGACGGATATCACGTGACTAGACGGATATCACGTGATATCATGTGATGAATCACGTGATATCATGTGATTCATCACGTGACTAGGCATGCTGTATAAAAGCCGCGGAATATCCTCATTATTATTATTATTTCACCATGTTTGTAAGGGGAACAAATAAGGAATTTACCGTACTTGACATTGTATGCAAGATGCCTCACTGCTCTGTGTACCGAGGAAAACGTGTTTACGATCAACTTGACGTAAACATTTTTGTTCTGCAATTTCCCGGGCAGTATTCTCGAGAGAGACGTCTCAAGTTTGAAAAAAATTGCACGCGAAATTATGGAAAAGAGGAAAATTACTCTTTTTCATGAGAATTTATGATCGCAAAATTGTATACATTGTCAAGTAAATCTTTCCCTTTAAAAAAACAAACAAAAAAAATGGGGGAAAAAGAGCTCTTTATGCTCTTTTTCCCCCATTTTTTTTTACAAAGTCTAGATAACCAATGGATTCTTCCTGAATATTAATTAAGTTGGTAAAATGTATTAGATAAGTGGTGAAATTATAACTCTTTCACAAAAGTATGTCACATCCTGTAAAAGATAATTGCAATATTATTATATCTTAATGTTTTATTGTTGTATACTTCAACAATTCTGTTTTCATATTGGCACTTTGATTAGCCAACATTTGTAATGACCAAGATACCTGTGTCCATCCCCACTTATGAAGCACATTGAATCACATGATGTTCACAATATTATAAGAAAATTGTGTAAACGTGACAAATATTTTCCTGCTGTAAGATACGTTGATTATATAAATTATAATAAATTGACTTAATGTTGTATATTTGTATGTAACTATTGGATTTATTTGCGACATTTGGTTAAAAAAAATAGTTTATGAATAAATGAAATCTTTTACACAATCTTTCTGTATCATTATTTTATCTACTGTATATAATCATTGTTTTTACAAGATTTTTTTAATGGGTGACATTTGTTGTTTTCATAAAAACAATTCTGTACTAAGATGTTATATTAATTTTCTTCAGAAAGTTTAACTTTTTTATTTTTGGGTTCCGATTGTGCTAAAGTGATAATCAATGCCTCTTCCATTTCCACTTGGTCAGATTCTGAAAAGGGTGAATTTCCTGTCCATCCATAACGATATTGATTTGTTAATAATACGGAAAAATCGTGATACATATTTTCAAAATCGTTGATCATGTGTATTTCTCTTCCTATATAATCATCCACATCAACGCTATCGTCCTCTTCAAAATATTCATCTCGTTTACAATTTGATATTAAGTCTCCAACATATTTCGCATCATAATCGTCATTTTCTAAATATTGGTCCAATAATTTACCATCCACAAGCCTGTTATTTTTAATGTAACGTTGACATACGTTTAAACGATCATCATTTCTTAAAATATTTTCAAATATATGGTAACCTCTAACACTGGATGATATTTTAAACCCTACAACGGGTGCAGATTTTAAAGCGTCATGTACGGTTTCCAACAGAGAATCTTTAATATAATCTTCTATGATTGAACATTCAATATATTTAATATTTTCAATTTCTAAATTCAACGAAAACAGTTTGTAAGACAGAGTTAATCGAAATCCTTTTGTTATCTTGTCCACTTTGTGGTAAATATATGGATTAAAGTATACGTAAGACAGTTGTGTTCTTGACAATTGACATGTGGCATCTGTTATTTGATTGGAAAATATCAAATCTCCTCCTTCATATCTTGTTGGCAATCCAATGACTAAAGTTCCAAACATATTTTTATGCTTTGTATCTTGATGAAAATCAAAAAAGTCATTTTCTTCGTAAATATTTAATTTGTAAAATTCAATTCTAAAAGGTCTGTGTTTACAAAATTGTGAGGAAATTCCATTCATAATTTCTGGAATCTGATATATATCCAACTGGAGACTTATATCCTTGGCTTTAATTTCTTTCGATTTTCTAACATCCTCATCATACACCCGATCTCTTCCGTGACCAAAATGAGATTTTATCGATTGCTGCAGAATATCATTGACATTTTGTATATTTTTAATATGCACCAATATATCTGGTTTAACAAACAATGAACACTGTTCATCAGGTACATCAAATTCTCCATAATAGTATAACGGAGTATTTTTAAAACAGTTGATATATTTTTCCTCAAACGGTTTAGTCATTTTGATTTAGGTTGTAAAGGTGTTTAGAAATGTAATTGCTTTATTAAAAAAAAAAAAAAAATTTTTTTTTTTTTTTTTTTTTTTTTTTTTTTTACTTCATTATAATATTATTTGACGTTTACGAGTGTGACGTTAGTTCTGCGTATACAAGTAAAAATTATTACCACACTGAATCAGTGTAATGGATTTATACAATAATAATGGATTTTATTCGTCGTCTAAACGTAATAATAATTAATGTTCTGCGTTATTTAAATATATTTATTCCGTTTAATTTGAAAAACCAGCAAAGAGTTCATTTTACAGAAGTGGAAGAGATTTATTATTATCAACAACAGAATGTTGAATGGTATCTAGCGCAAGAATTGCAAAAGTTTCACGATGAATTTTTAGAAGAAAATTCAAGGATCAAGAAATGAATCCGAATGTTATGTGAGTGACTCTTCTGTTATATGAAAAAAGGAGAAAACACAGAAAAAAATAAGCTGACATTGTTTGAAAAAAAATTTTTATGAATTGAATTGTGCAAACCAAAAAGATCATTTTTATAAAGATAGCTTGGAATATTGTGTATCATAATGCCATCTTAATATATTGTATACTTGTACACTACAAATTACATAATGTCTGGATACTCTTCATATATGACCAAATTTAGATTTCGCGAATGGAATTTCGAGAAAGTAGATAGTCAAGTTCAATATACATTATTGAGAATGTTACGTGACTTTGAAAAATTATCACCTCAGTTTTGCCCACAGGATCATCCATGGTTATTAGATAATCTGTTTTTACATCGGAAAGAATACTATTTGGATGATTTAAATCTTCCTGTTTTAAAAACCTGGATTGAATTGTGCAAACCATCAAAAGATCAACTAACGGAAGTCTTTTCACGTAATATGTCATTAAAATCTCTCATTAACATAGGTGCAGATGTAAACGGTGTTGAACTTCGAAGACCGTTATTTTCTTGTTTAAATAGTGAAGCATACTTCAATTGGATGGTTAGTATTCCTGGATTTAACCCACACGTTCAAGATCACAAAGGTGACAACGCTTTATCAGCGTACTTTGATAAATCATGGAGAAATCTTGAAATTCTTAGCAGACTTCTCACCATGGGTGTCAACGTGAATAATACCAACAAAAAAGGACAAACTCCTTTAATGATGGCATTGCAAGATAGCAATACCAGCGAAGAAGAGATACAATTACTACTCAGTAGTGGTGCAGATCCAGACATTCGTGATCTTGAAGGTCGTACGGCTGCTTTTTATCTTAAAAATGAATCATTCCGCCCTTCCTTTCCCTCAAATGATGTCGTTGACACATATAATTGCAATTTGAAACAACACAAAGCCGCTCAAGAATATAAATCACAATTTTTATATCTCAACCGCTCATTTCCTAATACTTCTCTAATACTTTACACAAACTCTTACCTTCCAGAAGATGAAAACCATCCGGTTGTTCTGCTTAAAAAACTATATTCAGCATTTTATGATAAGAAAAACATTATACATGATATCATTGATGAGCCAGCTATGTATTTTGATAAAGATATTTTTAAATTAGCATTTCGATTAGCTCACAGTTGTAACGACAGGAATGCTTGTGTTTACATGTGTCAAAAAATGATAGCAAAATTTGGATATTTACCATATCAATACGAAATTTCCCTCATGTTGCGTCACCCAGTAGTATATTTAGCTCATGATTACGACGGAAATTTAAGAAAAGAGCCTACACCGTTAGAAAAAATGATATATTATGATCCTCTTTCAAAAATACCTTCCAACGGACAATCACTGGAATGTTTATGTTGTCAGGTATTAATAAAACAGAATCTAAACAAATATGAAGGGGAGATACCACCTTTAGTTATGAAACACGTTAAATCACATGATGTTCACAAAATTATTAGAAGACACTATGAATTTTATATGTACTTGGATTCATCTTCAGATTCATCAAACGATTAAAAAAAAAAAAAAAAAAAAAAAAAAAAAAATTTTTTTTTTTTTTTTTTTTTTTTTTTTTTTTTTTAATCTTATAATATGTATTCATCATGATGATATCACACGCTATGATGGAAACCACAAATACCCCAGTCATTCCAGGAGGTTTGTTTGCTACTATGGATGATTTCTCTTCGGAATCAGAAACTGTGCTAACGAGAGAATTTCTTACTGATTTGAATGATCTGGGTGATTTACACAAGAATGCATCTGGAGATATGAATAAATGGCTTACTCATTTACCTCGCAACTCTTCTACTTCAACTGAATCAACTGTGGAATATAAATTCCATTCAATGAATGATGAAATATGTATTCATCATGCTTCTCTTTTAATTTTGGATACAATAACTACTGTACAGGATATGGTGGACATTATGATGCGAATGAAAAAATCTAAGCATCACATGGAATTGAGAAATGGTCCTCGTATGCAACGTATTTTGGAATACGAAAATCAAATGAAATTTTTAAATGCGAATTTAGAAAACTGTCAACAGTTGGTTAATGATTTTTTGAAAAATCTTAAAGCAAATAAATTGAAATGTCTATTTTGTGATACAAAAGGCGAATAATATTGTCTTGATGTAAAAGAAAAAATGTTGTGGCAACATGATTATTATTTTCTTTATAGTCTTGATGTAAAAGAAAAATGTTGTGGTAGCTTGATTATTATTCTCTTTATAGTCTTGATGTAAAAAAAATGTTGTGGTAGCTTGATTATTATTCTCTTTATAGTCTTGATGTAAAAAAATGTTGTGGTAGCTTGATTATTATTCTCTTTATAGTCTTGATGTAAAAAAAATGTTGTGGTAGCTTGATTATTATTCTCTTTATAGTCTTGATGTAAAAAAAATGTTGTGGTAGCTTGATTATTATTCTCTTTATAGTCTTGATGTAAAAAAAATGTTGTGGCAACATGATTATTATGATAATAAATACTTGATATAAAAGAAATTTATTCCATGTTCTTACTTGACTTTAAGTAAATTACTTTATTTCATTTTATAAATTCAAAAGTAATTACTAATCAAAATAAAGCCCAATCATGTTTTTTATTGTCTACAAAACTAATTATCCAAGACATGATGTTATGGAAGCGTTAATACAGATTAGTCTGTGTTCAGCACGTCATGAAAAACCTCATGATGAAACTGATTTTTTTATCAGTGATGATCCAAGCGAAATAAAAAATGCGGCTTTAAAGTACATACCGGAATTTATAAGACGTCAAAAGAAATATATGGGATTACCTTGGAAATCCCTTTTAGAATTTAAACAACACGCTTATCAAAATGCTTTAACGGGACAATGGAATCAGTGTACAGTTAATGAATGTTATGAAGAAGTTCAAATGGTTAAAATGTTTATAGAACTTGAAAAAAGAGATAAAATTAGAATAAAGTGGAAATCTGTTTATTATGCTTTTTTATTTTGTAAAAGAATGAAAAATAAACAATCACAATGTGGATGTAAACGATCCATTACAACTTCGTTTTTCTAAATGTTAGATTATACACAAGATTATAATGTTGATAATATATTATTCAAAATTCGTCAATTTTTTAGTTAGGTAACATTGATATTATATTATCTAATAATAGATAATATAATAAATAATATAAAATATATCCTCTAAAACTTTACTTTTACCAAAGCCTTGATAATTTCTTTGCATTTAGGACAATTTTTTGACATCAATGCACAAGAGTAACATGTTATCATATGACCACATGGTAAAAATGCAACTCCAATATTGTTTTTCAAACATATGTTACAATGTGGAATGTTTCCAGATTGTTCATCAATAATACATATATCTAAATCATCATTTTCTACTTCAGACTTGAAATCATCTTCTACAGTAATGCATTCTACATCATTAGGTGCATTTTCTGCTTTAGGTTTTACTTCTTCTATTAAAGAATGCAACAATATTTTATACAATTTTAATTCATCATCTTTTAATTCAATTTCTTCTATTTCTGATTTTTCAAATATAAAATTTAGCAATTGATCTTCCAAATCTTTTTCTTCCATAACAGATTCTTTAGATTTTTTCTTTCCTGTTTCATTTTCTAATTCTTCTATTACGGATCGCATCATATCATCAGTTTTCACAGTAAAATTCTGTTTAATTTCTTTCAGTTGTGTTAGCCTTTTTAATATTTCTAATGCATGTTCTATAGTTTGGCTATATTGTGCATATTTTTCGTCATTGGAAGATATTAAAGTATTTAATGAAGGCACATCATTATTTATCATCAAAGGAAATTCTTTTCCTATGGTTATTAAGTCTTCCCCAATGAAATGTATCAATTGATCAAGTTTTTTTGTCAAAGACTGTTTTTCTTTTTCCAATTGTGCCATAATTCCAAGTTTCCCCATTACAGATTGCATCTTTGACTCAAGTGATTGCGTTTCTTCCTTTGATTGATCTTCCATTATCATGATTTTTAATTGAGATAACACACTCTTGTTTAAATGTAAACGTCCGTTGGATACAATCACTTCGGCACACCAATGCTGATAATTTTTGTCACTGTATTTTTCAATACTGGATTTTATAAATGCTTCGTCTTTGTGAAATGCTACAAAATTACAAAATTTCAACAGTCCAGCGTGTGCAATCCAAGGATCTTCGTCTATCCAATTTCCTAAAATACCGTTGCAAGAAAAACACCGTACGTAATCTTTAACGTTTGTATAAAAAAATCCTGCGGCTGCTAAATCTTTTGCAGATATGGATAACACGGGCCACTCAAAAAATGAATCCAGGCGTGCCGACAGAGAAGAATACTGAGAATATTTGGGCCTGCGATGTAGATAAATACCCAGTGATTCTAAATCTATTAAACAATCTTGGTCTTTACGAAATTCTATTTCTTCAGTATCAGGAAAAAGAGATTCAAAAGTATCAGGTTCTGAAGAGTCAGAGTAGTATGTTGAATCATCACTATCATCACTCATAAATGCATTATTATCGGAAGACATACCCCATCCAGAGTTTAGTTTAGATAAATGTCTGAAGTGACAAACGATAACTTGGTTTGTTCTTTCGTTTTAATCTCACACATCTTTATTGAAAAAAAAAAAAAAAAAAAAATTTTTTTTTTTTTTTTTTTTTTTTTTTTTTCAAGGAATTATATTATAAATTTGTACGCTTGTATAATTAAAATACACTTATCTTGTCTGAGTTTCTTGTTTGAGCAACCATCATCAAGAATAATGGATTACAATCATTTGACGTTATCTCCTGTTGCATTCTATGGCATGTTTAAAAATCAATTGACTGAAATGACTGACCTCTTGGAAAAATATAATTCTATTCAAAGTCATAAACATTATTTGGAAAGCATTTGTCTCGTATGCGATATTCAAGGATTTTATCTTCCAAGTAAAAATCGGTTTTTCCCTAGAGAAATGTGTTTGGCACCTGTGAAAGGTAACAAACTATATCTATATTCTTTTGACTTGTCTGCCATTGATTTAAACACCGAAGACGTGACAAAAATTGACCAAACGCAAAAAGATCTTCATGGTTTATTTTTTACTCCTGTAGAAGGTGAAAAACTGCGTTCATTTGATGATATAGCAGATATTGTTGATAGACAATTGGAAAAATACGATGGAAAATATATTGCTTACAGAAGTGATTTAATACAAGATAAACTATATGATTCATTTAATGCCATCGACTTGAAAAGTTTGAACTGTCCTAATGCTCAAATGACTAGTATACTAAATGAACCTGAATGTATACTTCATGGAGGATGGAAATATGACGAATGTTGTCGTACTAAAGCTAGCGCTTACCGACGTTGGATTAAATCAGAACTGAATGACTTGCGATGGAAAGGTCATCAATAAGTGTACTATTTTTTTGTATACCAACCATTTGTTGTTGATGACTAATCATTTTATTTTGAAATAAAATATCGATTAATATTTCTTTCGTATTTTTTATATAAAATTATGTGTCTGTATTTTTTAGTTCCAAAAAAATATATATCGTTTGATAAAGAATTATAAAAATATATACTTAATTCACTTTTTATTTTCTGTTTACATAAAATTTTTCATTAATGAATAGAATCCAGGTTCTGACCAAACTAAACATTCACGTTTTTGCATGTTATACATATCAATGTTACAAGGATTGCGTTCAATATTATCAACTTTACAAGGATTGTGTTCAATATTATCAACGTTACAAGGATTGTGTTCAATATTATCAATGTTACAAGGATTGCGTTCAATATTATCAACGTTACAAGGATTGCGTTCAATATTATCAACGTTACAAGGATTGCGTTCAATATTATCAACGTTACAAGGATTGCGTTCAATATTATCAACGTTACAAGGATTGCGTTCAATATTATCAACGTTACAAGGATTGCGTTCAATATTATCAACTTTAATTGAGTTTATTTCAATAATGTCACTTATTTTAATAATATCAATATTAATTGTGTTTATATCAACAATGTCACTTATTTCAATAATATAATTACATTTGTCAGTAATGTCCTGGTTGTTGTCAGTAATGTCCTGGTTGTCACCACCAATATCCTGGTTGTCGTCAGTAATGTCCTGGTTGTCACCAATATCCTGGTTGTCGTCAGTAATGTCCTGGTTGTCACCACCAATATCCTGGTTGTCGTCAGTAATGTCCTGGTTGTCACCACCAATATCCTGGTTTTCGTCAGTAATGTCCTGGTTGTCACCACCAATATCCTGGTTGTCACCACCAATATCCTGGTTGTCGTCAGTAATGTCCTGGTTGTCACCACCAATATCCTGGTTGTCACCACCAATATTCCGGTTGTCATCACACACCAAACGATGACGATAAATAAATTTATGTCTCTTTAAGAATTTATAAAACCACCTTCTACTGGCACAAAAGGGTATATCTCCATGATATAAATTTTTGGCTTCTTTTAATATATCATTACACGAAGGAGATTCTATGAGATGATTTCTAATTTTTGCAGCAAGTACTGATTCCATTTTTTCTAAAGCTACGTTATTACGAAATCTATTCCTATTGTGAATAATACTTGATACTGTTGTTCGTGGAATTTTATAATTTCTAGCAATGTCAATAATATGATCACCAGCATCATAAAGTTTCACAATGTTAGCTTTCATTGATATACTAAGACGACGGCGACGAGCCATGATTGTAATCAACTGCTCTAAAATCTTGGTTGAACTGAGGGTTAATGTTATTTTTTCATTTACTGCGCATGCTCTAGTTTGTTCAATGTCTACGTCACACAATCATCAAGTGTTTTTATTGGTTCAATGTCTACGTCCCACAGTTCGGGTAACAAAATATTTAATGCATTGTGTAACAAATGGAACACTTTTTCTGAGGACCTTTTAGTAGATCTTTTAATTCTTCTCGTAAATCTACAAAATGTTGTAAAGTTTCAATATTTTCAAAAGCTTTTTGTTCAGCTGACACGATTTCACAACATTTATCCGTACATCTTTTCATAAAATTTTCAATATCTTGTGGCATATAATGAAACATCAAATCTAATTCGAATTGAAATATTTTGCTATTAAATTGTTGTTTCAAGATTTGTAGATGTTCATTCACTTTTTGCAATTGCTTTCTATGGGTAGTATAACTTCCTTTATCAAGATGAATGTCCGAATTATATAAAATGGTTTCCTCTAAAAGAATTTTCTTTTTTATGATATGTAATTCTGAATAATGAATAATGCAGGAATCTATAAAATCTTGTATAACTAATTCATTAATCGACATTACCTGATTGACATTATCCAAAGAAAAAGATAGTGAAGATTTAGGAAATAATTCCGCAGTAAAAAATATATCTACGTTTGTAAAAAAAAAAAAAAAAATTTTTTTTTTTTTTTTTTTTTTTTTTTTTTTTTTTTTTCAATGTTGGAAAGAGAAATATTTAAAATCTAATTAATCTTACAAGTAAGTGGCATGGCATTAGAGACAAAAAATTTTTAATTGAGAAATAAAATTTTAGAGATCACAGCGAATGGAGAAGTTGATTCAACAAAAAATTTGTGGAAATTCTTTATATAAATGCTTAGTCTTGTTTAAATGAAAACCATTATGTTTTTTATCGTAAACATAAATTAACGTGTTTGTGACGAGCATGACTTGATTATTTGATACGTATGCACCTTTAATTTGATTTTTAGGTAAAGGTCGAAAATACCGTACAGCATGTTTATAATTTTCAATCGTATCGTTTCTAAAGATCACAACCAAGTGTTTATCAAACATTAAATACTCTTTATTGTGTAATGTAAATGCCGCGTATACTAAACCAAATGTATTCCATTCGTTTTTAATGCAGCGTAATCTATCAAATACCCACATGTACCGTTCTGAAAACACAACAAGGTTTCCTCGAGCCGTTACATACATGCTATTGACGTAATGCGGAATTTGATGATTGCCAAAATCTAATACGTCTTCTATATTGTGAATATACCCTACATTCTTTTTAATTACAAAAATTTTCATTACCCTATCAGATGCGGTGACAACTAAAGAGCCATTTATCAATGCAATGGACATAAATTCATATGTACGATTTTTTGTATATAGATGTTTCAAGTTGGCACGATCAATTGATGATAATGTGTCATACGTTTGTAATGACATGATGGGTTTCATAATAGATTCTTCGTTATTAGAATGATGCAATCCCAATGTATGACCAATTTCGTGTTTTAAAATTTCTTCTAACAAAGTTGAGTTTCTCAGACTGGCTTCGTAATCATCAAGGTCTACATGAATTTCTGCACATTGACGTCTAGTGGAGGATTTACAGTGTCCAGGGGCAAAAGTGTGGGCTTGAATATTACCTTCGCCGTCAAATGGAAATCCGTCGCCGTGAATATTCTTTTCAAATCGAATACGAATGTCGGCTATCCATGCTTGACTAAAATGAAATCCAGTACCGTTTTCCCAAAAAGTAAATGCATTATCAATATTATTTATAACATCCTCAGAATTATTTATGGGATGATATACTAACGACCACGTTAGATTTTGTTTTGACCACAAAACATCACTGCTGTAAAAACATAACTCATTAGTAGATGCTATATAAAATAAAAAACTTGACAATATAAGAAACGATATCATGTTACTTGTTTATTATTCGATATCAACTCAATATAAACAGGAAATGACGTTTTCAGAAGTGAAATTTAATGTAAACAGGAGATAGCCTTTTTTCGCAACTCAATATAAATAGGAAATGACGTTTTCAGAAGTGAAATTCAATATAAACAGGAAATGACGTTTTCAGAAGTGAAACTCAATATAAACAGGAAATGACGTTTTTAGAAGTGAAATTCAATATAAACAGGAAATGACGTTTTCAGAAGTGAAACTCAATATAAACAGGAAATGACGTTTTTAGAAGTAAGATTTTGAGTTCTGATAAAGACATGTATATAAAGAGCTGTTTTTATTGAAGAGCATTATTTTGTCTTGAGATTTCATTCAATAATGTCTGTTTCTTGTACGGCGTCTTCTTCAGTCATACCGACTGTTCTTGTTGCGGTGGTGACTCCGTGCACAAATCAACAGATGATGACGATGAATCAGAAAATGATATTGCAAGAGAGAATAAGAGCTCAGCAGATTGCTCGGCAAACTAATTTTGCTAAACAGAAAATTAGGGTTCCTCCGAAAGTACTGTTGCAGCAAAAAGCATCAGTTTTGCAGAAAGTGATGGCCCAACAAAGAGTTGGAGAAATTTTGATGACTCAACATGCAAGATCACTTCAGCCTACAGTGTCAACTCAAGGGGTAACACTATCTCTTCAAAGTAATCTATCTCTTCAAAGTAATCCATCTCTTCAAAGTAATCCATCTCTTCAAAGTAATCCATCTCTTCAAAGTACTCCATCTCTTCAAAGTAATTTTCAATCAGTAAATATGGAAAATTCTGTGTTATCTTACCGGACAGTATACCACCAACATCATCTGCAATCCTCAACTCAAGAGACAGTAAATCAGAATACTCCACCTCTTCAAGCTACGAATACCATATCATATGCAATGCATCAACGAAGCAATTTTCAATCGATGAATGTGGAAAATCGTACTTTATCTTATCGGACAGTATACCACCATACTCAACGGCGTACTTGCAATGTGGATATCAAAAAACAACTTAAAAGGATGAACTCCAAGATTGACCGCAGAATGAAACGTATTGACACTTTGCTTGAAAAATATCCGTTTGATGCAATGAAACTGAAGATGGAATATGATAATGTAAAATCTTATTTGGAAAAGGTAAACACATTTCTGAATAAGTAATCTGCCATGTCAAAAACTAATATTCTAATGTTTAAATGATGAATATTGTTATGTATACTATATATTTTTCTGTATATCTTTTCAATAAAGATTGTGGAAAAAATGGGGAAAGAGAACCTTTAAAGGTTCTCTTTCCCCATTTTTTTTGTAATCTTTTTTAACCATTGGTTTTAAATAAATTTTAAAATTATTCTATGAAGGAAATTGAAATGACATCATTATTTTCCCGATCATAAAATATTTTAATCTATCACAAGCTTATTTTTTTATGTTATTGTTATTATCGTATGTCATTTTTGTGTTGTAAAATATGATATAAAATAAGTATTTAACAGACGTGTAATTCATTAACAATGTATAATTCTTATTATAAAACATTGCAAAATCGAATACGTATACAAAATGATAATTTAGAAAAAATACAAGAAATAATAGAAATTATCACAAACGATTTTACAAACTTTTCAACTGACCTTTGTCCACAGGATTATTCTTGGTTGTTAAATGAATTAATCCCAATTCTTCAAAAATTTCATAATTTGAATCCTCATATTTTAAAAATGTGGTTTGAATTATGCAAACCACCAAAAGATCATTTGTCAAAAGTTTTTTCAATTACTACTCAACTTGATGAGATTCTTGTTGGTTTTAGTAAAGATATAAATGGTGTTGAACATTGTCGACCATTGCTGAAATGTTTAAATAACGAAGAATATTTTAATTGGATAATTCACATTCCGGGATTCAATCCTCATATCAAAGATTATGCAGGCTATAATGCTTTAATGACGTATTTTAAGAGTACAGAAAGAAATCCTCAAATTCTTAGTAGGCTTCTTACTATGGGCATTAATGTAAATGCAACAAATAAAATAGGACAGACGCCTTTAATGTTGGCGGTGCAAAATGAATCGGTCCTTGAAGAAGAAATACAATTACTTTTGAGTGTAAATGCTAATCTTGAAATTTGTGATTGTGAAGGACGTACTGCCGCTTTTTATCTTTGGAATGAAAATTTTCGTCCTCTGTTTCCTTCAAATAATGTTATCGATATATATTCCTGTAATTTAAAGCAACATCAAGCCGCTCGGAAATATGAGACGGATTTTATACTTTTAAATAGATCGTTTCCTTCAAAAACATTACAAATTGTGACAGAAACAAAAGATTGTTATTTACCCCCAAATTTGAGCCATCCTGTTGTTTTAATTTTGAAAATTTATATGGCATTGAATGAAAAAATTAATATTATATCCGACATTATTGAAGAACCTGCTTTATATTTGCATCCCCGTTGTTTTCTATATGCATTTCGATTAGCATACTGTTTAGAAGAAATGAATGCCTGTGTTCACATGTGTGAAAAAGTGATATCTACATTAGGGTATTTACCAGATCAAAATGAAATTTCTCTTATGTTAGAACACCCCGTTGTTTATCAAGCTTGTAATTTTGAAGGAATAATGAATACAAAATTTACCCAATTGGAAAACATGATACTTTATGATATTACTCAACCTTCAATACCTAAAACATCTTTCTATGTGGAGTCATTAGAGTGTTTATGTAGTCGAGAAATTGTGAAACAAAATACAAACAAATTAAAAAAACAGATTCCACCTTTGATATTGAAACATGTTGAATCACATAATGTACACAAAATGATACAGAAAAATTACGGAAGCAAACGATGTTGGTCGGATTCATCTTCTGATTCTGATTATTGGTATTTACAACATGATTATAATGATTCTGACTATGCTTATGATCATTCGTTTAATATATTTTACAGTGATGACAGCGTATTTGAATTAGAGTGTGAAAGTTCTACAGATGATCCATCAGATGAATCTAACAGTCCAGATAGTACAGATTCATCAGATGATTCTGATACTACAGATTCATCAGACAGCTCAGATAGTGCAGATTCATCAGACAGCTCAGATAGTGCAGATTCATCAGACAGCTCAGATAGTGCAGATTCATCAGACAGCTCAGATAGTGCAGATTCATCAGACAGCTCAGATACTACAGATTCATCAGACAGTTCAGACACAACGGATGATTCAGGAATCTTCTCCTAAAATTTTTTTTTTTTTTTTTTTTTTTTACAGCTTAAACTTTTTAGTTCTAATGGAAAACTTTTGTTATACAATTGGTAATTTTGTTTTGAAAAACAATGAGGTAATTTATCGTGCCCCATCTTCACAAGTATTTTGTCTTCCGGACACGTACAACAAAATTTATAATTGCCAAGAGTTTTAAGTGTTCCACCTTCACACATTTTATCGGATTGAGTATCACATGAAGGCCCTGTAAAATAGAGTGGATATTTACAAACACAATCCCACACAGGTACGTGAAAATAATCTTTAAGGATAACCATTCCACCGTTTTCACTGTTACATGGCATATGTTTACGATGCGATTCCGGTAACTGACAAATGTTTGATTCACAAATATAGCGTGAATCACTACATAATATGTCGCACGTATCAATGCATTGAACCATTTTTTGTGCACAGTTTGTTTTAAAATGGGAAGTAATTGAAAAATTATACTGTTTAATATCACGTGGGAAATAAAAAATATTATACCAATAATAATTAAGGATATTAATACAAATATCATTTCTTTGTTATCAATGGAACGAGAAATTGATCATTTTATCGAACCGCCCGCAAAACGACAAAAAAAATTAGTTTCTGATCCTCGTGTATGGAGAAATGCTTGGACAATGTGTGAAAGAGTGCTTGAAAATGAAAATCCGCAACTTATTCTGGAATATCACAATATTGTGGAAAAATGGATTCCCATTATTAATAAGACGTTTGGTTATGTCATAAATCTAGAAAGGTATGAACCTATTTTTCATTATATACAAAATTATAATTCTGCAAAAGAAATATTTCTTGTGTTTTTTGCTTCAATTAATAATGAAAAAAAAATACCAATGCATATTATGTTTAACGTACCTCTATTTAATAAAGTGTTTAATCATTATTATGGAAAATATAAAATGGATACGACAAGTCTTATTGATTTGGATAGAGGAACAGTAAATTTAGAATTTGAGAATATGTTTCGTATGAATCCAAGTAATTATTTTAAAGATTCTATTATGTGGCATTTGTTATTTATATCTGTATGTCACATGATGGCTCATATTGAAAATTTTGAAAAATACGATACTGCTTCGTATTCGAATCACGATCGCATTAAAAAAAGTATATTTTACCGATTTAGTATTCACGGACAAATTAAGCACCAGTTTACTTAAAAATGAGGTATATTAGTATATGGGCTTGTATTATTCTTTTAGGCATTATTATTATCATTTCCGTTAGTATATATAAATATTTACCACAAAATGTATTTGGTGGAAATTCTGCAACAGCACAGCAACCTGTGTCACCTAAACCACTTGAATCAGAGCAACCTGTGTTACCTACATCACCAGAGCAACCTGTGTTACCTACATCACCAGAGCAACCTGTCTTACCTACATCACCAGAGCAACCTGTGTTACCTACATCACCAAAGCAACCTGTGTTGCCTCCACCGCTCGAATCAGGTGAACTTATAACCCTCAAACCAGAACCTAAAATTAAATTTAGAGGAGATGAAATTAGCTTTTAATTAAATCAATGGATGGAATAAAGATGTTGATATATCTTACATTATTATGTGTAGCCATTTTTTACATTATTATTCTTGCAAACTATCTCACAAATACTTCTCGTCCCATTCCGTGGCAGGATTTAATCATTCGTTACGATGATTCTTTGGAATGCGATATCAAAAATCCAAAATGTCCTCCCAATTATTACTGTTATATTCTTCCTGATAATCTCAACAAAAGTATGTGCATGAAGTTTCAAGATAATTTAAAAACGTGCAACGAGGCAACGGGCAATCTCACGCCGCATAAAACATTACAAGGATACGTATTAAAATGTGTATGTCATTACCCGCATTTAGTAACTCAATTATACGATGGAACAGATTGTAATATTGATGCAGCATGTCAACCGAACGGTAATCTTAAAGATATATCTGTTGATCCTCAAATTCATGGAGAATGCATATGCAATTATCCTTATGTGAATTTTAAATCGGAAACGGGACCGTCGTGTGTCTTTCCAAAGGAAAAAGATATCCCATGTTATCCGGGTCTTTTCGATAACAATCAATGTACTTGTCCACGTAATTACATTAACAGTACATCCGAACTGGCTAAAACTTATTTTAAACAAGAATATTTAGATCAGTTTCTAGGAAATCCAAGATGTATACCCGAGCCGTGTTCATTTAATATATTGAATGATAAACATCTTAGTCATGGAAGAATTGTTAATATTAACGGCAATCATCAATGTTTTTGTGATCCTAAATATGGAAACTTTGGTGTTTATTTAAAAACAAATAATTATTTAAACAATAATTATCAAGATACTCATCATAATACCTGTGCCAATATTTACAATGAGGAATCTAAAATGCAAATAGATCATAAAGCTTTATGTTTCTATTATTATCAAAATCTTGAACCCCAATGTTTTTTACAATTTAAAAATATTAATCAGAATGCCTTAAATGATTCTATACTTGACATGCTTAAGAAGATGCCCAATTATTCCCCCGAATTGGATACTTTTTATATTAAAGATCCTTGGCCTCATAATTTTATAAATAAAGTATTTAAATTAAATAAACTTTCTGCAAAGATTCATTATTGTGAATTTCTCGATATTCCTATACTGTTTCCTCTTTTTTACATGAATTATAAATGTTTTGAAAATGACTACATTTCTACTTATGAAATTCCAGACTGTAGTAAACTTGAAAATGTAGTTCGTCCACCAGTTTTTCAAACATTTGAAGAATATAATAAAATTTTTAAATATCCGGCTTGTTTATGGACAGATACCAGTACGTCACCAGAGTATTTAAATCACGTTATTTTAAATCCATTACATATGTTGACTCCCAACGATTTAAATCTATATAGGACAAACGGTTTAATTATTTACCCAGATAAACATATTGATAATCAATATACTATACAAAAATATCCCATGGAAAAAGAAGAATTTAAAAATGCATATGATCAACAAGGAAAAGTACCTATTATTACAAACACAAAAGTTTAAAAGACTGTCAAATAATAAATTTTATTTCCTAAATAGTTGAATAAAGATAGAATGGATTCTAAATGTGTACATGCTCATCTAAAATATACATTTTTCGAATTTGAGTATTTATTGAATAATTTTATCTTAAATGATAAATTAATTAGAAATATTTTAAAAGATACAACATATTCACGCAAATATATTAAGATGTAAGGTCAGGTGATGCGTAACATCACAGCCTCTCCTTGACAAATGTCAACCCCGCCTTCTCGTGGTGCATCCTGTTCCCACTAAAGGGGCTCTGACGACCGCCAATAGCGGTATAACTATACCATCGGGATCAGAGGAAATGCTATCCCACACTCACCAACCCGCTTGGCCAGCGTGGTGAGTTATGGCCAAACACCTCCAAAATGACTCTACAACTTAAATCTTGGCCCTCAGTCTCCGGCAGCTGGAATGTACCTGGCCAAGGCAGCGGCCAGTGCGACATGAAGGCAGAGGGTGCTAAGAATCCCCGGAGGACCGGACTAGGCTGCCATTTGATGCTGACCTTGGCAACGTACAATGGACGCTCCCTATCTTCTGATTCAAGGCTTCTTGAATTGGAAGAGGAACTACAAAGGATCAAGTGGGACATCGTCGGGCTAAGTGAGGTAAGGAGAAAAGGAGAAGATCTCATTGAACTGAAAAGTGGACATCTCTTCTATTATCGTGGGACAGATACTGGCAGAACTAGTGGTGTTGGATTTATAATAAACAAGAAACTGAAGGATAAAGTGGTAGAAGTTGAAAGTTCCTCTGACAGAGCTGCACGACTCGTTATCCAACTATCGAGAAGATACCAGGCTCAGATTATTCAAACTTATGCACCCACCACAAGTCATCCTGAAGAAGAAATTGAAGAATTTTATGAGGAAATTCGTCATCTAAATAATAAAGGTAAGCAGCACTTGAAGATAATTATGGGAGATTTCAATGCAAAAATAGGGCAACGGCAACAGAATGAAACTTCAGTAGGTAAATTCGGTCACGGCAACAGAAACCAGCGTGGAAATACTCTCGTTGAGTTTGCAGAGGCAGAAGGATTTTTCATCTTGAACTCCTTTTTCAAGAAAAAGCCACACAGGAAATGGACATGGAGACATCCAATTGGGACGACAAGTGAAATTGATTTTATTATGTGTAACAAAAAATTCGTCATCGAAGACTGCAGTGTGCTGAACAAGTTCAACACAGGTAGTGACCATAGATTGGTGAGATGTAAGATGCACCTCAACACTAAACTGGAACGTGGCAAGCTCATAAGACAAACAAAATGTATTGACATAACCAACCTTAAAAAACACCATAATACTTTCAAGTTGGAACTGAAGAACAGATTCTCTGCTTTAGAAGGCCTAACATCGGAAGAAGTGGATATTTCGGAAGTTAACAGAAAAGTAACCAAAGCTCTAATGGAAACAGCAACAAAATTAGCTGGGTCTAAGAACAAGTTGCATGTGAACAAATTATCAGGAAAAACCAAAATGTTGATGCAAAAAAGAAGAGAGATGAGGACAACTGAAGAAGATGTGACTTCCAAAGTGGAATATATAGAGCTATGCAAGACAACACGAAAAAGTATCACTGAAGATGTAAGGAAATTCAACTGTGAGCTAGTGAGGAAAGCAATTGAAAACAACCAAAGCCTTAAGATAGCAAAGGGACATATCAGTAAGGGAAGAAAACAGATTATGGCTCTGAGAAAAGAAGATGGTTCTATAACAAGAAATAGAGGCGAAATTTTGACAAGAGTGAAAGATTTCTACTCCAAATTATATGAAAGGGATGATACATGTACTCCAGACATCATGAAAGGTACCAGAGTTCTTCCAGTCCTCCCAGCAGAAGTTGCTCAAGCAATCAAGAACATGAAGCGGGGGAAAGCTCCAGGAGAAGATGGAATTACTATAGACATCATACAAGAAGCAAGTGGAGAAATTGAAACAGTACTCGCCCAAATTTTCACTCGATGCCTTAATGAAGGGAAGATTCCTGAGGATTGGAACAATGCTACAATGATCCTGCTACATAAAAAAGGTGACATTGAGGATCTCAGGAACTACAGACCTATCAGCCTCCTATCAGTGGTTTATAAAATCTTCACTAAAGTTCTTTCACACCGCTTGAAGGTAACACTGGACATGGCTCAACCGAGAGAACAAGCTGGATTCAGGAGTGGCTACAGCACAATAGATCATATCCATGTACTGAGAGAACTAATTGAAAGAGCGAGGGAATATGAACTTCCATTGTGCATGGCTTTTATCGATTATGAAAAAGCCTTTGATTCGGTGAAACCATCAGCAGTTACCACGGCTCTGAAATCCTGCGGTATTGAAGATGCATACATTAATATTATTAATAACATCTATGAAAATGCAAGTGCAAAGATTCGGCTGTTTGAAAATACAACACACATAAAAATTGGAAAGGGAGTGAGACAAGGTGACACCATATCTCCGAAGCTCTTTAATGCCACATTGGAAAATGTCTTTCAGTCACTGAACTGGGAAGACAAAGGGATAAAGATTAATGGAGATTATCTAACCCACCTTCGTTTTGCTGATGACGTAGTCATTTTTGCAACTACCCCATCAGAGCTGCAGAGTATGATCCAGGAACTTGCTGACAAGAGTAAAGAAGTGGGATTAAAAATGAACTTTCAGAAGACAAAAGTGATGTTCAATGCTTTTACAAGAAATGAAGAGTTATCGATTGATGGAGAAAAACTGGAGATAACAGATACGTATGTTTATCTTGGACAGCAGATATCAAGTGAGGGTCACATTGATGAAGAAATTAATCGGCGTACAAAACTTGCCTGGAGAGCTTTTGGAAGAAACAGCATAATTTTCAAGAGCAATATGCCATTATGTCTTAAAAGAAAAGTGTTTGATCAATGCATCCTTCCAGTGCTTACGTATGGTGCAGAGACGTGGACCTTAACTAAAAGAGACATACAAAGGCTGCAGACAACTCAAAGAAGCATGGAGAGGTGCATGCTTGGTATAACCAGGAGAGATAAGAAGAGGAACTCGTGGATCCGAAAAATGACGAGAGTGGAAGACATCATGATCAGAGTTAAATCCCTGAAATGGCAATGGGCTGGACATACTGCCAGAAGGACAGACCATAGATGGACAGCCGAAATTTTAGATTGGATTCCAAGGGACAGGAAAAGACCCAGAAAAAGACCACATGGGAGATGGGTGGATGAAATTCGTAAATATGCGGGAGTGACATGGAGGAGACTGGCACAAGACAGACCGTTGTGGAGGAAACTTGGGGAGACCTTCGTCCAGCAGTGGATTGATAATGGTTGACAATGATGATGATGATGATATTAAAAAGGATCCCATTTTATATTTAAATTATGTGACGATGAATACAGTGACGGATAAGGAAATTGTATCCAAAGCGAAAGTGTATATTATTTCTTTAATAGGAAGTAATAATGGTACATTATATAATCTTTGTGATCATTCAAAAACAACCGATATTTACCTATGCACTCGCAATTCATCAATCATCGATCCTGAATATTATGAACAAATAATGAATATAGTGAAAGATTTAGCAAAAGATATTTACCATCCAAAAAAGCAACAGGACAAATATACAATAACAGTGGTTGAGTTGTTATACTTTTTCGCCTTAGTAGAGAATCCCAGTTTAAATTGGATTACAATTGATTACATTTGCCAATGTAACAAATTACACCAGTATTTAATTTCTAGGCCGGAAAGATTTATTAAGATGGAAGAGGATTAAAAAAATTTTTTTTTTTTTTTTTTTTAGTTGTGTGATATATTGCATGCGACATTCTAATTTTTACATTATCAACAGTAGACATGAAGACAACTGCTGCTTACGTTGCTTTTCAATTTAGTTCTGAAGTTTTCAGAAGACATGTGGAATGTTACTGTTTATGCATTCCGGAGTATCGTTTATACAGAAAAGATTGGCTACACTGTATTACTTTGCAAGAATTGATCATGGATATTCATTATTTCAATATTACTACACTTTATTGTGTAGGCATAGAAGAACAAGCTAAATTGAAGTCTTTGTTACCTCCTTATATATCGGTCGTCAGAGTCAAGTGTCCGTGGAAAATCTTTCCTTCCATTAGGACGACACGGTGTTACTGTTGTGGTATTTACAAATGTTGTAGAAAAAAGGTTCATTCCATGGTTAAAATGCATGAAAAAAGATTTTGTTGGAGACATTATCATTGATCTGCACAAGAATTGGATTATTATTGATCAATACAACTATTATATTTTATTATTGATCAATACAACTATTATAATTTTATTATTGAACATGGCTAGTGGACTGATATTGAACAACATGGCTAGTGGACTGATATTGAACAACATGGCTTGTGGACTGATATTGAACAACATGGCTTGTGGACTGATATTGAACAACATGGCTTGTGGACTGATATTGAACAACATGGCTAGTGGACTGATATTGAACAACATGGCTAGTGGACTGATATTGAACAACATGGCTAGTGGACTGATATTGAACAACATGGCTAGTGGACTGATATTGAACAACATGGCTAGTGGACTGATATTGAACTAGAAATATTTTTATGTACCCTACTTTAGGCACATCAAAGAAAAACTGTTTAATAAAATAATAAATTCCTATATATTTTTATGTAGAATGTCAATTATTTTTTTACACAATTTGATCAAATATTTTTTTAACTAATATACTATTTTTAAACTAATGGATTTTTGTATTTCACGCCAGAAATGTAAAAATTTACTTCTATAATTAAGCAACCGTAAGTAGCTATCCAAAATGACTGATTGCATATCCAATTCCGAGATGAATCACTCAGAAAAATGTTATTTAAGTACCGATAAAAAATATATTTCTCCACTTTTTGATCAAGAGATTGAAAAGGCTGGTCCAAACACTACAATAAAAACTATTGCATTACGTGTCATGTTTCGAATATTGGAAGCTTGTAATCTTACTATTGATGATTTACTGATTGTTAAATCAAATAATACTATTCGTATTGCTGAAGATGTAAGAGAATTAATTGATGAACAATGGGCAAGTTTTCACTTGCCAGGAACCCATATAAATTTTGAAGAATCAAATATTTATGATAAATATAAAAACAATGATTATATTGAAAAACCCGTCATTAATAAACTTATTAATATTATAATGAAACGTAACACAGATCGACGAATAAATAGTACTGAAAAGATTTTAAGAAATATACTTGTACCTATGATCTTAGCCGTGGATGGATTAAAAGGTACAGAATTTAACGACATGAAATCATATGCTAATAATTTAAGTGTGGGAAACGAACCTGAGAATGAGATACAAAAACACATTGTAGCTGTTCGGCATATGTATTCACTATTTCCACCAAATGCAACTGGTACGGACGCTATGCATCTTGTTAAAATTGCATTACTGTCTTTATATGCGGAACAAACGAATGAAAATGATGTACAAAAGATTATAGATGACGAAAGTTCTTATTTGCAAACACAAGACATTGAAGAGTGTCTACGTCCAGAATTTTTGGATTCGTTAAAAAAGATTTATCTAGATCACGTGTCAAGCATTCAAATTATTAGTAATCAACTTAAGAAGTTTATTCGTAAACGGTCTAATAAAACTGAGGAGGAAGAGAAAACAAAGAGACAGAAAACTGAATAATGTTTTACGACTGTTTAAAAACAATTTGTCCAGATATTCCTTTAAGTTATTGTGGACACGATCCTTTGTCATTTATAATAAAAGATTTTAGTCTCATTTGTAGAGAATGCTTGCATGTTATATTGGAAGATGTACGACAGGTGACTATACAACTCGATGCTTACCGATCGTGCGTTATTGCTAAAAGTTTTGCTGATGAAACGGGTGAAACATCTATTCCTTGCAAAATTTTTATAAATAAAATCCCTGGAATTCAAGCTACGGAAATTCTTGTCGAATACAAGACGTTTTTATTCGTGATTCATATTTTATGCATGTTGACGGGGCATTTTGTTGATTATGATACGACAGATTTTCCGGAACAATCAATTATTCAATCGTATTTTAATAAAAATACAAAGCTAAATCAGTTATTTATTGCTTCTTTTTTAGACCAATACGCAAAAGTCGTTAAGAATATTCCTATGGAAACAGATTCCAATACGGTACTTGTGGCTATTTTGAAACATATGAAACACATTGCAAAGGAAAATATTAATATTATTGAATTTTATTTTAGTGTTCTTTGCCCATACGTTACATTATTAAATCCTGAAATTGGACGAGAACGTATACGTTTAGATCCAATGTGTTTATACTCATTGGGTAACTTTTTTGATCTGTTGAATGAAGTAGCTAGTGCAGTTAGAAAAAGATATAGCCCATTTAGTCTACAATTTGATATTATTTATGTTATGACCTATTGTTTTCTTTGTATCAATGATGTGGAAGTTTTGGCAAATTTTGTATTGAATTTTATAGCTAGGGTATGTACGGGTTATTTTAATAATTCTCACACTCTTATTACGAAAACGAGAGAGATTCTAGACTCTGAAATTACATACAAACATAATACGGATTTATATTATTATAAGAAAAAAATAGCCAATGGTGAATGTAAGGAATCATTGTCTGTTAAATTTATAAATATAATTGGGAAAATGAATAAAATTGCAGTTGATGGAATAAAAAGAAAAATTCCAGATGTAAATCACTTTGATGAAGATTTGCAAAATTATGTTTACTCTCAAATATTTCCCTTTGCTTTGTTTACTTCGGATGAAGAATACTATGCATTTATTACTTCCATTAATATTTTAATAAGCAATTTTAATCGAGAAACTCAGACATTGACAAAAGGTGCTGTTCAACATGCTAAAACATTATTTGACATGATTAAATCATATTATATAAAATTCAGAGACTTTTTACTACAAGGAAATCATGTGGAATATGTTAAAGCCGACATGCTGCAGATGTTTTTAAGTACAGATAAAGAAATGGTCAAAAATATTAAAGAATTTAGTGAAAGTCTTATGAGTTCTGAATTGTTCAAAGTGAGAGAGTAAAAAAAAAAAAAAAAATTTTTTTTTTTTTTTTTTTTTTTTTTTTTTTTTTATGAATAAATGTTTTAAGATTTTTATTCGTCATTCACGGTATCAGGTATACCTTGTCTCTTTTTCAAATTTTTAAATTGTGCATAATGTTGTTCGCGTAAATTGTGTCTTTGATATGACACTCTTTCAAAAAGTCTATTTTTAGCTTCATGGGATGGCATCATTTCTTCCACAGCTTTTTTTCCTTCTTCTAACATTCGTCTTTCATACGATTGACGTCTTAATAATGCAAATTGTTCTTGTTCGTCATGATAAGCTTTATTCAAACGATCTCGTTCAGCATTATACGCCATTACTCTTAATTATATTAGCTCTGATGTTTTTTTAAGTAGTCAAATTCCTCTTGATGTCTTTCACGTAAGGTATGTCTTAGATATGACACTCTATCAAAAAGGTTGTTTTTCTCATCATTAGTTTTCATCTTTTTTTCTGCAACTTTTTTTCTTGCTTCTAACAAGTGTCTTTCATATGATTGACGTCTTAATAATTCCAATTGTTCTTGTTCTTTCTGATATTGAAGATCCCGTTCACAACTTGCCATTATTCTTAATTATGAATACTGAGTTGAATTATAATTTATTTTGTTATTGGGAATTCTGTTTGTAAATTCAATTGAAAAAAAAAAAAAAAAAAAAAAAAAAAAAAATTTTTTTTTTTTTTTTTTTTTTTTTTTTTTTTTTTTAATAAACAGAAGAAGGGAATAATAATTATACACAAGACCATTGGAGATTGTGTTTATATTTTTCTTCATTTATATCATTTTAAATGCATTCTAAACAGAAGAAACGGAAAAGAGAGAAGAAAGGGGGAATCTGGAATGCTATTATGAATTGTTTTTATATTTTCCTGGAATCTTTACAAACGTGTACGCCATCTACTGGTGGCTGTTTTGATAATTTGGATTAATTTGCTCTTATTTTTTTATACTTAATCAATTACTATAATAATTATTGAAAACAAAAGGTTTGCAGAAATGTATTCTGAATTTTTATAAACTGTGCAACTGGTGGATAAATTATTTTAGATTCTCCAACAATCACACGGAGGTACTAACATACGAACCAATATTTGTTGGAATTCATTGGATATATTCATCTTCCTGTATCCTTTGTTATCGAAACATTTATACATGAATGGATCATCAAACATGTGTACAATTTTGTCATATTTTGGTATATATCCAAGTAATGATATTGCTTTTTGACACAAGTTGATGCAAGTATTTATGTCGTTAAAATAATAAGCACATCTAACGGCAATGTAAAAACAATGACTATCTAAATATAAAGTTTTCTTTTCAATCACTTTATGCAAAATATTCTTTTGTCTTTTGTATGATATAATTAATCTAATTATTAAATTAATAGGATGTTCCTTATTTGAAGGTAAATAACATTTGTCATTTTTGAAAGGTAAACACAATATATCACTTGATAACAAGGTCTCAAGTTCTGTTGTGAGATCCATTTTTTCTTTAAAACGATATGCTGCATCGTGTTCTTTAACTGTACAAGAATAACAATCTATACTATTAGGTATTGTTTTACGATATTGTTTACAATAAAAAACAAAAGTACGACCTTCAATGTCACAAAGAGTGACATTGATATTTTTTGTTTCAAGCAATAATGCAATTTCTTTTAAAGCACGATAAGATTTTGAAGCCACTATAAGAGGAGTTTCACCTTTTTTATTTTGAGCATTCACGTCTATACCGAGAGCAATAAGTTTTTTAAAAACGGAGATATTACGAAACTTTAATTTCCCATCAAGTTTTAAAGAAAAATATATCATTAAAGCATTATATCCTCGGTGGTCTCGTACATTAATATCAAATCCTGGAACTCTAGATATCCAACGAATTTTTTTTTTGCTATTTAAATAATGAAAGAGAGGTCTTGAATATTCAGTTCCATTAATGTCAGCTCCTATATCGAGAAGAAATTTTTTTTTTGGAAATTTACAAAATAGAAGAGTCAATTGAAGATTTGATGGATTGCACAATTTAATCCATTCCTTAATATATATATTTTTTAAACGAATTTTTTCGTTTGAATTGTAAATCAATGTAATTAATTCGTTGAGAAACCACACGTTGTTAAAATACGTAAAAAAATGATTTACGTTTGATAAAATGTATTCTGTAGTTCTTTTAATGGTACAACTATATTTTTTATAAGATTTACATTTTTTAGAGTAAATATCTTTCCATTCATCCATAATTTTAAAAGATGGTAAAATCTTAGTATTATAGTTTTTTTTAAAAAAAATAAATTTCCTTTTAAGATAAGAATCAATCAGACATGAAGATTGTAGTCTCTGGCGTTGTTGCTCTTGATAATACTACTGTATGCAATAAATTATCAAAGAAACTAAAATATAAAATTATTGAAAGAACAGATGATGACAATCCTTACTTAAATAATTTTTATGCTCATCCCAAACTATATGGATTTCAAATGCAAATTTATATGCTTATGCAACGAGTTAAACAGCTAAAAAACGCACAAAATTATAAAAATGTAATTTTGAATCAGAGTATTTTAGAAAATAACATATTTGCTGAAGTACTTAAAGAACAGGATCAATTGAATGATATTGATTATCGTGTGTATTTTGACTTTTATGAGAATGTTATAGTACCACTTATAGACACGACACCAGATTTAATTGTTTATTTAAGAGTCTCTACCAAAAATGCCATTAAACGTATTCATAATCGTGGGAAGGAATCTGAACAATCAGTTGACCCTCAATATTGGGAAGTTTTAAATAACAAATATGACGAATGGTATATGAAAAATAAAAACAAGTATTCAATTTTAGTTATTGATGCGAATGATATGGACGAGAATGAAATAGTGGATGAAATTGTTGATTTCGTATTAACTATAAAAAAAGATATCAAAGATGATGAAATAAAATACGATAAAAATAATTGGATTCACTGGTTGATTCGCATCATCAGCTGTACATTTCGTGAATTTCACGCAAAGGTTAGAAAATGTGAACATTAATAAAGTAAAATGGAAAAAATATGTAATGCTATCAGACAAAAGGAACAGGAGCGTAAAGAATTGTATCGTCAACATTTAAAGTTTCTGAAGAAGAAACCTAAAGTATTGAAGAAATTTCAACATCTGGAAGAAAATTATAAACGACTGCATGAGAAAATTTTACTTTATACAGAATTACAACGAAAGTTTTTACAAAGTAAACCATGTGATGAAGATTTAAGAGAGCGATGTAAAATGTTAAAACATTCATTATTGAAGGATATCGAGAGTGTCAAGGCAAAACGTGAACATTTGGAACAATCAAAATCTTATGGACAGTATAAAAAGTTATTAAAGGAATAAATATTATAATTGAGAACGTAAAAAAAAAAAAAAAAAAAAAAAAAAAATTTTTTTTTTTTTTTTTTTTTTTTTTTTTTTTTTAGCTGCATATTTTTGTAGTAAAAAAATTTATGTATCATTAATTAACTATACGCCATGTCGTTATTTACTCACCCTTGTTTTCAAGTTTATGGAAATTACTGCCATTACAGTTGGTATACGCTTGCATTCCATACCAAAGCCCAGTGTTTGCAGTTGACAACTAACCAGGAAAGTGGTTATATTATTTCCATTTTAAAAGGATTAAATTTTGATAATTGTTATACTTATGTTACTTTTGATACAAATATTCGCAAATTAGCAAAACCGGGTGAAGTTTGGAGAGCGAAATTTCCAATATTTGTTAAAAGTATAAATTGTAACGAAAGGAAACGTTTTCATTATTATAATATTATACCAGTAACTGATTTATCTATTGAAACATTATTAAGATCATACGCAAAATGTACTTTTAGGCATATTCAATTTCAAGCATTATTTAGAAATAATGTCTTATATATTACATTTTCCGATATAATAAAATTAACGCGCAATATTCCTTGTAAAGAACCTTTTAGTCCGTGGATATATACTGAACAAAGTGATAGTTTAAAATCATTTTACATTCTACATAAAGCAACAGAAATAATATATGAAGGGACAGAGGATATTAAAGATCTTTGTAGATTGTGTAAAATGTTGAATTTAATATCTGCGGAAAGTGATGATTTGTTAACATGGTTATCGTGGAAACCTATGATTATTTTTCTTTTAAAGAAAATTTATGATTCCCTAGATAATTTAAATGTATCTCCCGATTGTAATGTACGCACTTTGGAAATTTTAGGACATGTAAGAACAAAAAACTTGTTTACTGCTGAAACACTTTTATATCCTTTGGATTGTGAAATACTTCTTACACCTTATGGTGATATGGATGAATTGGATATGTTGGGTTGTATAGGTAATCTAGGTTTTGAAATCTATATTTCGCCAATGATTGTTAGTTATAACGCCTTTAAAGTACAAAATGAAATTACGGATGTAAATGGAGAACGCTGCGCTTTTTGGTTTCCAATGTTTATAAGTGATTCTGAATGGTTAACAAAAGGAATTTATTTTTATGTATTTGCGAATTCAGATTCTTGGGATTTATTACAGAAATGTATGTATTTTTTAATAATGCAAACGAAATTATCGGATAAACATATTTACATTTTTATAAATTTATGTAATATTTATTTAAATGTTAAGAAAAGTGAATGTCCTTTGTTAAATTCTATAATTAAAGGTGAATTATACATAAAAAATGTAACAATACTAAAACATTCAGATAGTAATGAAAAAATAACAGAATACTTACTAAAATATCCACATTACAATTGTATATTTCACGATGGAACTTTACGTGAAAGAATGACTAAGGCATACATTGATGAAGAACCAGCAGATTGTGATAAGGTAAAATTTTCACTAGCAAAGTTTTAGCGTTTTAAAATTTTTACTACCAAAATATTTTCCATAAAAAAAAAAAAAAAAAAAAAAAAAAAAAAAAAAAATTTTTTTTTTTTTTTTTTTTTTTTTTTTTTTTTTTTTTTGAATTAAATATTATTTAAGATTCCTAATTTGAATTCAATAATAATACAGCTGCCACGATGATGGAAGTCAAACATGATTTGTATAAACAATATTATGCACGTTTATTTCACGAGGAAGTTTTACATGCTGGTGCAAATACGACTAAACGTACTATTGATATGAGAATCATTAATGGATTTTTAAACGTATCCAGTATTGGTATAAAAGACTTGAATTACGTTTCAAATACTCATATTTACCTTCATCCAGATGTCCGGACTATGTTGGCTAAGGAATGGGCTACTTTATTGAAATTAAATCTCAATTGTGAAGAGTCAACAATTTATGATACATACTACAGCAATGATTACCTTAGTAAAGCTGAAGCTATTAGACTGATAAATTCGATGATTAAAAGAAATATTGAAATTCGAGGATGTAATGATAAGGAAAAAATTTTAAAGAATAGTGTAATTCCCAAAATATTGGCTATGGACGGATTGAAAGGTGTCATGATGGATTTTAAATTATATCTTAACAATTTAAGTGTTGGAGAAGATTCCGATGACAAACATGTGATAGCAGTACGTCGAATGTATTCTTATCTACCTTCTAGCATAACGGGAACGGATGCATGTTATGTTATAAAAATGATTTTATTACGATTATTTATGCCGCATATTCAAAATGTTAACGTACAAGCAAACATGGAACAAACCATTAAGGAATCGGAAACATATCTTTCTATGTATGTGAAATACTTTCCCGAATTGGAAATGTGTTTAAGCGATAATTTTTGTAACAAAATGCAAGATGTATACATGGATACAATTGACGATATTCAAAAGACTGTCGTTCGCTTAAAAAAGAATTTTAAAAATATGAAGAGAAAATCAAAATTTGTACATGAAAGTCAATCAATGGATGATGAAGATGTTAAAATAATAACTAAAAAACGGAAGAAGCATCAAGAGTCGTCAGAAGTTCTTTAAAATCGTCAAAATTTATTAAACAACAACGCATTTTTGTTGCGTGATAAATCATTTTACTGCAATCGAAATCAAAAAAATTATTAAATTGTTTTAAATCGTTTTCTGATATGTAATTATCATTATTGAAATCAATTTTTTTAAAAAGTTCCTTAATTGAATTTGTATATTTGCTAAATATTTTATAAAATGTATCGCTAAATGTAATAAAATTCATAGATTGTGAAATCATGAGTTCCTGTGTTTCTTCTTCATTTGTAGAAAAAGGAAATAATAGTCTATGAAAATCATTTAACGAAATTTTTTGTTGATTTTGTTTATCTAAAGCTTGAAAAATATCTTTTAAAACAATAATATCTGATTCATTCATTACTTTATTTATATATTTTTAATTCGATACATTTTGGGTGTAAGATGTTGAATGTTTGGATACATTTTGGGTGTAAGATGTTGAATGTTCGGATACATTTTGGGTGTAAGATGTTGAATGTTCGGATACATTTTGGTTGTAAGATGTTGAATGTTCGGATACATTTTGGTTGTAAGATGTTGAATGTTCGGATACATTTTGGTTGTAAGATGTTAAATGTTCGGATACATTTTGGTTGTAAGATGTTAAATGTTCGGATACATTTTGGTTAAGATGTTGAATGTTCGGATACATTTTGGTTAAGATGTTGAATGTTCGGATACATTTTGGTTAAGATGTTGAATGTTCGGACATTTATGGAGCGTATGTGCATCATTTTTTTTACTACCCTTTGTTCGGATACTTATTTTGCCAATGTTCGGATTCCTATTTGGTTGAACAAGTATCCATTTTGTATAGCTGTTTTGGCGCACCTTAGTTTTAAATTTAATTAAGCAAAAATCAATTTTCATTAAATTTTATAGAACATATCACTATGTTCGGATACATATTTAGTTCCCATATAAAGTGTTCGGACATTTATGGAGCGTATGTGCATCATTTTTAACGCTTTTTGGATTTTTATTTGATCATTTTGATAATCAGTTTTTTTAAGTTTTAATACTGTATTTTTAAATTTAAATAAACGAAAATAAAATTTAATTATATTTTATAGAATATATCACTATGTTCGGATACATATTTAGTTCCCATATAAACTGTTCGGACATTTATGGTACGTATGTGTACCATTTTTAACGCTGTTCGGATTTTTATTTGATCGAATGTAGACCATTTTATTACGTTCGGATATCTTTTTGATTTTATGTATGCCAAAATAAAACTTTAATTAGATTTTTGTTTTGTTTTCACGACAAAACTAATTATACTTTCTAAAAAGTATAATTGTTTTTGTCTCTTTAAAACTAATGTTACTTTTTGTAAAAAAAGTATAATTGTTTTTAAAAAACGGCTCAAAAAGTAGAATTAGTCTTACAACAATTTTTTTGTTGTAAGACTAATTCTACTTTTTGAGCCGTTTTTCAAAAACAATTATACTTTTTTGGTTAAAAATGTATAATTAGTTTTTTTTAAAAATGTAATTAGTTTTTAAAAAGTATAATTGTTTTTTTACATTAGTTAATGTTTATTCAACTAATGTTAATTCTTATTAATTTGAAAATTTCACAATTTTTAGTGTTAACACTGCATAATTTTTAGTGTTAACACTGCATAATTTTTAGTGTTAACACTGCATAATTTTTAGTGTTAACACTGCATAATTTTTAGTGTTAACACTGCATAATTTTTAGTGTTAACACTGCATAATTTTTAGTGTTAACACTGCATAATTTTTAGTGTTAACACTGCATAATTTTTAGTGTTAACACTGCATAATTTTTAGTGTTAACACTGTATAATTTTTAGTGTTAACACTGCATAACATTCCAATTTGTTTTTGTTAGAATGTCCATCTTTTCATTAAAGTAAATCACTAAAGCTTTAACATTTTATTTTACAAAACTATATTAATATAATAACATTGTAATTGCCTTTGTTAGAATGTCCATCTTTTCATTTCAAATATATTATTTTTATTATGTCTCAGTTAAGTAAAGTATATAAATACGTTATGGAATCAGTTAATCAAATTTGTAAAAACATTGATAATATGCCAGTCTTACGAGAAAATATAAAAGCTAAAGAAAATAATAATTTGTTGTATCATTATAATGAAACCATTGACTGGGCAACGGAAGTAGAAAAAGCAGATTTGGAGTCAACAAAATTTCATGATAGTATTAAAACTGTAAAACTGAATTATAATAAAGACGAAACCACTGAAACTTTTGAAATGGCAACTGCAGAATTCCAAAATAGTAATATTGAAATAAAAGTTGATGGTGTTGAAAAAGGAATTACAAATATTGAAAATATTGAAATAGAAAGTTGATGGTGTTGAAAAAGGAATTACAAATGTTGAAAATATTGAAATAGAAGTTGATGGTGTTGAAAAAGGAATTACAAATGTTGAAAATATTGAAATAGAAGTTGATGGTGTTGAAAAAGGAATTACAAATGTTGAAAATATTGAAATAGAAGTTGATGGTGTTGAAAAAGGAATTACAAATGTTGAAAATATTGAAATAGAAGTTGATGGTGTTGAAAAAGGAATTACAAATGTTGAAAATATTGAAATAGAAGTTGATGGTGTTGAAAAAGGAATTACAAATGTTGAAAATATTGAAATAGAAGTTGATGGTGTTGAAAAAGGAATTACAAATGTTGAAAATATTGAAATAGAAGTTGATGGTGTTGAAAAAGGAATTACAAATGTTGAAAATATTGAAATAGAAGTTGATGGTGTTGAAAAAGGAATTACAAATGTTGAAAATATTGAAATAGAAGTTGATGGTGTTGAAAATATTGAAATGCCACCTACAGAAAATATTGAAATAGAAGTTGATGGTGTTGAAAATATTGAAATGCCACCTACAGAAAATATTGAAATAGAAGTTGATGGTGTTGAAAATATTGAAATGCCACCTACAGAAAATATTGAAATAGAAGTTGATGGTGTTGAAAATATTGAAATGCCACCTACAGAAAATATTGAAATACCACCTACAGAATTAACACCACCACCTACAGAATTAACACCACCACCTACAGAATTAACACCACCACCTACAGAATTAACACCACCACCTACAGAATTAACACCACCACCTACAGAAAATATTGAAACTACAGAAAATATTGAAATGCCAATGTGGGCAAACAGTCCTTTAATTGATATATCTCAAATTCCAAACGAAGAAATGCGCAGTTATCTCTATAAAATGATAGATGATCGTGCAGAATCTCTTAAACAAATTCCAAAATTTGATACATTCATTCCTGTGAATCAATTGATACATCAATCGGAATTTAAAAATCGTCAACCATTACCAAAATGGGGAATCAAGTATAAAATTGAAGAAAATCCCAATTATCAATTGACGTACGGAGATCTTAGACATCAAAATTATAAGCTTGTAGGTAGATTTGAAATAAAATCCAACGTGGCTGAACCTAATCTTGTTCGTTATGAAGTCAATGGTACAAACATTTTAGAAAAATCCTACTTTAAAAACTCCACATTTTGTGCGTGGTTTAAGATTGACAATTATAACATGCAATATTTCAACTCAATATATGATTACAAAGAACTTGCAGAAACTCTAATCAAATTTTGTTATCTCACCATGCTGGAAAAACGAAGACTCGTTTATGAAACAGCCTTGGAATTTAAAACCAATTTGATTCCTACAACGTTTACATCAATCGTACAAGATAATGCCAGTGTATTGAAAGGAGCGTTTCCAGGTAAATATTATTCGTATAAATTTATTCCTCCTAAAATAGCTAGTGTAAAAACAAGCCATGCCGAAATATACAACAGCAGACCAACGAGTTAGAATTATTCAAATGTACGAACAAGGGCTTGTTTTACGAACGATTGCATCTAATCTCAGAATTGGTCTTGCCACAGTATATTTATGGGTAGAACGTTATCTTCAAAATAAAAATATAGGTACAAAATCCAAATGTGGACGTAAACGAAAAACCTCAACAGAACTTGATAGAAATATTATACATTTAGTAGAAGAAAATCCATTTTTAACAGCTATTGATATTTTAAAGGAATTGGAACTGACTGTGTGTCCTCAAACGATACGTAATCGTCTTTATCAACACGGATTACATGGTCGTATACCCGCATCCAAGCAGAAATTAACTGTTCAACATAAATTGAAACGTCTCACTTTTGCACTTTATCACCGTACGTGGACAACGGTTGAATGGAATCAAGTTATATTTAGTGATGAAAAAACTTTTATGTCAAGTGGCCATGGACCCCCATACGTTTGGAGACCAAAGAATACACGCTTTGATAAAAAATACATTTTTAAAAATACAAAATCGGGTCGTTTTAAAGTGAATGTGTGGGCATGCATTACTAGTGATGGTGTGGGATATATTCATTGGATAAAACCAAATCTTAACCACAAATATTATATTCGATATATTTTATCGCGATATGTCCCAATTAATAATGATGATATTATTTTTATGCATGATCGGGCATCTATTCATCAAGCTTTTAAAGTACAACAGTGGTTCAATGCTAGAAATATTAGAGTTTTAGATTGGCCACCTAAAGGTGCAGATATGAATCCCATAGAAAACGTGTGGGCTGAAATGGAACGTTTAATGGCAAATAGAGTTCCCACTAACAAGCAGGATTTGTGGGATATAATTCAGGATACGTGGCATAATCATTTGAGTGTAGATTATATAAGAACTTTATTTCATTCCATGCCTGAGAGAATGGAACATGTCATTGAAGCTGAAGGAAATTGGACAAAGTATTGACAAAACTATATACGAAAATGAATACCTATTATATTGTATCTTTTAAGATTTATTTTATATTCTTTACAAATTATTCCTAAAAACTTTTCTACTAAAAAAAAAAAAAAAAAAAAAAAAAAAAAAATTTTTTTTTTTTTTTTTTTTTTTTTTTTTTTTTTTTTTTAGAAAAGACTTTAAGAATAAATTTTTTGTTTAATCAAGATATTAGTTATTATGGATCAACGTTTAATTCCAATATTTTTAAATAAGCGATCAACCATTATTGACATAGATGGTATCATATGTAAACTTTATTACAAAGTCACTTCATCGATATTTCTTATAAGTTTTGTTCTTGGAGTGTCCAGACAGTATTTTGGAGATGCCATCCTCTGTAGTGGTTGTCCTAATGTATACTATGCAAATCAATACTGTTGGTCTAACGCAACATTTACTGTAGAAAATAGTGCATTTGTAAACGATGCGAATAAGGAGAGAACATATCAATCTTATTATCAGTGGATTAATTTACTATTTTTAGCGGAAGCACTTTATTTTTATTTCCCCCATCATTTGTGGAAATGCATCATCAAATCAAAATTGATGGCTCTACATATCAAGGGAATCTTTTTAAAAACGGATGACTGTGAAGCTATTATTGCTTTATTGAGTACTATGAAGACAAAAAACATATATTTCAAGTATATAGGTATAGAACTTTTAAATTGTGCTATGCTGATTTCAAATTTTATATTTTTAAACTTCTTTTTTAATCAGCAGTTTTCATCTTATGGTATAAACGTTGGAAAAAATGAAGAAACAATGACAAACGTGTTTCCCGTTATAACAAAGTGTGAGTTTGTTTTGCATGGAAGTAGCGGAGATTTGTCAAAGTACCGAGTTATTTGCCTTTTACCACTCAACGTATTATATGCCAGGTTATTTTATGTCATTTGGGTGTGGTTTGTATTTTTGATGGCTATTTCTCCAGGTTATATACTACATCGTTTGTTTACAGTAATGTCAAGCACGGTTCGGGCACATTTAAGTGAACAATTTAGTGATGATATTCATTTATGGTGGATATTTAACTTGGCTAAACGAAATCTTTCAGAATATAATTTAAAGTATATTACTGATAGGCTGACAAATAATCTAGAAAAAATAAAACTCGATAATTTTTGAATATAAAAGAAAAAAATTATTATTTAATATTTTATCAAATGATCGTTTTGTAAATTTTGAAGTTCATTGACATCCCAATCTTCATATTTATTTCTTGATATATATCGTCTTAATATTATAGGAATCTTCTTTGTTTCAAATTCCATCTGTGCAATTTGTAAAGGCGTATATAAAAAAACATTAACCGGAATTGTAGGTGGAGAATGATTTGCTAACTGTTCAGCTCTAACACCTAATATACGTGCACGTTCATATGTTGTAATAAAAGGAGATGTTTGTTTCGACATGTTGTTAAGAATTGACTAAGAAGAGTAACAATATCTTTAATTTAAAAATTTATATACTTTACAATTAAAATATCTTTATTTTATAAATATATAATCTAAACATTTATCTCCTAAAAAAAAAAAAAAATTTTTTTTTTTTTTTTTTTTTTTTTTTTTTTTAATTAAAGATGTTACTCTTCTCTTAGTTGAATTCTTATCAGCATGTCGAAACAAACATCTCCTTTTATTACAGCATATGATCTTTAATTGTATCATTTTCTGACATTACTTAAAGACATTCTCTACTTTTGCAATCCAAGGTACATTATAGGTTTGGCGCTTTGTATGTGATAATTCCCTTTGCGAAAAATGCCAAAAGCAATTTTGCCATACAATTCCATAATCATCCACTTCTTTCTTTTCAATTTCTTTTACAATGTATTTCTCCCAACGTGTTTTATCATTTAGACCAACAACAATGCATTTTTGAAATTTGTAATCTCGATTTTTTATATTGCTAAATTCGTTTAACAGTTGATTTATTGATGCTTTACAGTTCATATAACACAATTTGCATATAAATGTGTAATATTGCGATCCAACAGATGTGTATAAGTTACATTCATTACATGTAATGCGTTCACACCATAAACATTGTGTTGTTGTAGGACTATTATAAAATAAACTATCAATATCCGTTTCATTTAATTCTGGAAAATCGGTAACCAATTTAGATACGCTTAATACACAAATGGTATTCCACACATTATCAGTTACATTTTGTTTGCATACTCTCATGTCACACTTTCGACATTTATAAACAAAATCGTGTTTTGATTTAATGCCACATGTTGGACACGGATTTGGCTTATTTTTTCTAAAACAGTTATTACATAAAGGATAATAGCCTAACTTTAAATATTTTTTCAAATAATATCGATATCCGCGCATAACTGCAAGTTCCAATTTTTCATAATCACTTACAGTATCTTGTTTGGTGTATTGATTACACATTATACAAAAGTAATTTTGGTGAACAACTTTTGTAAGTTCAATTTTATTTAATAAGTATGGAATTCTAGTCTGTATGACTACGTAGGAGGCCATTTAAAAAATATATGAAATGGAATAACCTTTTAAATTGTCGTTATATACTAAACCGGTATCTGAATAATCCGTAGTATAATTCTTCACGAAATTAATAATATAATTTTTTGTTTGTAAATTTGAGATGGATTTTAATAAATTACTCACTGCAATATTTTCCATTCAAAAGCAGTCACTTTATTATCCTTGAATTATTTTACACCATAATGAAAAAAATTATATCATGATTTATCGTAAAAACTATTTTTTGTTGTATAATTTTTTTCTTTAAAACATGTAGATAATACAATAACCTTGGGTATTTTCTTTATAAGTTAAATTAATGTTTTTATATTGAGTATAATTATTTAATATATCCAAAATATATTTTTTTGTTTGTAAATTTGAAACTGATTTTAACAAATTACTAACTGAAATATCATCCATTACTTTATTTCTGCCGTTACTTGTTGTATTTTTTCTAAAATATTTGTAATATAAGATTGACAATAAAAATCTTTTGGAATATGATTTTCCAACAATTCGTGAAATGTTAAATCTTTACAAAACAATACATGAGTCCAATCGTCACAGTTTTCTTTTAAATGACATTTTTTATTTTTATTTTTACGATGTGTAATGTATTCTGGAAAGAGATAAGCCATAAATTTCATAAGAGTCGATACTTTGGTTTTAATTACATATCTTTTCCATGAATCTTTTGAAAACATTTTGAGTTCTTTTCTACAATTGACTTTCCCAACGTCAACTAGAATGGGATATTGGTCTGTGTATACAAATTTCATGTCGAAAATATTTGGACTAGATCCGTGCAACAAATAGCTCGTTTCAATCAAAATAATCACAAAATATATTAATGCATACCCGATATTTAATGACGCAGGTGGTCTTGTGTGAAATGAATTTTTAATTTCAAAGAGAAAAAATGTTGAACCCAATGGATCTCTGAAAAATGTTGCAAAAGGACAAACCAATTCTGGTAAAGTTTTTTTTAATTGAATGAGTGTGTATATAAAATGTGATACATCACAAGACGGAGAATTACCATGAGGTAACCATCTGTCAGAGATATTATCATATAAGACGTGAAACACTTTGCATCCAGAATTGGCAAACATTAAAAAACATAACCTCTGTTCGTGATAAATACATTCAGATGCCTTATAAAATTTAAAATGATTATTAATGTGATTAATGAGTGCGTTCATGAACAAAGAACTATGAAAGCTGTTTGCGTTCTTGATATGGATGAAACACTAGGTTTTTATGACGATTATGTCAATCGATTTTTAATTCGTCCATATGCTGAAACATTAATTCGTAGTCTTTATTATTCTTATACAGATTTTATTTTGTGGAGCTATGGGTCGGATGATTATGTTAAAAAAGTCGTCAATTACGATGTCCCCATTATTAAAAAATTTGCATACAAAATATTTGCGCGTTCTCAGTGTAAGTATTCAGAATCTCATTATAATGTAATCAAATCGTCAGAAATCATAAGATCCCTCTATGAAGAACAAGAAATTTATTTAATTGGTGTAGACGATAACGTAAATACAGTCATGGATCAAAATTATAATGTAAGAATACATGTCCAACCGTATGAAAAAATAAATGAAAACGATACAGAATTAATCAATGTTATAGAAAATATATTTTCACATTTCGAGTTTTGTGACAGTTGAGACATATTCAGTATTATTTTTTGTTACTTCTAAATTACTTGGTAATTTAACATCACCTTTAAATATCACTCCATTTGTTTCTTCATTTTCTTCATCTTCCCACTCAACTTTGGCAGCAAACGTGTCAATTTCTTTGAGAGTAATTTCCATATCTGCTTCCGATTTTACCTTAAATGCAAAATCGGGAATGACAATAAAATGTCTAGAGTTATAACTCATTTTAAATTGCATATTAAATAAAATATATTGGGAACAACTACCCAACATAATACCGTATAAATTTCCTCTAAATTTTGCTAATTCTTGAGACGAAATATATTCCAATCTATATCCGTTAAACATTTTTACTGACGCAGAGCATATTTTATTATTTATAGGTAGTTTCCCATTACTGATTAAAACTCTACATTCAATACAAGAATTAAAACAGCAAGGTAAGAATATATTGGAAGAAAAATATTCTTTTTCCTTTTCTTTGTTAAGTGTTTTACCAATCATTGTTAATGATGGAGTTTCAAATGAAGCTAAATTTTGTGCTCTAACTTGAAAAATCACAACTGATAATATAACAGGTGGTAAATAATCTCTTACATAGTATGTTTCCCAATTTTGAAAGTTATTATTACTATGCTGTTCATTATTTTTACTTTTTTTATTGAGTTTATTAATTTTATTAGCATCTGATGACTTTTTAAAAGTTACTTGATGTGCCTTCATTTTGTTGTAATAATGAGATTTAGTCAAGACATTTTCCCAATCTGGAGTAATTAAATTAATAATGCCATCTTTTTCCTCATCTGGTTCAAGAGTATTGGGCAATAATGATTTAATTTCGGCTTGCAAAATGTCAGAATTCAAAATATCAGTAATAAGATTAGTGTATACCATACTGCTTAATTTGTGTAATCCTAAAGTATAATCTTAAAGATTTGTTATGCACTCGCAAATTTATAAAAAAAAAAAAATTTTTTTTTTTTTTTTTTTTTTTTTTTTTTTTTTTTTTTGAAATAAAGTTTGTACCATTAAAATTAAATTTTAATTTACAACAATTTAATCATGTCCGTTTCAAGTTATTCTTTCGTCCTTTTGAACATCAAGGATTGCATCACGTATGAATTACACGAATTGCTTTATATTATTAAACTATGGAGACAAAATAATATAATTTCCGACGTGTGTAACGTTTGTCACGAGCAAAATGATTTTCATTATGGTAATTTTACAATTTGTTGTAACATATTTTATTTCACAACAGCTTCTTATTTTCCAAAATCAATAGCTGTTGAAACAGACGGAGCTCATTTCTTACCAAACCATTTAAAAAAACATTTAGATAATCATAAAATACCATTTGATCAAAAGTTTTTTGTTTTCCCAGATCCCATCTATTGGCAAATTCAAACGACTTTAATTTATGAACAAATATTAAATTTTTTTCTCTCGATAAGCCACTAAATATTTATACTATGGAATCTACAAAGAAACCCAAGAAATCGCTGGTGGGAAGCTTTTGCGAAACTAGAAATGATCCCTACGTCAACAACAAATTATGCCAATTTTACATTCAAGCTCAAAATGCTTCTTTAAATCATGGCAGCATATCACGAAGAGTTCAAGGTAAAAATTCCTTATACAGATCGTTTGCTTTGGCTAAAAGAGCTAAAATGACAGCACGCGCCATGATTCTTCCAGCTCCACATTTAAAATCAAATGAAGTGGTGTTACCGCGAAAACTTGTGCAGACGCTCAACTTATCAGGATGGGTTATTCTTAACAGAATGCCTACTTTGACCCCTGAAAATTTCAGCGCTCATTATGTGAAGGAAGTGTGGGATTACGATTGCATTGGTATCCCTTGTGAGATTTTGCACAACATGAATGCAGATTTTGATGGCGACGAGATGAATTTATGGTTAATTAGTTCATTAGAGGGACAGGCAGAATGTATTTACATTATGAATTCAGAAGTAAACATGTGGACATTTACGAGTGGTTTAAAATTGTATCCAAGTCAAGATATGTGCATAGCCTATTTCTTACACAAGAATTACATGCAAAATTTATTACCGGTAAAGATTAATTCTTTGGTTGAATCTTTGGAGACTATATATCAGTTATACGGATCAAAAACGTGTTTTGAATGTATTGATCGTCTCCGTCGTTATTATTTAGACGCCAGCGAAAATAGTTATGCCTTTGCTTTAAATTATGCCGAATTAGTAAAATTGAAAGGATATGCTCAATCAAAAATATACGACGAATTTGAAGAAGCACTTCGGGACATGACTTTAACGGTAGAAGATTGTCTACAAATTCAAGTCAAGTCTGGTACCAAGGGTAAACTTTACCATTTATTTCAAATTGTAGGCTCGGTTGGTTTACAATATATTAAATATGACCAAGTAGAAAATAATATGATCACTTCGTCATTTTTAGAAGGATTATCTCCGGAAGAATATCTTCTCCACGTCAAGAGCGGTTATGAATCACTCATTGATTCGTCCATTTTAGTATCAAAACCTGGATATACATACACAAAAAATGCTCATTGTACGCATAATTTATTAACTGATTACGCAGGTCAAATTAAAGATAAAGATAAATTGTTTGCTAGAGATAGTTTGGAAATTATGCATTACACAGATGTTATGAAACCTAGAACGTTTCAAGAATTGATTAAAAGACATTATTCAACGACGTAAACGTTTATGTATATTTATTCCATGGTTCTTTAAAATTTTGCGGACTTGAAATAATATACTGATGATATTTATTACCTTGATTAATGAAATCCATAATAATCCAATTGTATTTTGTATTTATTAAAAATGCATAACAATATAAAATTTCCAGACACGTTACGTCAAATAAACGTTTATTTTCGCCTATTTTAAGTCCATTTAAAAAATCCGTTGCATATTCAAAAACAATTTTTAAAACTTTTTCTTCGGCCCCAAATTGGATCAATGGAAATGATCTTAAATTAATGTGTATGTCATAAAATAATTTTTTCTGTAAGTGCCATTTGATATAATATACTATATTCATATCGGTAGTTAAAAATGATTCTCATATATTCTTTAACGTAATGGTGAATTGATTTATCTTTTATTAATTCCTCTGTGATTGTATTAAAATTCGAGAATGCCTCTGATTTCTGATGAAACTTATTCAAACGTGATTCACCCACGTCGAATAATGTATTCTGTAAAGGTCTATCAACAGGTAATGTTGATTTGAGCAAAATCTCTATGTCTTTCTCCATTTGTTTCTTAATATTTACGTTTTAAATTTCTAATACATATATCTTTATAACAAATGATGGAAACCCTTTTACGTTTTTTTGCCGGTGACTCTTTGTTATCTTTCAACAAATTTAATAATGAACAACTTCCGGTGGTTTCTACACTGTTTTCTTCTGCACAAACATCATATCCTTCTTCTTCTCCTTCTTCATCATCGTCATCATTATAAAATTCATCATCCATAGTTTTTAAATGTTGATATTCCTTATCAAATTTTTTAATAATGTCATCTTCCCTCACCACAGTATTATTTTTGGTGGCAATTAAAAATTGTCGCACGGCTGAACGTAATTCATTCATTGTAGTTATTTGATTAGGCTCTTCCTGTACATCAGCGTGACTCTTAAAATTGTTATAAATGTCTGTAATTAATAAATAATCACGTTTAAACTCTTCTAAACTTTTAGGAAGGTTATTTATAATTAAAAAACCGTCATTATTCATCTTCACCTTCAAAAAATGCATGGCGTGATAAAAAATACCAGTTATACATCGATTAATTAACGTTTCATCTGCTTTAGCTTTAAATCTTTTTTGTTCAATTTGATTACGAGCCAATGAAGGAACATCTGTGGTTGCAAACGTTGCACAAAAATTAAACACAATAATGCGATCTGTAAATGCAGGTGTTGAAATACACGATGGTGCTGTATTTGTAGTTGCCCAAATTTTTGCTGTGGGAATTTCTGTGTGAGATAGTTCATACAATGATCTCGATACAAAATTATTATTCCCAGTCATAGATTTTACAAAATTTTGTGAAATGGAACCAGTCATTTCTTCGGTAATTAATAACCGTTTAGAATAAATGCTATTGGCAATATCGGGATGCACATCTTTTCTCTCGCTGTTGAGTAAACAGTGTGCAGAAATGGGTTGGCAATAACCACCCAACATTGTTTGAATCATACGAATAAATTTCGTTTTGCCATTATTCCTTTCTCCTTGAAAAATTGTAAACGTTTTATTATAATTGGTGGCAATAAACAAGGATGCAATATTATCCATTAAAAATTCCATTTCTTCAAAATTAAAGTTTAAAAATTTACATAAATGAATATAAAATATCACCATTTGCATTTCAATGCTCGTACTGTCAAACGATAACCCATTTGAATCAAGAAGATTGATTAATATTTTTTTGAATGACAAATTGTAAGATTCCTCCGTTTCAATTTTTCTTAAATATGCATTAAAAAACTCTGGATTCCATAATATGGAGGCTAATTTTGTAACATGATCGTCATCTAAAGATTTTTCAATATTTACATCCAATTTAGCAATGGATAAATAATGTTCGGGTACGGCACTAGAAATTTCCCGTGTCAAAAGATCCAATACACCCTGTGGAGTATTCAGAAACCAATTATTGACGTCCAAAGCCCGCGATGAGTCAGATAATCCTAATTCTAAATTAATCTGAGCTACAATTTTAAAAACGGTATTTGTTAAAATTTTGTATTGTTTTTTATTTTGCGGTTCCGCAGCTCGAAGAATACGGTTGATATAGGTCTCTAAACTACTAGAAATTGTTTGAACAAGATTTCTGATACCATCCCTTAAAGAAAACGGATTCCAATTTTGATTTGTACAACTCCATTGATAATACTCATCTTTTTTATGATTACCTTTAATGTACATAATGGGAAAACAATTTTCAATAATCTTGATAATTAATTTCTTAACACAGTCAAAAATATCGTAAGCAACATTTTCAATTTCGTGGTGCATGAGTGTAAAAATGCTCTCTAGTTTATTTATTAATTTCACTTTTCCAGTTTCTAAATTAATGGCGCAATAAATGAAACTTTGCTCCGTAAATTGAGAAGCAACTTGATATATTAACTTTATAGGTATCTTTTTAATTTTATCTATGATTTGAAAACTTTTGTCATTCTTGAGAATTTGACATAAAGCAAAAATTATATCGTCCAGACTCTTGTCGGGAAACGCGTTACATAAAGCATAAAATAGAGGAACGAAATATTGACAATTGTTATATTCCATAATATAAACCAAAGGATCTTTTTCATTCTTTAACGTATTGTTATATTCACGAATCAAATCATTAATGTCAGAAAATAAATCGTTTCCATAATCAACTTTCTGAGCTTCTAATCGTTTCCACCATTGATTAAGCGCTGTATTTTGCGAATTAAAAAATGATATGCGCATATAATTACTTCTGAGATATTTAAATGTTTTGAGCGATTGTACGGTAGTCAAGTCAGTACTTTTTAAAATACGAATTATACTGTCATTTTTTTTGTTAAATTGTAAATTGGCAATTTCAAATTGACTCTCACTGATTGTATTTTCCTCGTCATTTGACATTTCAAAATTTTGCTCTATAATTTGTGTCGTATAACCTAAAAGTTTAGGTTTTACAAAAGGGAATGCAACGGGCATCGTCAACAAATGTAAATATTCAAGTAACGATTTCCGACTCTCTCTTTGCATCATAAATATCAAGACAGACTTTTCATTTGTTTTTCTTTTCTTGTAATTGGTATTGCATTTCAACATTTGTTGGCGATAATTTTCTTCAGACAAATTAATACGTAATGACTGACCTGAATCGTCGGCGAAATAAATATTTGACGGCATATAAGCCTTTGCATTTACCTTTCGTGATTTTGACAACGTAAAATGGGTAGGAATATCTAATTCGATTTCTACATTTTGAATTATACGGGACCACGTATTTTGTAAGTGTTGACACAACAGTATGTAATCATCATTTCCTATAGAAAATTCTGGTAAATGTAAATGTATACCGTCACCGTCACATCGTCTCATAATAATGACTGTAAAATATTTTAATTGTGGAAAAAATAATTCTTTAAAAGTCGGTAGGATACATATATCAAATAATTCATTTATGGCGTAGTTTACATCGTTATCTATAGCATTGCCTATACGCTTAATGTCAATATCAAAAAATATAGAGTGTTCATTTGCACTACTTAAATTCATTGTTAAATGAAAATTATTAAACGACTCACTTTGCAGATAAATTTCAACAAACTTTTTATAGTGATCTTTACAAATATAATACATACCTCCTTTCATATTATTTACTATATATGAATCAAATGGAGCATGTTGAGTGTTGGAGAGTGGAATGAGAAGATTTGAATCCTGCAAGAAATCCATAGTTGAATTAACTTTACTTGTAAAAGATTGTTTATAAAAAAAATGTTTTATCCAAAAACTTTTTAAAAAAATATTCTGCAAAAAGATTTATCCTAAAAAAAAAAAAAAAAATTTTTTTTTTTTTTTTTTTTTTTTTTTTTTTTTAGGACTGTAGATATAAGTTAGTTTAGAGTTGCTCTTAATACTTTTAATACCCGTTTTTAAGAACCGATTATTATCATGGAACAATCCATTAATACTTTTTCATTCAAGTCAATGGAAAAAGAATTGAGAAAGACTTCTGATGATTCAAAGACTTCTGATGACTTCAAGGTTATTGATGACCCCATGGATATAGTATCTGAGGAAGAAGAAGGACAGTGTGAACCAGAACCTCATCGATCATGGCTGCCGTCAAGTACATCACGTAAAAGAAGACGATTAAGTCCCAGAACACCAAGTAAATCACCACCAAGACGGAGAATAAGAAATACGTCACCACCACCAAGACGAAAAATAAGAAATTCATCACCACCACCACGAAGAATAATAAATTGGTCATCACCACGACGAGGATCAAGAAATTGGTCATCACAACGATCAAGAAATGTTCACCATCCATCCCCTGCATCACTCACGGTACAGGAAAATCAACGATCTTTTTGGGGATTGAGAAAACCTGAGACAGAATCTGGATATGCCAAGCCAAATTATACAGTCAAAGATTATATTTTGAATGCTTCAGAAGATAACTTTGAATGTCAGTTTACCCTCTTCTCTCCAACTTTAGCACCTCAAGATGTGCGTTATCAAGTAAAAAACGGCAGAATTTTCGAGACAAGTTACTTTTCGCGCTGCATATTTACGACATGGTTTTGGATATCACCCATGTGTAAAAGTTATTTAGAATCTCTTGAAAACAAAACGGAATTGATTCCTTTTAAAATTGTAAAATATTGTTATTTAACATCTTGGAAGAGAAAACAGGCTGCAGCGGATGTCATGAAACAATATTATACTCATCATTTGACGCCCACAACATATTATTCTTTGATTCAAGAGCGTAATTGTATTTACCAGGGTAGTTTTCCTATAAACGATTATACAAACAATGTAGAAAATGTTGAAGATAAAAAATTTTGGGCCATTATGTTTGATACTGCGGAAGTCTTTTGAAATGCAATAGATCATCGTCTTGCATAAAAGAAATTTTTAAATAAATAATCTTTGATATAAAAAAAGATAAAATGTATTACTGACTCAATAAACTTTTTTTATTTATATAATTATTTTATTTCTCAGTTATTAAGTTGTCATATTCTAAAGCATAGTTGCATTTAAAAAACTTTGCATCTTCTTGACACAAGATTGACGATTTTGGAATAAGTATGCTGTTACGAATAACTTGATCACTATTTTCAAAAAATGTTTCTTCAAAACATCTTGCTAAACCGTTACCTTCAAATCCATTCTTTACTTCCATATTGCCGGCGCGCATACCACCCATTCTTGAACGTCCTTTGACAGGTTGATCCGTGATTTTATCTTTGACACAATGGTTTGCAATATAAATATGTTCATCACTCAAATAATTGATTAAGAAATAAAATACAGATCCCACTAATGCCTTGCCAGGGAGTGGATTACCTGAAGGGTTATAAATGGGGGAATAATCTTTTCCATCTTCCAACATTTCTAAAATTTGTCCCAACGTTTGTCTGCTAATAATGCTGTGTGTATTTATTAATAAATCTGGAATAATATTTTCACCTACATAAGGAAGTTCTTCAGATAAATATAATACACCCTTTTGTCCATGCAAACTGCAGAGTTTGTCCCCGTGTTTACACGGATGATAACTTTCAACCACAACAAATAAATAATCATTATTAATTGAATAAGATTTAAACCGATAATTGGGTTTGGTAAAATATATTTTATAAACTTGAGTATGCTGTTTTTCCAAATTTGTATGCATTGTTTGGGGAATTATATTTAATGGTAACTTATCAGATATAACATAACCCAACAAAGATAATTTTTCGTCTATATTTTCACCGGTGTAAGGATTAAAATATTTCTTTCCCGCATTGTTAAATTTAAATTTTAAAGTGTACATTTTATAACAGTGAAAACAATCGAGCGATTGTTTACCAACAATACAATCTTCCTGCGTCAATCCTCGGAAACTTATAAACATGACCACGACTTTAGGTAATTTTAATTCCCAATGTTTGGAAAAGTCATCTTCGGTTTTTAAAACAACCTGTAATTTATCCGTTTGTGGCGTATAAAAGGAAACGGTCTCTTTAAAATATAAGGCATATTCTGGTGTGTGGGCAATAATTGAATTTCTCAAAGCGTTTAAAGCCAGTAGGTTTTTGGGAAAACTATTATGATTAAAATACGGAATAATGTCGATATAATAACTCGTCAAGAAAGGAAAACCACTCCATTTACCGACTTTGGGTATCCAAAAAGGCATATCCGTCGGTGTTATCCAAATCCCATGTAATTCTTTAAAGGGTATTCCACATTTCATGTTTATGAAAATAAAATTTTGAATAATGAAACATTCGATAAATTGAAATTTACATTTCAATTTTGTTAAATCTATAGAATTCCAATAGATTTCTTCAACGGGTATACAGGCGTCATTAATGACGACAAAATAAGATGAGCAGATGTTATATTGCAGTTGTAAAAAATCATAAACTTGTTGTACGTTATCATCATTTGATATATATACATTCCTAGCAAGCATCATCTGTCGACCAACATTCTTGGATTCCACGGTACCAAACAAACATAAAAATCCTGTATAGGAATCTTTAAATCTGCATACTTGTTCGTTTGTTACTTTGGACGAAATTTGAAAATACACAATTTGACTTTGATACGGAATGAGCTGATAATTTTGAAAACTTATATCTCGAAAACAGGTGGTTTTTTTTTCGCTAAAAATTTCATTATTCTTTCCAATTTCTCGAGTAACTTCTTGTGGAATAGAAATCATTTTATATTTGGCATTTTGTTCTCTAAAAAATAATGTTTTTTTAGAGAGAATGTGTAATAAATCTCCTTTATCAATTGATTTTGTGACAACATTAATTTTTTTCCGAATGGTGACTATAAATTTGTTAGTTTTTGATTTATTTGTTTGATTTCTTGATTTTGTTTTTAAAGGGGAAGTTGCATTTGTTAAAAATTTGCTGGGATGATAATGAGTCTTCTTACTAATTGGCGTTCTAATTTTACGTTTAAAAATTGAAAATTTATTCTTTTTCCAATTTGATTTAGCTGAATTTTTAGTAAAATTTTTGTTACGTTGAAGAGTATGTTTTGAATCATTCTGAACATGCGGACTTATGGGACTCTGAGGTGGACTTGTAATATCAAAATGTGAGTTTTGAGGTGCACTTACGGAATCTGAACTCTGAGGTGGACTTGTAATATCAAAATGTGGACTTATGGGATCTGAACTAAGAAGTTGACTTGCAATATCAAAATGTGGACTTACAGGATCAAAATGTGGACTGTGAGGTGGACTTACAGGATCAAAATGTGGACTGTGAGGTGGACTTACAGGATCAAAATGTGGACTGTGAGGTGGACTTACAGGATCAAAATGTGGACTGTGAGGTGGACTTACAGGATCAAAATGTGGACTGTGAGGTGGACTTACAGGATCAAAATGTGGACTGTGAGGTGGACTTACAGGATCAATGACCTTTTTGGGAGAAATAATATCATCTCGCCATTCTAACAAAGGTAACCATAATGTTTTTCTAAAAAGTTTGTAAAATAAATGTCCAGGTGTAACAATGCATTTGTTTCCAAGATGATCAATATCAAACCCTGTTTGTCCAATATGATCAAAGAGGGCAACCATATTTACCGGATATGTACAATTTAAAAAATATTGTAAATTTTCATTGACAGGGTCTTTAATTTCCAATCCATCCGACATTCTTAAAATAATATTCCCTTTTGTAAATTGCACGCCCGTTTTTTTACAATCGACATTTTTTAAATAATAATTTAGTAACATGCCCTTCTCTTTATCATTATAACGATACATACGTATAATTTTATCTTCTATAATATGTATATTCAAAACATCGTTTGTAATATGACAGGGTATATATTTTGCCGTTCCATTGATAACAAAGCAAGTGATGGCAATATCTGCCGTCTCCCAAGGATAATGTCCATTTAATATATTTTCAACGTAATCAAGAGAAACAATTTTAGATAAAAATTGTTTACGTAAGGCCATATCTAATTTTGATCCTATCATTACAGGCCAGACAGATCGAAGCATTAATTTTTTAGGAAATGTAATGTGGATACTACAAGCATATGTTTTTCGTTTAAGAATACATTCTTCTAAATTTTTACCAATGCAAATCATGCAACACTGAAAGGGTTTTAAATCTTGTAAAAGTTTAATTGTATAATAATCATAATTCGATATGATATTGTTTGTGATTTTTTGCACATTCATACTTTTAAACGTAATAATCTAACTTTTTCTGCAAACGTATTTTCACAAGTTTCTTCAAAATGGTAATAAAATTGAAGTGTCAATCCAATCAATATAAGGATAACAAGAATACAATATACATTAATATTATTTAAAAATAAAAGATGCCGTTTATAATCATCTGAACCAAATAGTGAATATAAAAATGTTTCATAACGGCGCATACTTTATTATAATTTTTTTATCTAAAAAAAAAAAAAAAATTTTTTTTTTTTTTTTTTTTTTTTTTTTTTTTTTTTTAGATAAAAAAGTTTACAATACTTATTATGAAATAATATTAAATTAAGCCATGAATTCTGTAAGACGTATTATTTATTCTAAAAGTATCAAACCAATAAAAGATATAACTTCTTTCTCAAAATCCGTAGATAAAATTTTCTTGACTGTTGAATTTGAAGACGATACAAATGCAAAATATCTTGTGAGTCCACAAATGATCATGTTTTTAATCACGTGTAAACATTGGATAATTGAAAAATATGACGGAGATGACTGTATACCTTGCCCTTTAAGTTGCTATAATTTATTTGGATTTCAACTTGGAGATAAGGTTCGTATTACAAAAAATACAGATATATTTCTTAATTTTCAATTTGTGTAACGCATCTTGTCAAGAATTTGACGCAATTTTTCTTGTTTATACTTGTATGTTAAATATTTAGACGCGAATATAAATATACTGGCGACAATGATTAAAAACGCCAAACGGGTAAAATGGATTTGAAAATTTGTTTCGTTTAGATGAAGTACAAAAAATGCATAAATTGCACTGATTCCTAAAATAAAATCACCAAAGGATTCCAAATTTAATAGATTCATTGCTTTTCAAATTTGAGTACTTGTTGGGCTTTTTTTAATTGTTCAAAAAGTGTATTCCAATAATCGGGATAAAGTTTGATTGTACCTAAAATAATATCTTGCCATAAATTTAACGCAGGAACGATGGCTGTTAAATTTGCCATAGTTTCATTTATATTGGTTAAAACATAATTTTCTAGATAATTTTTTATGTAGATCCAATTTTTATCCCAGTCTTTAAACAATTGGTTTAAGTAGTAACGAATCATACTCTTTTGATTTGGATCTTGACCAAAAAGTAGTAAATCAATAAATGATTCTAGTGTTTGTAATGCATCGTATGTCATTTCTTTTGCTGATACCATTGTCATTTAATACCTTATTCAATACCCCTTATTTTTTATATATATAATTTAACAGTAGCAAAAATTATAAATGGAAATAAAAGTATCATAAGGTTTGTAAAAAAATGACCTATCATCATACCTACAAGAAAAATGATAAAATACAGATGTATCATTTATTACTTTATTCAAAATACGCAATTATCAGGGTTACTTACAAATCGACATTTCTTGGTTCCACAAAGTAAACACCTAGCGGTTAACATATAACGATTATTTCGAGTTTTTTGCATTGATATTTGAGTAGATTCGGTTTTTGTTTTGCATTTGACACAGTAAATCAAATCGTCCATTATAGCTTTATTAATAAAGAGTATGGACATTGCTCGTGGGGTCATCCTATCTTCACTGGTAGTAACTTGTATCGTATTATGTTTTATTACATTTGTAACAAATAAAATTGCTTTACTACTTGTATTTTTTATTGTCTTAGTTGCGCAATTTTGTATTTGGTATTTTGCAGAGAATGAAGCTGCCTTTCTCGCAAGTATGGGAGAGTATCTTAACAAAGCTAAAATTGCCGTTATAAAATTAGTCTCCTAATTTTCTTTTTAATCCACGTTTGATTACCTGAAAAGTATAACGTAAACCAGGTTCTATTAATACAAGCATATTTTCTCCATATTGCATCCTCATTCTAATTTCTGCATTAACAATTCTTTTCCATTTAATTAAATTAATGATTTTTTCGTAACCACATTTTAAACAATGTCCATTAGATTTCTCTGGAAGACATATACATTTGACACCGTTGTATTTAAAATATCCGCAATTTATAAGACTTAAAATATTCTTTTGCTGATTTTTAAATAAATTTTGAAAATCAATGACTGCGTTTGGCATGTTGTAATATTGTTCAACAAAAATCGGATTAATTGCCTGATTATGCACTGTAGAAATATCAGTCGCAATATTAATTAATTGAATAATTTGCCCTCGTTCATATTTACCATACTCGGGTGACCGTTTCATGAGTCTAACATGAGGTGCGGAACATTTGACGGCATAATCTTCAAGTGCTTTAATTTTAATACTTCTGTAATTTTGATCCAATTTTCTGCTTGTGATGTAGGCGTGAATTAATAAATCGACAAGAAGTTGCCAACCCAATAAATAATTGGTTCCTTTAAATTTTTCTAGAACAGCGAATGTTGCGCTCATTACTCTGTTTAGCATATATTTTGTTAGTTGATTTGACTTTACTTCAAATCCTTTACTTTTAATACGACTATTTTCTATAAAACAGTACTTTTTGCGCGACAAGACCAATAACGAGTCCAATCGTTTTTCAAATTGAAGATTAATGAACGGTTGATTAAAATACCGATTAATTTCATTGTTTGAAACTTGACAATTAGAAATAAATAAACTGTCTGTATCGCAATAAGGGACACATTGTCCTTTACTACGTAAAAAATGGTATGCAGCTAATAAAATATACCTGGCAAAACATGTGACACTCATTCCTAATGCTAAATTTCCTAATGATGTATCAGACGATCCCATAATTCCGTAAATTGAATTCAATAAAATTTTTATTGTCAATTGTTCGACATCAAAATGTTTTTGTCCCGTTAATCGAAATTGCTGTTTTAAATAACGTCTTGTATCAATCAATTGTTTCAATAATTGGGGAATAAATCCCATTTTATTCTTGCGATAGACCATAATTAAATCGTCATCCGGTTCTATCGGTGGAAATTGAAAATTTTCATAAAATGGAGCAAATTCAAAATCTTTATCGCCGTGTATGCGATAAGGAACAGCACATATTTGATCACGGATGTCTATCTCAAGTTTACAATATATGGATTTATGAATAATAGCAAACGTGTCATAACTAATATTATAACTAACAATCATAGATGGATACAACGACTCAAAATCGTAAATGGTCACATTTGTATTATACGATTGTTCTTCACAATAATTCAACGCACCCTGATAAACTTTTTTACCGCTATATTTTGAACAATCAACCAAACTCAGTTCGTCGCCATCATTCGTCTTGCAAGTCTTAATATTTGTAAAATATCTTGTATTGATAAAATAATGCATAAAAGTACCGTACGAGTAAATCAAATCTTCAATATAGCGAGAATTTCCATAATAAAGAGCTTCTTCAATAGAATAGGTCGTGTTATTAGCTCTACTAATTAACATTGGAATAACATTTTCCTTATCCATTAATTTTAACACCAAAACGGAATCTTGAACACAATACTGCATACATGTTGGAAACGTTCCAAAATATTCAAGCGATAATCCAGTATTTAATCTTTGCAAACATTCTTCCGCATCTCTATTTTTTAAAAGATCAATATCAAGTACGTCACGAGCTTGATACCATTTATGAATTGATACGGGACTTATTGGTATTTTACGTTCACCAAGCTTGACGTGAGCAACATCGTCCAATTTAAAACTGGGTAAACCAGCGTATCCAAACGTTGTTGTAAATATATACATGTCAATCACTTTTTTATTAACCAATGTCGTCACAAAATGTTTTCCAATTTGTTTAGATTGAAAAAGTTTGCCAGATTGAAGAACGGGATGTAAATTAAAATACGTTCGGGCAAACAAGCACGGAAAATCAAACTTGTTAATATTGTATCCAGTAATTACCAAAATTTTCTTATTCTGAATAATTTTTTCGAAAAATGCTGATAGCATAGAAGATTCCTTATGAAATTCATGGTAGAGGATATCATCTGACGGACTATCCAATTTCTCTATTAACGGATTTAAATAATACAAGTGTTTTTCTACGATGCGAATTTGTCCTACTGAAGTCATTTCGCCTAAAACTAAACTAACCATAACAATGACATCATCTACATTATAACCGTTTGGAACACGATTAGTACCAACGGCCCAAGGAACAGTTTCCAAATCAAAAGAAGCAATCAAAAATGGTGGATAATCAGTTCTTTGACATTCGATTTTAGAAATAGAAGATATCAAATCTGATTCAGACTCGTTAAATGTGTACCAGTTGTAATAAAATTTTTTTACTCCAAACATTTTCCAGATATCTATACTAATTCTTAAAAGCCACTGAGATTCATCATAATAGGAAATACATTTTTCAGATAAAAATTGTCCAATTTGTTCAATGTTATCATCCGTGTAAAGTTTATAAAAATATTTTTCTTCGTTTTTTAAATGTCCGGCACATAACTGATCATAAAAAAATGGAAACAGTTCTTTATAAGGTTGTTGAGAAACAAGTTCATAATCTAATTTGATACCTTTTAAAAATTTTGCAATGCAACAAACAACAGATTCAATATCATTTGTTATGACACCAATCCAGTTTCTAAATAATTTTTTAACGATACAAATGTTACCTTGTTCGTCACATGTCGTGATATTGACGCGGATAATGTTTTTACCACAGTTGGCTTCCTTTTCCCATTTCCAAGAATATTGTGATACTGCCATTATACATAATTATAATTTAACTAACCAAAATATTTATTCCTAAAAAAAAAAAAAAAAAAAAAAAAAAAAAAAAATTTTTTTTTTTTTTTTTTTTTTTTTTTTTTTTTTTTGTGGAAATTATTTACTAGGAAATATCTAGAGAAAACATTTTTAATCATGGCAAATTATATTATACCTCTAATAACGTACAGTTATCCATTAATTAATAATTTTCAAGATTTTAATCCTACAATGACGCACATTTATCTTCCAATAATTCAAAGTAAAGATACTATGGAGCAGGATATTTTAAAATTCACAAAGAAAGCTTTTATTTTACGTCCACCATTATTTTATCTATTTCATAAATTGAATGATTTATTTGACTTTACAATCTCCATGTGTTTATCAAAAGAATTAGTCCTTCATTTTTGTTTAATCACTGAAACTGGATTTTTTCATCACTACAAATTAAATACAGAACTTGGTCGTTGTCATTTATTAAATGATATTGGTTTAAGATTTTATAGGGTAGAAAATGAACAAAACTTCTTTGAACAATGCTTGAAAACTCAAACATTTACGCAATTTAAATATTTAAAACCAAATTTTAGTTTTCATACAAAGCTAAAATAATTTTCTTTTCTTTCAATTTTGAATATTCAATAATTTGACTGTGTCATTCTGTTCAGCAATAAAATCATCATATTTTAGAGGTGAGTTTAACGTTTCCTTTCTAATGTTGTTGTGAATTTCAAACCAAACATTTGGAAACTCTTCATTTTCAATGTTTAAAATCTTGGATTCCTTTTCTTTAAGCATTTCTAAATAATGATGTTGACACATACCGCAGACTAGTATACGATATAATCCTTTTACGGTAAATTCTTTCCACAATTGCTTACTGTATTTTATATTTTCATTTAACTGGTCGTCTCGTAGTCTAACACATTCGGCCATCACGTGAATCATTCTCCATACTAAAGGTCCCCAATTTAATTGCGTTATAACAATAGCATCGTAATATTTAGACTCGTATTCACAAACAGACGGTAATTGCGTGACAACTTTAATATTTACTAATAATTCTCTTATAACTTCAGGTTTTCCCTTTAAAAATTCTGTAATGGTTTGATTTAACGTCACGTAATCTTGTAATGACCAATCTTGTTTATTATAAATTAACGTAATAACGCTAAATAATAAATATTGTAATATTTTTTCCCAATCTTCTGGCGCATTAATGTTATGAAACATGAGCAATTTCAAAAGTTTGTAACCCATAACAATCCGACCTACATATTGAAAAAATGTTACCACCAATTCATTTAAATTCGTTTCCTTTATAGATAGAAATCGTTCTCGTATAAATGTTGAATCCTGTAACGGAATCGGTTTATGAATTAAACTGGAAATGTGATAACGTATAAAAGGATCCACACGATTTATCATTTGTTGTAATTGTTTAACCATTTCCGGAGGCAATGACTCCTTTTGTTTTATCGCTCGTTTTAAGAGTACATAATCTTCGTTGTTCATAGTCACTTACTTATTTTTTAATATGGTTGCAAATTTGTATCCCGTCCCTTCATTAAATTGTTGTCCAAAAAATATCTTACTAATGGAATCTTCTACAGGATACGATTTCTCTTTAACCGTTTCTTCAATCAAATTTTGTCTGACGGCTTCAAAACATACACGCTCTAAACCACTCTTTGTTGAATCTTTTCTCAGTCCATTCCTGTTTAAAGGCAATGGTAAACCCGAAAAACATTGATATTTAATTATATTAATAACATCAAAATCATTTGCATCAAGTACGGTTTTAAAAAATTGATATTCTAACAAATTAATAAAATTACAAAAATAACTGGATATGCCACAATTGTTATAAATGTACATCACGTCTGAAAAAGCTATGATATTGTCTAAATTGATTAAATTTAATAAAATTTTTAAAAGATTTCTCGTCTTGTATAAAACGCGATACACACCATCCGTAAATGATTTAACGATTATAAATCGAGCGTAATTATAATATATGATTTCACCATATCTATCGTATCCTTTGTTAGAACAACTAACAGCGCATGAATCTGGAATCACATTTAATAGCTCATTTTCTGTATATCCTTGCACCAATATGTGACAGTACGTTTTATTTTTGGAAATTTCAAAAATGTGAGAAATATCTGTAAATATAAATATTTCTTTTAACAGTTCCTTTGGAAATTTTCTAAATTCGTGATGTACGTCACTATTTTGAATACATACTTTTAAATATCGTCCATCTAACGAGGCTTGGGTATTTTGTTTGGTTGTGCGGCATGTTAATAACAATCCGTAAGGTGCTCCAGGTTGTAACATGGTTCGTAATACAACATGTACAAAATCCAAGAGGAAATGAGGAAAACGTTGTACATTTTGAAATATTGTAATGTCTTTATGATGAACTAAGTGTTGTCGAAATATACGTTTGATGGAATTGATTTGATGAGGACGTATGGTGTCCAAAATGTTTTGCCAAATCTGAGGATAATGATTTTCCACCATTTTAAACATTTCGTTTGTAAAGTGAATACTGTATGTCGTTTTGGCATCCATGTTAATTTATTTATATTAATTTACTTATATATTCATTTACTTGTATATTAAAAAACAACCTAATAGTATAGTTATTACCTGTAAACTGATACTACCGTAATTAAATTTTAGCTTATTTTTAATTAAACCTGTAGCATTATTTACATTATCTACAATTTTGGCAGCGTCAGCTAAATCTGGTGCAAATAAGTAAACTTGATAAGAAGTGTATGAAACCAGAATGACAGATATCAATACAAATATAACAATCAGTGCAGTAGCTATAAACCGTAGGTTAAACCGCATCCTTACTTTACTATAAAAAAAAAAAAAAAATTTTTTTTTTTTTTTTTTTTTTTTTTTTTTTTTTTTTTTAGGGATTGGAAACATTATTATTCTTTAAGTTTTTACTGATTCAAAAGATTCCTCTTTGGTAAGTTTTCTTATTTTAAATATGAATCCTGTAGCAAAAAAGATAATACAAATAAAAATAGTAATTCTTAAATAATAACCAAATGTCCCCGTCAGTGTTGAAGATAACATTTCTCCTACAGTTTTCCCCATGTTATTTAAAATATAAGCCATGGCTTCTCCTATAGTGGCACGTCTACATTCTACTTCTTGATTTTTAATTTTTAAAAAATCCACGTTGCAGTTTCTACAACACGATCCTTCAAGATCTTCTTCAAAATTTTCACAGTTTGTAGGAAAACTAAATTGAATTCCCAAACATTTTTGCGACGTCTTTTTATCACAGCAACTTAAATCAACAATTTTACATTCGGTTTCACCATTTATTAAAAAACAACCGCTGTTTTCTGAAATATACGACAGCAAATAATTAACTAATGCACCCATTCCGGTACCTACTAAAATAACTCCTTTATGTTTAAATACAAATTTTGAAAATTTAGTGAAAGTTTTTGCAAAATATTTATTTGTATTTTTGAGTTGATTAATGTCGTCTACATTTTTTATAATAAAATTAAAATCATCAACAAATTTTAATGTTTGAATATCACCTACTGATTTTAGTTCATTATATTGTTTATTTTTAATTAGGGTAACAATTTCGTCAAGGGATTTATTTTTAAAAAATATAGCCTTAGATGTTTTTGTAAATTTTCCAAATCCGATTTTCGTAAGAAACTTGGCAGAAGTTAGAGTAGGTTTTAATTTCATTAATACCTTTGGATTTAATTTCACCATGTTATCTTAAATTAAGTAGTAATGCCAAGTAATGAATTTAATTGCGTTTTTGAATGTGAAACTCGATGTGCAGAAGAACGATTATACAGTTTAAAACACATTATATGTTCAAAACATCTTTATGAAATATTTGGACTTGAACCTCAAGTTTTATTGCATCTTCACAAGGACAGTGATCATATAACCGGACCCTATTTTATGACAGGTAAAAATATAACGTTTCCTCTTGGTAGCGTTTTATTTCCAACGAGAAGTTTTATTGATAAAAAATACATCAGCGTCAATGATGATACAGAAAGTGATCGATATATTATAAATCCTGTTATGCAATTATTTATTCAAGGTCTTAATGCTTCTCAACATACTCCCATTCGGTTTCAGTTTGAAATTTTAAGAAACTTATTAGTTGCTCACAATGATATTGCACTATCATACGCAACACAAACTGAGTCTGGATTACTGAATAAAGTCCAAAATCGGTTAGCACAATTGGAAAATTATATAAAGAATGAGGCCTTTTATCAATACAGAGATAAATTACAAATAATGAATTTTAACTCTAACGACGTAAAACCTTATTTAAGTCCATTTGAAGTTTTCTTTTTATTCATGTGCTCACCATCTCTATGGCAAGCAACTACCACAACGTTACCGCAAGGATTAAATTATAATTTAGCATACATTGAAAACGTCGGTTATGTTATCACAAGACAAACAAGTCATCCAAACAATATTATAGTTGATGGAATGTATTACATATCAATGCTTTACCGTAGTTTGAAAAAGATCACTTTTCCAAAATTGTTCCTCCCTAAACAATACGATCTTGCTTCTTATCCCGATAGGAACACATTTAAAATGCTTACACAAAATAATATTGATGCATGTTTTCTTCCATATAATCCAATAAATCAAACATCCAATAGAAGAATGATTGGATACTATCCTTGAGATAATAACAGCAACGTATGTTTTTTATCCTTTTTAAGACGTTGAGCAGTTATAAAATATTTTAATGCTTCATCCAATGGTAAAAGTATAGTTTTGTAATGATTTTCCATTTTCTTACCAGAATATTTTAAGGTAACATTATGTATAATAAAATATACTTGTACATACGTATAGTTATCATTTGCGGTAAATTTTAATTTATGCATTGTAGCCTGGAATATATCTTTATAAGTAAAATCAAATGTGAAACCTGTTTCTTCAACAAATTCTCGGTACGCATTTCTAAACAAAAACACTCTGTATGATTCCAAATCATATTCATTAAAATGTTTATACTTTTTTTGAATTTGCCCATGAGGAAAGTCCAGAATGTCTTCGCATATACCATATTTAGAAAAATTTATATAATCTGTTAAATCTTGATTATTAAAAGTCACTAAGTTATTGTCAAATAATTTCTTTACAACTTTCAAATTATCTAACGTCAAATGTTTTTTCTTTCTCAAGAGAAAATTTTCGATACAGTATGGCATAATACGTTCAATTAGAACCACTTGTTTGTCAGATGTAATGACAACTAACCCAACTGAAAAGTAAAAGGCGTTTCTCATGTTGATTTAATTATTGAATATCCAAATAAGAATTGATGCTTTAGTTATATAATTGATGTTAAAATTTAAATATTAAAATAAGAGTTACGCTTTAATAAATATATTTGTAATAAAAAAAAAAAAAAAAAAAAAAAAAAATTTTTTTTTTTTTTTTTTTTTTTTTTTTTTTTTACGGTAGTCCATAGTTTTCGTAGATGGAGTAAATCATATCTTTATTTCCAATATTGAGTTTTAATTTATGTTCAGTCATTTCAATATGTTTTTTAATAAGCACTTCGTATGGTCTCAACATATTTTTAGGAAAACACAACATCCATTGGTAAACTAAATCATTATTATAAATTAATACCTCTATACCTAACAGCACATCTAGAAATGCATGCAGCACATTCTTGTGGTGTGTTAAATCTATAATTACAAAACTTTTTTATCCCAAATAGGAAATATTTCAGTGTAATGTATAACAGCATCTGCAGATTTTACATTGCTTGAAAGAACTAATATATTACTATAATCAATATAGTCTTTTAAAAAATTTACGTTCCGATGCTCTTGTGGAGGAAGTGGAAGAGTATACAACTTATTATGCGGTCGTGCAACGGCAATACATATACACTTTTTAGGAATACGAAACAAATAATGACTTGTAAATATAATTGCGGGTTCCATAATTTCCATATTAATGTCTGGCTCAATGTAGATATGCAAATCATAAATTTCAAAAGTGCAATAATTAAAATCTACATTATTTTTATATTTACAATACTGCTGAATATTAACATAATTACTAATAATTAAAATTTTTAGTGAATCATATTTGTCTAAATAATGAAAAATGTTATTGCGGCTGCAATCACCTATAAATACAGTATTTATCATGATTTAAATATTGTAAAGCTAGCTGATAGAACCACAAGTACTTGTAAAGCAATGCTGATGAAATTGAATTTATTTAATCCTTGAATAAATGTATCAGTTGTTTTTGCATTATTCGCATCAGTTGCTGATGCAGAATAAATACCATACGTAATATAACAAGTTAATATTAGTGATATGAAAAGGAAAACGACCAATACAATACCCAAGAGCGATTTGAGGTTCATGCTTACTTTATGAAATATTTTCTAACGTAATATTTTATGACAGATAAATATTAAAAAAAAAAAATTTTTTTTTTTTTTTTTTTTTTTTTTTTTTTTTTTTTTTTTAGGTAAGTTATTTCTTTCAGTTACTTAAGAAGTACACACTTTTAATTTATATTATTATCTAAATATTTCATTTTTGTTATTAGGCAGTACAGATATTAAAATTTACACAATGTCATACGTGCGCAATAATGGTCTTCAGTCAAACGTTTCCGAGAGTCAAATATTCAAATATACTAAAATTGGAATGACCAATACTGGTTTGCAAATGTTTTCTCAAGGTGTAGCTGCATCTACACGTTCTGCTGTTTGTGGAATGAATCCTTGGACTCAGCAAGTAAATATGCAAGAACAGCCATCTGTAATACCACCTCAACCAATAAATGGGTTTGATGTTAAACAACTATGCAATACAGATGAAGAAGAAAGTATGGATATAGATGATGAATCTTCCACTAGTGAAAATACAGTTCAAAATAAGCAATATTGCCAAAAGTGCTTTAAATGGAAATATGATTTGGTTTTACTCCCGTGTAGACATCTGCTATTGTGTTCTGCATGTTTAGATGAAATGAACTCTTGTCCGGTATGTGTGAACCAAAGAGGATCACACCATACACCTCAAGTTAAACTATATTGAGAAAACATATTTCTTGTAAGAAAACTATTTAAGGAAATTATTTTTCTATATTAAAAAAAAAAAAAAAAAAAAAAAAAAAAAAAAAATTTTTTTTTTTTTTTTTTTTTTTTTTTTTTTTTTAGATTACTTTAGGATGTGAATGAAAGGTCGTTTACAATATTCACTTTGACCATTTTCTATTAAACATTCAATTGTGACTTTTGATATTGCAAATCCTGTGGTATCATCTTTAGAAAGGATTACACACGTATTGTTACCAACAACATAATAGAAACCTTGAAGCCAAGGACTGTTAATAATTAATTCCAGAGAGCAAACTTTGTCGGAACGTTTATGAATAAAAGATTTGATGCATTGAAAAGGTTTGAGCAGCCATTGTTCGAGTGGACTTGTTTCTGTCGAGTACATTGTTAAGCGTATATGACTGTTACATTTTAATACGGGACCAACATATTTATCTATTGGATATTCTAAAATTATTGATTTACCTTTTAAATATTGTAATTCGAGTTTAACATTTTGAACATTTTTATACAGTTTATACATATCTATAAAATATTCGATTGGTGTATTTTCACATAGAATCATTTTTTCAAATTTGGAATCTGTATCAAACGTTCTCATTTTAAATTCAATTTCAATATATTGTGGATTAATACAAGGACAAGCATGGGTTCCATTCACGAACTTCATTTTCTCAAAATTGTTGATTCGACTGGGTTCAACAAACATCTCGAATCGTTAACCACTGAACAAAAACAGTTTGTTGTCTTACTTAATGATTGTTTTAAGGAAAGAAAAAGTCAAATTTTGTTGGTAACGGGCGACCCAGGAACTGGTAAAACTTATAGCGTTGTTAAAACGTTTAATTATTTAGTTTATAATGTAGTTAAAGCGGCATTGACTAAAAAAGTTGCTGAAAATATTGGAGGACATACTTTACATAGTTTATTTAAGATACAATTCGGACCCAACAGTTACATTGATGATTTAGAACGGAAAATTGAAAAAATGGATGAAGATGATGAACATTATATCGAAAAATGTTATGAAGAATCTGCATATTTTCACGAAACGTTTAATTATAATTTCGGAAATTTCCGTATAGACGCTGTTATTATTGATGAAGTTGGAATGTTACCCATTTGGTTTTTGTGGCAAATTATGTATAGCTTTCTCAAAATTCAAGATAATATTTTATTTATATTGATGGGGGATGAACATCAGTTACAACCCATTAAATTTAAATACAATATTTTTAACTCTAAATTTGATAAATTGCCGATGACGTTGATACGTTTAACAGAAAATAAACGTTTTGATCGCGAATACTGTCGATTTATCAAGAATGTGAAACAATTGTGCTTTAAGAATTCGTTATGTGAATTAACGGAATGTATTTATGATACACTGCCTGTTTTTGGTGAAGCCCCACCGGAATTATTAGATAACTGTAGTATTGTTTTGGCGTATAAGAACAACACTGTTAAAAAATATAATGAATACTTTATCGATAAATTACAAGGAAATTATATTACTTTACCTAAAATTGTAGACGGTAAAGTTGTTTATAGAGATCCATTAATTTTAAAAGTATTGTGTAAAATTGTTATTACATGCAACTGTAATTTGCCGAACGGTACATTTGGATTATTTATAGATTATGATTCGCATAAGGATGAAGTTCTTATACAAACTAACGATGGAAACCGTCATAATATCGAACGTCAAAGAAGTGGACAGTTTCCAATTCAATTAGCGTATGCCGTCACTGTACATAAATACCAAGGTGAAACAATTGATGGAAATGTTATTATTGATTTTGATGAATCTCTAGATTGTCCGCTTATTTATACAGCATTGAGCCGAGTTCGTTGTAAATCTCAAATATTGGGAATAATAAATCTAAAGTAAGATGGATGACGTTTTATTTGATGCGTTAGATTACATGCGCTTTAAACAAACAATGGAAATGTTAATATATGTAGATAAAAAACAGTTTGATGAATTCCCACTTATTGGAATATCAAATGATGGTACTCATTCAATTCTTTTAGATAAATTTTATTTTTTGGTCTATTCTGAAAAGTTGCATAAAATACTCGATCAATTAAAGGTAAATATGAGTAAATATTATGATATTTATTTTTATCATGATGTAACTGCAAGTTATTGTGTTCCAACATATAATAAGAATAATAAAAAAATTGAGATGCAGAGAATATTTTTCGAAAATGTTCCCCTTGCTAGAAACATGTATCAAAGATTACATAAGATTGCAAGTAGTGAAGCATCAAAATTTCCAATTTTACAACCAAACAGAATTTCAACATTTACTGCATACACTCATAAAAATAAATCTACCATTTTTTAAAATAAGATGGAACAAAATCCAGATGATAGTGATTTAGTTTTATTTGATCATTTAGATTACATTCGTATAAAAGATATGCAAGGAATATTAATATTAGCCGATCAACGCCTATACGAAGAATTTCCCATGATTGGAGTCACAAACGATAAAAAATATTATTTGTTAGATAAATTTCGTAAAACTGTGTTTTCAAAAACAGATCCATTTATTGAAAATCAACATAGTAAAATATTAATTACAAATAATCGTGATGATGAGTACCATCAAATAGATAAGTTTTTCTAAACAATACAACGGCAAACAAAATATTGCCTACTATTGATTCTACAAATAAAATAATAAAAAAACACTTTGCAGTTCAAGCAAAAGACGAGTATCATAACATTACATCTATGGAAAAAAATTGGTGGGAAAAAATGAGACTACAGTTACCTAAAATGATTGATGTCACAACATATTATAATTTTCACGAAAATATGAAGCCATTAATGCCTTTAGTCATTCCTGACAATGAGGAAATTCATATGAATATCGATACTGAAAAAAATGCACGGTCAGCTGACGAAATGTTAGGTAATAAATCATCTCAATCTAGTAGCGGTCAGGAATTTTTATCTTCAGATTTTCAAATAAAATCTGAAATATCAGATAATACATTTGGTAACATTACTGATACTCCTTCAGAGGGTTTTATGAGGAGTATAGCTTCTGGTGTATCAAATATAGCTTCAGGTCTTACAGGAATGACTACAAGTGTGACAAAGAAAAAGAAAACAGATGAGCCACCAAAATAACAATTATTCCTAGTGGGTTCATTCTAAATATTTATTTTCTAATAATTTTATGACTTAAATATATCAAAAGGATTTTCAACTTGAATAGGAATATGATAAAGAATTTGATCGGAAGCATTTGATTTAAAATGTTCAGGACAAGGATGCATTTTTTCGTTTAAGAAATTATTTTCTGTATAACAAGGTTTTGTTGCTGTATAATTTTGTGGTATTGAACGAATACATGCCGATGTAAGATCGTTAGGAATTTCATGCGCTCCGGGAAAACAATCACATTCTCCCTTATTTTCGTTATATCCAAAAGGTGCCGCGTTATAAATATGACGTAAACAATAATCACTTACGCACGTAAAGGGAAATTGATTGAATATTTTCATTGGATTATTCATATAATCTAGTGAACCACATGCGCATTGATAACGATATTTGCCATTTATTTTTTCAAATGGATCATCCACCATTGTCTCAACTTTAGTATCTGTTAATGTATCCCACAACACGTTATCACGATTGTCTTGAGCATATATACTCTTGCACGCCAATATTGATGTACCATATTTGCCACCAAATAAATGGGGATACTTTGATATACAAGACCATCCTTTTAAATTATAAACGTTGTACGACGTATGTTGATTACATTCGTCTGTTTTTTGCGGTAAACAATAAACTCCCGGTTTTAATTGAAGAGTCGACATGTACAGATTGTGTTGTTCAGTTGTTACAACGTGCTTGTAAAAATCTTTTCCGCATAGTTTCTGACAATCACAACTTGGATTTTCACATTTATATCCGGTAATGGGACAAAATAATTTATGATACAAAAATTCCGGATCAGAAATTGAATAATTTATGTCATTATATATTGGTTTTACAGCATGATGAAACAATAACTTTATAATGGGTTTAATAAGTATGTTTAGAACCGTAATGGAAAATATAACAAAGAGTGTAAAATAAATGAAGCTAATTTTCATCTTTGTTTCACTGTTATTACTCTATTATACTTTATTACCAACAAACGTTTTATATCATTTGCATAAAAAAATTGCTATTTTATGGCAGTGTGATACAATGCATTATATCGTATATTTATATCCTGAAGGAGAACATATTTTAATTCATAAAAGCAACGTGTGTTATCTTTATATTGAAAAATCAAATAAAACCTATGTCAATAGTTTGAAAATAAATTTAAATGGCAAGACAGAGTTTGAATATATATTAAATTACAAATATTTTAAACAATGGAGTAAAAGTTATCCTATATTAGTATCATTACCTGAACAGTTGAAAGGAACTTTAGATGTTGTTAATTATTTAGGTAAGAATGGATACATAAAATTTTAGCAAAAAAAAAAAAAAAAAAAAAAAAAAAATTTTTTTTTTTTTTTTTTTTTTTTTTTTTTCAGTTTAAATATATATCACTTTACTGAAATAAATGAAACTACACGATAAAATATTACATGGTGGTGAATTTATCTCCTAGAGTTTTCATTATTTCATTAGCCTTAACAAGGTATGTTTCGGCTAAATCACCAAAGAATGATAAATCAAACTTAAATATATTGCCTTCAAATTTACCACCCAATGTTTTTTGTACATTTCGTGATGCTTTATCACATATCATTTCCAACATTGCCAATTCTCGCAAGCGATCGTAATCATCTTTCCAAATACAATGTTGTTGATGATGAACATTTATCTTCAAATGGTGATCTACAGCCAATTTCCACAGTGCTGTATTTACGTCGTCATCAAATTTTTCAGAATAACCCACCAACATAACTGGACCAATTTTATCTAAATCATGAATTGGTATGACATTGGTATCTGTAAGATTTTTAGCCTTTAACAATGTTTCCATAATAGCGCCTGTTTTATAAAAAAAATCGAGATGAACAATATAGTCTTTAAAAGCTTCATATATATGAAGCGATTTTAACTGACAAGAATAACATCCCATTTCACCTTTAGCTATTTCTTTTGATGCATTTAAAATGAGATCAATCCAAACATCATCATTGTACATTTCTAAAATACCATTTCTGCGTTGTTTAAAAATTTCTGTGTCACCATAAAGTTTTTCGTCATCTTGGAATGTTTCACTTAGTAATTCTATAGGAAGATAGGGACAGTTCCATGATGTTTTATCTCGTATTTTGGATTCGTAGACGTTCCAGAACTCGGGATCTAAAAGTATGTGATCCATCTTAATTATTAAATCAATAACTTTAGGTTGCTTTTACATCTTTTAAAAATAAAATATATATTTCTTTTTACAAGAAATAAAATATATAATTACAAAAAAAAAAAAAAAAAAATTTTTTTTTTTTTTTTTTTTTTTTTTTTTTTTTAGATAAATTTATAGTGAAAAGTTTTAGGATAATAATTTCATCATAGATATATTAAATAAGACACAACTCACGTAAAAATGTCAAAGAGATGGACTTGTCCCATGTGTGAAAAGTATTACGATGCTGTAGGTTTAACACATTCCAAACGGCAACAAAGGATTAATACATCGTCTCGTCATAAACTTAAACGCTCCAAAACACCGGATCATTTTTGGGAACTTGATTTCCCCGATACTCAAGAGTGTATTAAAAGAGGTTATATCAATGCTGAACCTGAAATTCATGTTTTAAAAAAATATAATTGCTATGATAAAAATAATACAGTCAAAATTAATCGGTATGATCCTCCTGATGAAATTGTTGGTGAGCAATAGCTTTTAATATATGCGTCACATATTTACTGACGGCTTGAATCTGGTTTGTAAATGTGTGGAACATTGGATTTGGAATCTGCAACGGTTGTTCTTTTTGAATTTCGTTTTGTACAAGGTAAGCAACGCATTGTAATTCCGTAGGTTTATCATTTTCAACACAATTCTGATAATCAATGAGTGCTTGAGTTAATGACGTGTCATTAATTGAATTTGAAAAATAGGGAACAATAAATTTATTATGAATCATTTTTGCCACAATGTTGTTGGCAACGTTGAAAATGGCATTAAAAGCTAAACAAGATTTCATCTGAATTTCACAATTGACCCACGTTTTAGCAATACTGTATGCTTTTAAAAATCCTTCACGGTTATTTTCGATTTGTAAATCGTCTAAACATAATTCCCCCAATGGTAATTGTTGAATAGCTTTTTTAAAATAACAACAATAATATTTTAATTTTGTTTCTTCAAGTTCAGATTTTAAATTTGTGTTAGATTGAGCACACTTTGTACGAATTTTTTCTAAAATGTCTTTATCGGATTTTTTAATGGCGTTTACTTTAATTGGAAAAGTTTCTTCTTCTTCATCTGCTTCTTCAATATCAAATTCATCATTAGATTCATCAATTTTTTGTTTCTTATCATTAAGTAGATTGATTGATTCATTTAAACGTTTCATGCTTAATTATTTCATTATAATTAAATAAATGATAATTATAAAATACCATAAATCCTAAAAAAAATATGCCATATGTCATTATATGCGATGTGAACAATAAACCAATAAACAGTGTTACAAAAGTCATTATTAAATTCATTATAATGCACATTTTCAATTTGATTGGCTGTTTTTTCAACATTTTTTCACGTTTCTTTTGATAAAATTTTTTATTATCTATTGTACGTTGACTTAATTGATTTACATCTAAATTTTCGAGATATTCGTGAATTTTTTCTAATCCAAGTTCGAAATATTTATTATCCGTAGGAGCATCCATTTCTAAATATTCAAAGACCATTTCGGGCGTCACGTCAACTTTATGACGATTGTATATATTAACAGAATCATTAAATAATATATTTAGTTTTGATGTCATCGTATCCAAATTTGTTTGAGAAAAACAATTATTGTAACCATGTTCGTCAATCAGATCGGCAATCATACCAGAAAAGGATACTATGAAGTAAGCAATTCCAACAATTGAACATATACTGGCCAAGGCAGTTACTGCAGAAAGAGATATTGTTACAAGTTTTACAGATACCAAGTGAACCGCCATCCCGACAAGTGTTTTACCACCAAACGATTTCACCAAAGTGACAGCTCCACTCGTTAAAAGTTTGGGAATGACATTTTTCAGAGCGTTCTTAGTTGCCATAAGTGATACATCTATCGCTGTATCAACAGCGATACTTTTAACAACATCAACGGCTAAATTTTGCGGAGTAAAAAAACCTGTAGTGGGTTCATTGGTTTCCGCGGATCGTTTTGCTCTGTGATAACGTTTCCAATTTTCTACTGTTTGTAAAAAATCGGGTATAGTTGGAGGTGTTGGCAAGGTCCAATTTTTGCGTGAATAAGCAGTAGTAGTAATGTACGTTCCTAAAAAAACTCCATCACGTCGTCTTTTGACACACACTCTCCTTTTTCAAATTCTTTATTGAAAAAATCACAGTAATACTTGTTTAAAAATATTTTATCGTCGTCTGTATAATCAAATCCGACATTTATATCCGTAATACCGGGAATATCTGCAATTGCACGAATGGTGGGATCCATGGCATATCTTTTCAAGTGAGAATTTTGTAAAATACATTTATTGTTTAGAAATTTGGTATCAAATGGTGAAAAATTTGTATCTCCTGGCTTTAAATGATAACACGCCGGTTGACAAGCCATAAATGATGAATTCCCGCTTTGAATATATCTGGTTGAGTCGTGTGGAGAGCAAATTTTTCCCGATGGTAAATATGGAAAACAGCTAAGACGTTCACATCCATTTTGTGTAAATTTTATATGAGCAATTTTACATTGGTCCTGAAGATTTGGAGGAATGAAGAAATCATTGTTCGTTGCTTGTCTTTCTTCCCACGTGGTGTATTTAAATACGTGTGGAATTTCATTCATGTATTTTACATACTTGTATTGTAATAAATAATATTCCGCATATTTTACAGCATTCAAAACGTCTTCATCTGTGATAAACATCTTTAATTTAAATGACAGCTTCAATATTAACCCCTGATTTTTCACGAAAAGTGATTTGTTTCTTACCAAATATAACGGGGATTCCTTTTATTCTAAACTGCTTGCAACCGCAACAAAGTATCGTTTCTTCAAATAATTGTTTGGTCATTTTTATATTTTTAAAATCTGGAGTGACATATTTTGATTTTAATAAAAATATAATGGCTGTTTCAAGCTCTCTTACGGATTCAAATTGAACGTGATAATAAATTGATCCAATAACACAATGTTTACCTTGGCTTGTATACACTGCATTTTTCCAAACGGAAATTTTATCTTTTGTATCACATGCACAAGATTTGTGTTCAATTGTTTTGTAAGATGCAGGTTCTTCCTGTGTGATTTCTATAACGTTCTTGTAAAATTCCTTATTAATGAACATTGGTTGATATAAAATTACCATGATTGATTCTTTTTTAACGAATATCAATTATTACAGTGCACGAATAAAATGATTCTTGGTAAATCACGTGCTTGGGAAAAGACAGTAGTGTTAACCGAATTGAACTGTTGCACTGCAAATAATATGCGGCAATCCAATGAATCAGCAGTTGTTTGTCTTGAAACAAATTACAGTTTTTACTTTTTAACTTTAAACGTTTAATCATTTTTCTTTCATGTATACTTTTAGTCTTTCATAAAAAAAATATACATTTATCTTAAAAAAAAAAAAAAAAAAAAAAAAAAAAAAAAATTTTTTTTTTTTTTTTTTTTTTTTTTTTTTTTTTTTTAGAAGGAAAATTTATTTCTTTACAATCCATTCCATAAATTTTATCCCATCATGGATCAACAACAATTTTTAAAAAGTTTTTCTATATTTAAAAATCTCAATAGGTATTATTACATCAACTCATCTCTTAAATTATATCAACAAAAGAAACAACATTTTTTGAAAAGATATCCCGATTTTAAAGAATTCATTTGGTTCTCTTGTGTCCGTATTGATCAAGATGACGATTTAATTCAAGTGATAAAAGATATGACCATTCAATGTGGCATATTTTTTCTGTTAAAATCTGAATATAAAGAAGAGCAACTCTTGGAAAATTTACAAACTGTGTTTGTAGCGAATGATGTAAATTATATACAGCTTTTAAATCATATTACACGGACTCTATAATAAAATCGTCAACGTATTCTTCAACGTCATAACTGTCCACGTTAACATTCTGTTTTGTAAACGCTTTGGATTTGATCAAGTAAGCGAAATCAGGATTTGCTCTATATTCAAATGTCATTTGACTATATTTTAATTTGATAAAATGGGTCAACGGATTCGTAACGACACCATATTTGAGTAATTTAAGTGTTTTATCAGTTTTAATTGTTGTAATTGGATGTAGATTTTTAAAAATTTGAGAATCAACTCGATACATAGTTGGTCTTATACTAGTATGGGGTACACTTGGAGGAGATTTCCAAGTGCGTACAGGGGGTGAAAATTCAATCACCGTACTTCCATACGCAAGTATTGTACTAATATCTGTCAAATCTACAATGTGCGTTCCCGCTTCAATAGAAAATACTGACTTGATAGAATTTGGATTAGGAACACACATCCATCGAATTCCTTCCAACTTGATGGATGTTGTTGCTTTGGAAGGACAAAAGACAAAAGGCTGATCTTCGTTACACGTTGCATAGATTGTACTGTCCAAGAGAAAATTTTGACTTTCAATTTTCTGACCGGGAACACAAGCATTCACTTTGGTTGTATACTTTTGTCTCCAATAGTCTAAACTGTAGGGTGATTTTAAACGATTTTCATATTTTTTCTTACTATTTTGCCATTTTCGTATGCACACATGGTTTCACCATCAACGAATATGTATTTTTTAATTTCTTTGAGAAATGGATATTTGGTACACATGTTGTCAGCGCAAATATCGTAATGTAGTATCCACGTTTCAGTATTGTCATCGCATTTATTTTTGTTTTCTTCTGCTTTATAATTGCGGGGTTTGATCCAATTGTCTTTCAAATTATTTAATCGAAAGATGGGTAATTTTTCAAATGCATGTCCATCCTTAACGACAGGTTTGCATATTGCATGCGTGATGTTAAAATATTCATTGGAAGGACATGGTACATTTGTGTTAGATTGACAATCGAAATAAGCAAGCACGTTGTACACGGGTACTTTTTCTACATTTTCCTTGCATTGGGATTCTAATTCGTATGTATGTTTGTTAATAATTTGGCCATTATTTAAAGTTGTCAAAACGCTTTGATTGTTTTCACACTTGTAACCGGCTAATCTGTCACGCACATCTGCTGCTGCTGCACTATATGGAAATTGTTTACGCCAAATATATTGCGGAACGAGTGTGCTTGGTTTTGTTGGATGTACGTTAACGCACAATTTAGGAACTTCACAATCAGTTTCATGAAATACATAATTTATAAATGGAAGATACTCTTTGCTATCGTTTACGTCTCGTATTTTTTCTGTGCAGTCTACTTTTCGAATTTTTTGTCCGTTTTGACAGTCGATGTAACCCGGATAATATTGATATGAATTGGCAATTAAAGTTTTATATTCTGCAGAACCCGTTCTACCTAAACATAGACGATCCTCACATTGGCTTCCGTTAAAGTATTCAAAATTTTTACAAAATTGTGTCTGTGGTTTTTCATTTTTACATTTAATATACGACTGATCAGTCAATTTTATAACGTGGCCATCTTTTTGTTGAAAACAAACTTCTTCTTTACATTCTCCGTTTATAAATTTATGGTTAGGTGGACACGTTTTTTGTATGCTTTGATGATTAATACATTCAGTATAATCGGTTAAACTTGTTTTGAATTTGTAATGATCAGGTTTAAAGGCGCAAATATCAAGATTAATACAATTAGAATGATCAAAATATGAACCGTTACTACAATAATACAGATCGGAAATTCTTTTATTCTTGCATTTAAAAAAATAAATATTTTTGTCAAATAAAAAATGTTGAACTATAGAAGTATTGTTTTTTTGTTTAATTTCGGGAATCAAATGATGATTTAAAATGTAATGATAGATATCTCGTTTCGTGGCTTTTACTTTTTCATCATCGTTTTTATCATGGCAAGGGTCAAGTTTTTCAATTTGATCATTTCTCCACACAAAAATGTCGGGTAACTGAATTTTCCACTGATGTGATTGTGTAGAAATGTCTAAGGTAGGTTTTTGAAATTTGATATTATATTTAAATGGTGGATCTCTTATATTTTCATGATACTTGACACCATTATCTAGTTTTTCTTTTAATTTAAAATTTGAATCTAGTAAATTATTATCCAAATCCACGACATCGTGGTGAATTGCGGGTCGATTGTATGTACTTGTAGTATAATGAAATATGAAAAAATAATAAAGGATAAATATAAATATGGATAGTGTTACCGAAAGAAAATTCATTCAAACTTTATTTGATCCAAAAATGTGTTCGCTTTGGAAAAACGTACACAAAAACACTATTTGTTGCAAATCACCTCATCGAAAAAAGTTTGCGCTTCAGACACGCGCTGGAGATGAATCTTCTACAATCGTTGAGCAGTGCCTTTCGTGTAAGAGGACATTCTTATTCACTTGACATTGCATCTTGAATTTGAATTTTTGAGTTACTGACAAATCGATCTGATCTCTGTTTAATCACTCGAAACGTTGTATTAGACAATATTTCACATTCGTAAACTTTTCCGTCCTCCAGTTTTTCAGAGTGAAGATACTTGTGCCCCTCTGTATGAAAATATCCATCTTGATAAAATAAATCCACAGTTTTACGATTTTTCATTTTATAAATACAGTCGTTTAAATCGTGATAAATGATTCCGTCAACAGCACCACGTTTAATATTCACTACAGCATTGTATTCCTGTACATAAAAATGTGCAGGTAATTTATATCTTAAGCTAGGTAAATAAGTTTTAAAAATTGTAGACAACATGCCCCGGTACGTATAAACACCTTCCACTTGGTAAACGTCCAATAAAATAATATTGCCGTTATCTAATTTTTCAGCGGCAAAAACGACTCCTTCGTCTATAATTACATCACGCAAAATACATTGCGTATTATCTTCCCATATTCCGTGACTGTAGTCATGATAACAGACGACAAATCCAAATATGCCATCATATTTTAAAGTTCGAAATGCATTGAGTATGGGTTTCGATGTGTGAATAACAGTTTTTCTTTGCAAAGGCATAATTTTGAAAGAATAAATTGTACCTGTATTAAGTATGTGAGCATATTTAGTCACATACATAGTTAATTCTTCCAATACCTGTTCATTTATGGGCAAAGGATGTATTTTATTTTTTGATGTCATAACTTCAAATTCAAACAAAATTCCAGATTCTTGTGAATTATGAAATGCTACTAAACGAACTTTATCATTGACACATACTTCATATCGATCCTCTTTTAAAGGTTTGGTTAATCCAAGCAATTCATAAAAGCTTTTATATTGCTCTTTAGTCCATTTATGAAAGGGAGTTTCTTTTGACTCCACAAAATTAAACCAAAACCCTCCACAAAATATGGCTACATTTTGTTCTTTGCATTTTAATTCCACCTTTCCCTGTTTATAACGAAAAGATTGAATAAAGGTAGCTTGATAAAACGTCATTGGAAGACCAACAGATTCAATCAGTGTATAAGCTTCTTGAAAATTATCAACTTTACGAATACGGCGAAATTCATATTCATACATTGTTTCTATTCTTTTTTTTTAAAGAATGTTTAAATAAAGTGATGTTTCTTTAGTTTTTCCTTTACAAAATTTTCAATTGAAAAAATGACATCAATTTTTTGATCACATATGAAATATAAATACACTGAATAGATGAAAATAAATATTAATATAAATAATATATTTAAATCATACAAATGAACAATCAGGGAAAAAATTGCAATAGGAACTGTTGTTAAAAAGATGATAATTTTTGAAATATTTTTTTCAATAAAATAATCCCTATTTATGTCATCATCATCTACAGGTGCTGATTTTAAAATAGTATCTGATACATTTAAGTTAGCTTCCAAAAATTCAAAAGGTTTCTCGCCCATCTTATTTTTTCAAAACATTTTTTAATTAAGTAATGGCTATAATCCATTCCATTTCTAAGCAAGATTACGCAAACTTAACTGCTGATGATCCTTGTGATCTCAATGATAAGGATCGAATGAATAAAATTATCAATGAACTTATTCAAAATGATAATGCATTTAAAAGAGTACTAGATTACGACGATTATTCAGCAGATGATTTATTGGATGCTCAAAAGAAACTGGGAGATTTACATCCCAATCTAACCATGGAAGAACTTTTTGATTTTATGGGCAAGCCGTACAATGACTTGTGTAATTTAAGTCAAATTGACAAAATTTATGATCCTCAGAAAAAAATTTTATAATCCAACAATTCTTAACACAAATAAAAAGAGAAAAGAGGAAGACTTTAATGTATTGAGATTTTTAAAAGAAGAAGCTCGTACGAATCAAGCAATTCCTATGGAATTTGATTACGTAAATAATGAAATTGAATATTATGAAGAAGATTCTGAACGAACTCTAATGGTTTCCGAATATTCTATGCGGAATATTGCTCATTTATTATTAGTGATTAATAACATGAAAGAACCACCATATGTTATGTTGGAATTGATTACAGTTAAAAGTGTTGAAGATTTAAAATCCTAAAAAAAAAAAAAAAAAAAAAAAAAAAAAAAAAAAAAATTTTTTTTTTTTTTTTTTTTTTTTTTTTTTTTTTTTTTAGAAAAAAGGAAATGATCCATATTGAATTCATTGCGTGTATTTTAGTTTACCTAATGTTTTGTCGCATGTATCAAAATGCATTATTCTATTTCACACAAATTCCCGTCTCATCTTTTAATATTTTTCATTTAAAAAAAGTATGTCCACTGAATTAGATACCTTACCTTTTTTTAAATCATTACTATTAAGTAAATCAAAACATATTAATACGTGGGATCAATTGAGAGAGGAAATTTCTAAAAAAATAAATGTGGATTTTTTTATAAAAAATGGTGGACTTTTAAACTACATAAACGAAACAAAGGATGATTTAGATACGTTTTCAGAATGGATTAAAACAAAAAATAAAATTTTTTTAATCAATCATCTATAAAGTCGGAAAATATAGAAGAACCCGCATTTAATACGATCGTTGTAAGAGATTTTTATTTAAACTTGTGTAAAGTATGTAAAGGTCATTTGGATTGGGGATGCAGTTCCAATCGTTATGTTTATACATCACTTAGTGATTTATATTATGAACACGCCAATACAAATCCACCACCCATTCTATCCACATTTATACATCCTACGGAAGCAAACCCTACAAATGCTGAATTATTAGAAAAAATATTGAGAGATGAAAATGTTTCTCCCATTTTTCTAGATAATAATACACGATTCTGGTTTAATGTTGCCAAAAGTGCAATTCAGAGAACAATAAAAAATGACATGCCATTAAAAATGTTGAAAAATACGCCGAGTCAGTATCTAAAAGATATTCAAATTGTATATCAATTAAAATGTAAATCTCTTAATAAAATTGTGAATCCATATTCTTTAGAATTGACGACGCAAGATCAAATAGAACATATTCATTGGGCAACTAGTGAACATTTATTACATTTTGTTCAACATTATCCAAATCATGAATTGGCAAGATCTGTAAAACATTTATGTTTAAAAGCCATTTCTGCAATATTATATAGTGAAATTAATGATTTACCTATTGGATTATTTGATGAAGATACTGAACATTATCTCATTGTATTCATCAAAAATATTAACGCTATCGATAATTACGTTAAAAAAGTACATTCGTCAGTGACACCACCTAAAACTGTCGACGTTCTTATTCGTATGCTTGTCACCATGAATAAAGACGATTTGTGGGTTTATGGAAACGATAAATTTAAAATTGAACGCAAAGAAAGCATTATATTGCGGTTATTACACGATATGTTAAATTATAAATTTTCGATCAAGTCCAAATAATTTGCGTTATATAGTGATTACCTTTGTGATCGATTAAAAAAGGTTCAATACGTTTTAAAATATCGCTATTGTAAACTTCATATTTTCCACGTTTTAAATTATCAGGTTTGGCAATTTTTTGATATTGTCTGAATGCTTCATCGTAACAGTATTTTAAACCTTTCAAATTATGTATTAAACTTAAAACAGAATCACGATCTGTCATAAAATAAAAACGATTTTCAATAAATTTTTGAGGAAACGATTCTTTTTGATAATAGTCTAAAATCCATAAACAATTGATCCAATAATGAGGAAAGTATTTTACCTTTTTTTCAAGTTTAAATCGAATTTTTTTCATTTCAGTAAGTTGAACAATCAGTTGATGAAGAACGTCTACAATATTATTTGTCTGTAAATTTTGTAAAATGTGATGAATTGACGTAGCATTTTGAGGTGTCAAACTAATATATTCGGGAATAAAATCATTTCCAAACAATAAGGATGCATAGATTAATTTTTGAACGTCATATTTTAAATATTTATTTATAAATATGTTGACGGAAAAAAATGTTTTTGCATCTTTTGTTATTTGAATACTTTGAAATTGATGATGTCGAAGAAAGGAAATAATGTAAACATCATTATCAACACTATACATTAAAACATGTTGGCGATTTAGTTTTTTAGCTAAGTGAAATAATTTATGTTCACCTTCACCTTTAATATTGTCTCCACAAACTACAAATGTAATTTTGGAAGGTAACTTACGAATGAATTGTAGGAATTGTTTTTTCATCCATCGAGTGTCATTTAATTTTTCAATCAAATAATTACATACATTGGTTGAAATAATGTTTCCTTCAAATAAACTTGTTAATGCTAGTTGTTTTGTGCTACTGATGGTATTATTATTCCGTCGTTCACATTGTGTAGGCCACTTCATTGGAACACCTTCTCCATCAAATGATATAATTACAATCAAATCGTCACCGTGTTTTTCGTGCCATAAAATATTGGCTAAGAAATTTCCAATGTAAATAACTGTGTCTAAACATAAACATTGAATAATATCATCCATAGAACAATCCGGACTTAATACATATTTATTAATATTCATGTATAACGCATGCTGAATATCAACCAGGATAGTATCGTAATAATCCGGAACCTCTGGAGGACTGTAATTTGTGGCCGCAATTAAACAAGTAAATTTTTTTATTCCCATAGTTTGGAACAAAAATTTTAAACAAGTATCTTAGTTAAAAAAAAAAAAAAAAAAAAAAAAAAATTTTTTTTTTTTTTTTTTTTTTTTTTTTTTAGGGATTATAAAAATACTTCTAAATGCTGAATCGTTACGATAATTTTTTTGGAGTACCGGATTAACCTAAAAAACTTGGAATATAGCACAGTGAATAAGTATGAAGTTCTTAACGTTATTATGTTTCATTTGCGCATTTGGTGTGTGTTATCAAAATGATATTTGTTTGCAAGGTTATCACATCGAAAGATTATGGACTTCTAGAACTATAACATGGTCATTAATTAATTGTCCATATAACGAAACCGACATTATCTTGAATATCACACGAGATGCTTTTACGTATTGGGAAAATGGTACTGAATTTCACTTTATCGAAAAACCCATGAATACTACTATTGTTGATATTAAAGTCAGTTTTGAAGAGGATGAACACGGCGATGCTTTGTTTGGAACCCATCTAGCTCATGCAATTTCACCACTAGATTGTGTGCATTGCATCGGTGGTGATATCCATATAAATGTAAACAAATTTAATGACTCACTACATAAAAAATTATCCCATACGTTAAAACATGAAATTGGTCATTCTTTGGGATTAGATCATTCTTCTAATTTAGGTTCTCTTATGTATCCTTATCTAATTCAAGATGATTTTCCTTCATTGTATGACGTTGATAGGCTTCAATTATTGGAACTGTATGATATTCGCCGATTTTACGTATTTGATACCATGACCGCAACTGATCAAATAATAATTGCAGTTTTGAATAATCAAATTAAAATGTTCAATATTCATCTAAACAAAAGTATAAATAGCAAAATTGAAGACTTGATAATTTTTGGAAATTTTCCAATTCCATATTCTATAACTAGTCTGTTTAATAACACAAATGGTAATCTTGTTTTATTTTCTGGAGAGGAATTTTGGATAATTGATGGCATTCAATGTATTGAACACGGATTTCATTTTCCATGCGGTACAATTGTGGGTGCATTTTCGTTTGAAGAACGGGAATATTTTGTTTATAAATCTGGAATAATCGTCATTATGAAAGATGGACTCTTGGAAATGTGTCGATCCTGGAATGAATTATTTGATACTCCATTATTTCAAGCACTTAGAGGAATTTATGTTACAGAAAATAATCAAACTGCTGTTGTTACAGATTCAGTGGTGCATTTTTATGAAAGAGAAGAACAAATGTTTGTTCTAAAAGAAACGAAAAATTTATATCAAGAGTTTCCTAAAATGTTTTGTTTTTAAATATTGTGTTTATGATATTATTGACACTTGTAAAATTATAGTTGTTGATGGTATCACTAATAATAAATAATTTAATAAAACAAAAGTGGTCCTTTTTTTTTTTTTTTTTTTTTTTTTTTTTTTTTTTTTTTAAGACAATTTCCTTTTCTTTTTCAATATAAATATCAGGACTTGTAATTTTTTTCTTGTTTTATATCTAAAATAACATGGACATAAGTTAATGGATTTCATTTTTCAGTATATATCAAAAAATGTTTTTCTCTTAATTTATATCCATTACCTGTACGTGGTGCATAGTAAGTTTGCAAAAATACATCAAAGGAAGCCTTTAATGAACAAATGTATATCAACATTTTCCACGATCGTTCACATTCAAGACGTTGTAGTTTAAGTTTGTATGGTATTTTAAGTTTTTTTCCGATAAAATATTTATTATACAGTTTAAGTTGTGTATACGCTTAAGAGACCATTTATCAATAGCGTCAAAATGTGTACTGTTTAAAAATAATTGAAAAAAATGAATAGATTTTATCGATTTTAATTTATTTATATATAAATGACATTGTAAAAGTACGTTTTCTAAAGGATTTATAGTAAGAACATTCAAATCGTCTTGATTAAATATGAAATATAAAACGCACGATTCACATAAAGCCACAACATTGGTGCCATCAACATAAAAATAAACTAATAAGTGGTTTATTTGTTGGGGATTAAAAATATATTTGTAAATTTTGATGTAAAAAATATTATCGTCTTTAAATTGTTCGGCATGAAATGATACTGTGATACATTCCTTGGTCAGTATAATGTAATCGTTTAAAAAATTACAAAGTTGTTTAGAATTTATTACATTGGAAATACAATCATTTAATTGTTTCAATTGTTCATTATCGATAAATATCATCTTAAATTATACGGTTTTAAATTTTGTGGCAAAAAGTAAGTTATGTTTAATGAACTAATAAGTTCATATTTACGTTATTTAGAAAATGACTCTTTTGCAGATTATAGAGTAGTAAAAACGTTAGAAAAAGATTTGAGAAATGATTTAATAGCAGCTTTTGAAAAAAGTAGACCGTTAATATTAAAACACGCCAAATTATATGCTGACAGTAGATCATTTTTTCATTTTATTTTAAAATTATCCCAAAATGAATCCATCTTTAAAAACGTTGATGATAATGATGATAGTGAGTTTTATAATAATATAATGGAGGTTTCTGATCTAAAACAAAATGATAATAAATGCCATGAGGAATTACTTGCATTAAAATATGCTATTACTGACGGAAAAGTAGAAGATATATCTAATTATCCCGATTTTGTTCATAATTTAAAGGTGTCGCTGTTACAATGTAAATTTGATAATATACAAATGAGTAATAAAACTTTACAATTGGAAAATGAAAATGAAAAATTGCAAAGTGAAATTTATAAATTAAATACTCAAATACAGGGTGGAAATGTTGAATATGAAAAATTAACAGAGCATTTAGGAGAATTAGAACTGCAACTTAAAGGAGAACAATTTGATGTTGAAATGATGAAACAAATAATGACAAAAATGATGAATATTATGAATATGCAACGCATGTTTGACGGAAAAAAATCTTTACCGTATCAACAAAACCTTGTAGGGATGTTTCCTCAAAGCAAACAAAAAAAAGATTTCGAATGTAAACCTCAGGAACCCCAACCACAAAACCCTATAGGGATGTTTCCTCAAAGCAAACAAAAAAAAGATTTCGAATGTAAACCTCAGGAACCCCAACCACAAAACCCTGTAGGGATGTTTCCTCAAAGCATACAAAAAAGATTTCGAATGTAAACCTCAGGAACCCCAACAATGTATGACATTAGATCAATTTAAAAATACATTAGAAGAATTCAATGATACTACAAAAAATACAGATGAATTTAGAAAAATACTTGCAAATTTTCTAAATCAAAATGTAACATCAACTTCAGTACCAGTTAAAAGCGATAAAGATACTACTACATTAGATTTAAATAGTGTTACACCAAATGTTACAGAGGATGTAACTGCTTTAAAAGATATAATAAAAAATATTCTAGAGAAAATTGTATTATCTACAATACCTTTATCTGATACAAATGCTCTACAAGACGTATTTAAAAGTACAATAAAAGATATATTGATAAATACATTTCAAACTTTTAAATTAGACATAAATATTATACAAGATATTTTAACGGATATATTACAGGTAAAATCCAAATCATCAGGGGAACTACAATCTCCGAATTTAGATACAAATGAAATACAAATAGAATCTGATGAATCGGATCAAAGTAGTCTTTTAAAAAAAGAACTTAGTATTGAAAAAGAAAACTATTATAAACTGTTAGAAATGTATAAAAAATTATGTGCACAATATAAAGGATTAAGTGGTCAATATCATGAAATTAAAAAATATTATAATTTATTTCGTGAAAAATTAAATAAACAAGATTGTAATACGGAAGACCTTAATAATTTACTGGATGAAATATCATCTGTAATAACGTCATTAACACTATATAATGATGAATTATGTTCTGCAAATATTTTAAAAACAACTGATATCGATTTAAAAAAATATTGTGATATTAATACCGAACTTCATAAGTTATTGAGTAAAAAGGATTATGAAATTCAAAATTTAAATAAACAATTGGAAGATTGTACTTTAACCGTTAAAACATTAAACTTAAAATTACAAAAAATTAAAGAATTTAAGAATAAACCACAAGAAGTGTCAGCAAAAAATATTGCAAAAGACAAACCTACGACAAAAAAATCATTCGATATTATAAAATATTCAATTGACGAAGAGAATATAGAAGTTCAAGAAAGTTTAAATGATATCCATAATTTTCTTCAATTAAATCCAAAAGAAAAAAATAAAGACATCACTGAGAGACTTAAAAAATATGCTTTGAAAATTAAAGAGTTAAAAAATGATATTTATAATACATTTTATAAAAAGTTAATTGCAGAATTTCAATTAGATGTTGATTTAACACGTATAAAATTAAAAGATGAAAATAATGCCATTAAATGGATTAAACAAAAATTTCTCGAACATTTAGGTATTAAAATGGATTTGAATGTAATACCAGATCAGATTAGTGTCGATGATTTTGTAAACTTAATTAAACTAGAATATAAAAAACAGGTGTCCACTCAAAACGTTCCATCAGTCTCTTTGGATAACTCTCAACAGGAAAATATATTATCTTCCAGCAGATTAAATGATAAAGAAACAATGAAAAATATCATAAGAATTTTAAATATAACAGAAACAGATTTTAATCAATTGACTTATTTTAATGTAATAGATATTATTAATCGTTATCTTGAAAAGATAGATTCAAAACTACAATTGTATTTTACTATTTTAAAATTGAATAAAACATCAATTAGTTTAGATAAAAATATTGATGATATTTCTTCTAAATGTATAAATGACGAGAAGCAATTATATGCTTTATTAGAAAAATATAGCATACCAACAGACAATAATTTAATTGGCACTATTGATAATGTATTGAATAATGTAACAAATATGAAATTACAAATAACTGCTAAAGATGATAAAATAAATATATTAACGAAACAATTAAATGATAAAAACAGTCAGTTAGTTGGAAAAAATGCGCTATTAACTTCAAAAACTGCAGAAATAACTAAACAATATGATATACAAAATCAAATATCGATGATCGAATTATTAACGGATACGTTTATCTTAAAACATAATATAATGGTTGAACCTACTACAATCCAGGATAAAATTAATTCAATATATTTACATTGTGAAAATCAATTAAATAATATACATAACGAAATAAAAAAATTTGAAACTGTATATAAGTTAAACCCAAATAATAATGCATTTCAACAGCTTCAATCAATTTATGAAAAAATTGAAGGTGATAATAAACGCTTGAATGAGTTTGAAAAAAATAATGACATATTAAATGACGAAAAGGCATCTTTAACTAAATCGTGGAATGAAGAGAAAAAAAGGAATGATGAATTGATACAAGAAATTGTAGAATTAAAAGAAAAATATATAAATTTTGACAAGCAACTAGACAAAAATAGAATAGATATTGTTAAATTATTAATAAATAATATAGGTTTACAAATGAATGCAGAAAAAATCGAAACAAATCCAGAGGAGAGTTTAGTTGAATACAGTAGTAAATTACGTAATATGAGGGAAAAATATGAGGAATTGATATACAAAAAAGAAGGACAGAGTAATGTAATGTATGATTATGCAGCTCTTGAAACAAGTGAAAATAATACGATATTGTTGTTTTTCAAATTAGCGTTATATAAAATAGCTGAAATAAATATTAGTAATACAAAACAACTTTTATCGGTTGAAAATGATAAAATACCTGATTTATTACCTTTGAAAAATCACGTGGAAGTTTTAATCGAATTAAAGAAATTGTTGGAACAACAAAATACACAAGAAGAATTTTATCAAATATTAAGAAACTATGTGGAACATCAGATAACTACAGTTGTAAACTTTATAAAATATGAAAGTGGACAGAAAAAACAAATAAATGATGATGCATTTTATAATGCTATTCCTGAAGGAATAAAACTATCATTTAACAAAATACTAACTGCTATTTTTCTCTACACTACATTACGTATAAATAACTTTAAACAAGAATATAATATAAAAATGAGAAAAAAGACTTATAAAATTAAAAAAAGACAACCACGCAATATAAAAAGAGTAAATTATGAGAAAAAAGATTCTTTACCTTTAAAGAACTTAACACGTGATATAAAAATGAAACAAAAGCTTTTAAAAAATAAACGTGAAAAACTAAAATATAAGAAAAAAAGTTTAACAATGCCCAAATTTGAGACAGATAGGACTTTAACATTGACTATGGATACTAATGAGATATATAATCCTTCAACATTGGCTATGGATTATGAAACCCCCAAAACAACGAGTCTTGCGTATGAAATTGCACAAGCAGACACTGTTGAATTTAATGATGATGAAGAAGTTATGAGTGATAATTAATTCTTTTTATTTATCCATTCTTCTAAAAATATGAAATTCGGAAATATTTTTAGCATGGAATAATATTTGGGTATAACCATTACAACGTGAGGTGCATTTTTTAAAAACTCCTTGTATACTGTGGTACAAATATTAAACGACATTTCTTTAGCAATTGGACCGTGCTCTTTACATTGTTTTTCGGTAAACATAGTAAAATATAATACCATCGTATTTTTCAAACGAAGCATATGAATGTATTCTCTAGCAGTTTTTCTTTGTCTAAACACACAATTTAAATCTTCAATCAATTTAAAGTCTTTACTTTGAGGTATCCATATAATGTATTGTACTTTATCTAATTCCTTGACGATTTTATTGTTAAATCTAATCATTCTCTTCCACTCTGGAAACTTTTTAAAAATATTCCACATCTTTAAATAAGATGTATATTCAAGACAATAGTTTAAAAACATACAATGATTATATCAAATGTTATCATAAATGGTGTGATAAAAATGATAAACAGATATGTAACGTTTATACACTTATGGAATTTCGCGATTACCTAATTCAACAGAAACGGTCACATACGTATGTGCGAAATTGTACAACAGTCATTTCCAGACAGCATAATCTTCCAATTCCAAAAATTAAATTTGAAAAAAATAAAAAAGAGAAATTTTCAAACGATGAAATTAAAATATTATTGGAAATTTCAAAAAGTAGTATTGAAGATCATTTTTCCATGTTACTGTTTGTTCTTATTGTGACAAAATTAAAAATGAACGAGATTAGAAAAATTAAAAAACAACAAATTGCAGATATCGTATCTTTTGGTAAAGTTAAAATTTTCAATAAAGAAATTGTTGTTAATCAAAAATATATTTCCGTATTTGAATACTTATATGCTATGTTGGGTCAGTTGAAAGATAACGACGTGATATTTTATAAAACGTACCAAGCGTATCTTTGTCAATTTAAAAATCGTCAAGTACGAATATTTCCCAATTGTAAAATTAGAACATTTAATGCTTTACGTAGATGTAATAAATGATTATAATTCTTCCGTAAAAAAAAAAAAAAAATTTTTTTTTTTTTTTTTTTTTTTTTTTTTGTACATATAGTCTCACGTTGAATTTTTGAATTTTATTATTTTATTACCGACAACTATCAATGGCTTTTGTTGAAACTCTACAGTTACTTTTTAGAAAATCGTCACGAGGTGTCTGGATTTCTAAATATTATGAATTGAATGATAACCGGATTCATATCCCTGTGGAGCTGCCATGTGACGAATATGGAATTGATTTTATGCTCAATTTATCTTTTAATGTTCCAGTAATTGTGGATTTCCATTGTGGAAGTAAGACGGTTCGTTTATATGGTCAGAATATAAAATTTACCGGTTTCAAGAATGAAGGAGAATACAAACAGTTTAAATTGCTTAAAACTGACATATTAAAAAACCCACAGGATATAAAGAAGGCTTTAAATCAAAGCAAAGTTTTAAAAATGGTTGTGTACAGTGTTAAAAAACACCCAGCTACTGCCTTGAATAGTACTGATGAAGACAGTAGTGATGAAGAGTACGACATTGAGGAAAAACACAACGTTGGTGGAGAAAAACATGATACTGAAGGAGACCAAACCGGTAGAGGAAAACATGATGCTGAAGGAGACCAAACTGGTGGAGAAAAATATGTAACTGATGGAATTCATTCTGATGGAAATAATACTGGTTGTGACAGTACTGATGAAGACAGTACAACAGATGATGAATCCAACTTTGAAGCAAAATGCAGTGACAAATGGCATCTGTTTTGTGGTGCTACTACTCAAAAGTCAGATATTCAATATATATCTGTGAATGAATATAACGACAAACATCTATTCACTTATGAAATTTGTTTTCAGGAAGATAGGACAAATGAAATCTATTAAAAACTTTATTCTTCCTTATGTGTATTTTTAAAATAACAAAAAATAATGGAGCTTCTCACAATGAATACTAATATGTAATATATTTAATGAAAAATAAATTTAACAAAACTTACTTACCTACATGTTGCACGGTCGTTGTTACCTATGTTTGCACTTATGGAATCATATATGAAGAACGTTATGCAACCTCTTCAAAAATTCTAAAGTGTTTGATTTCTTATTAATCCAAAGGTAACAAAAAAAAAAAAAAATTTTTTTTTTTTTTTTTTTTTTTTTTTTTTTATAAATATATTTAAAAGATTATTCATTTATTTTATTATTAATCACATGATGACTTATAACGAAATCGTACATCTTGTAGGCTCCAAAATGTGTACCATTATTGAAGAATTAAACGATACTTATATAGACATTATAAATTTAATTACCGTGTCTTATGAAGAACAATTAAAACACCTACGCATTAATTTGGGACGTACAATTCCCTATGATCATTATTCAATTCGTAATATTAATTCCAATGAGCAAATAACATTGTTAGTTGTCGGATATTTTGCTTTAAACACGAATCCGGACTTGAAGAAATCAACAATAACGTTTTTTAGGGTTCCACCTATGATCTATTTGGCGCAACGTTTGCAATCTCTCAAACATAAATTTCATGGAATAACGACACTTTTTATTCCATCATCCATAAGAATAAGAACTTATGAAAATAACCAATTAGGTTTTCCATCATCTTTAGAAAACGAAATGGGAACCGATGTTCATTTGGGTATTGCCGTTTTTCAATTCAAATCTATTGTCATATTTGGTCATTGTTTTAAATTATCGGGAGAATGTTTGGATCTTATTCTGATAAAAGGACTGGATTTTAATAAAGAAAAATAAAATGTATTCTTACAAGCATTTGGTGACGAAATTATTATCGTCAAATCAGTATTGTGAATTGCAAGATTGTGTTTTATTGAATATTACTTATAAAGACATGAAACCTAAATTTAACGATTCGGGTGAATCATTTCACGATAAAGTAACGTTTGAAAATGTAAATGAAGATTACGATTATGTTTATTTAACAAAAGATACAGATTATGGGAAAATATACAAATTTAAAAATGTTGATTTTGAAAATTTAGAAGTTAAGACAAAATCTTTTTTACTACGACAAGATTACGTCAGTAAACTCTTGGATATAAAAGTCAAATGTTTTGAAGAAGAAATTTATACTTTGATTGCACATTTAAATTTTTTTCCGCATAAAGTATTTCAGTTTCTAGGCATTTCATACGAAGACAGTACACGTTTTATTCCAGTCAGACTGGACATGTGTGCATCACGATTCAAAATAAAAAAACTTGAAAAACAGTCAGCTGTCAGTACATATTTCGGTCCATCTTTAGATCGTGGATCTGTTTTTGAACCACGCGTTATTGATGGTCATATTTCAAAAGCAACAAATCGACACACCATCTTGTCATTATATGATGCCAATGCTCTATTAAAAGAACCACTTCCGGAATATATCCGAGGTTATTTACCGTACACAATTTATTTTGCAAAAGAGTCGTATTTAATAATGGCATACAATCCATTTGAGAATCCAATTATTCATACTGTACGTCAAAACGTTTAGTCATCCACGAATGATTCAATATCGATTTCAGGGAAGCTCTTTCCATTTCATCAAACGCTAAACACTTCATAATTAAGTCTTGACATTCATCAGACACCTCTCTAGGAAATGTAATTAGTTTGTAGCCAATTTCACTCTTATCTTTGAAAATAGTACAGCCAGTCACCATAGCATACAGTAAACATCCCAGTGACCAAGCAGTTACACCTTCTCCGTAGAAATATCCGTGCCGAACATATTCTGGAGGAGAATAAATAATCGTTCCGCGAGATTTCGTGTACTTGCCGTTCTTCACAATCATACTGGCGCCAAAATCAATAAGTTTGATTTTATGCTTTTGTAAATCAACAATAATATTTTCATCTTTAATGTCTCCATGAAGAATACCAAGTTCATAACACTCAATCACGGTTTTAACAATTTGTTTGAACAAATGACGTGCCGTTGGTTCCGATAAAAATTTGTGCTTGGTGATATAATCATACATGTCAAGGGAAGTTTCAACTCTTTCCATAACAATGGCATAATAATCTTCAGAAACATCAATCCAATCATAGAAATGAATAACAGACGGTACGTCTTTTAATTTTTTCATGGTGTATACTTCCATGGGAATTTGGGATCCGTCACTTAGTTTTTTCAAAATACATGTTTTAGACTTGTTTATAAATTTAATAGCAACTGGATATCTTTTCTTTTTATGCAGACCCTCAAAAACTTGACCAAAGCCCCCTTTACCAAGTTTAGAACCTAGAAGGTAACCAGGACACTGAAATTCTGTCCGCGACATTTCTTTATTAGTTTTTAACAGTTAGACAATTTACTTCTTACTGAAATTCTGGCGATGCAGGACGTTTATATAAGGAGTTTATTCAAACGATAACGTCACTTCCCGTCGGATGAACGTCATTTCCTGTATGATGAACGTCACTTTTTATCTGATGAACGTCACTTTTTATCTGATGAACGTCACTTTTTATCTGATGAACGTCACTTTTTATCTGATGAACGTCACTTTTTATCTGATGAACGTCACTTTTTATCTGATGAACGTCACTTTTTATCTGATGAACGTCATTTCCTGTATGATGAACGTCACTTTTTATCTGATGAACCAAATCCTCGTGTTCCTCTAATAGTAGTGTTTGGTAAAAATTCAACTTCTTCTAAATGTGGATAACTGATCTTCTCGCAGATAAGTTGAGCAATTTTGTCACCTCTTTTCACGATATAAGGTTCAGTATGAAAATTAAAAAGAACGACAACAACAATTCCTTCAAAATCTTCGTCAATCACTCCAGCCCCGACATCAATGAAATGGTTTATTGTTAATCCAGATCTTGGAGCGACTCTTCCATAATGACCTTCAGGTAATTGAAATTGAATATCAGTTGATATCAATTGAAGATTATGAGGTTGAATAACATAATCATAGGCACTGTAAAGATCATAACCAGCTGAACGCGGAGTAGCTTTTGTCGGTGCAATAGCGTATGGAGTACGTTTGACAAATTTTAAGATGGGAATCATTTTATTAATTTAAAGTTATGACTGGTTACAGATAAATTTATTACAAAAAAAAAAAAAAAAAAAAAAAAAAATTTTTTTTTTTTTTTTTTTTTTTTTTTTTTTTAATAAAGACTTATGGATAATACATATGAAATACTTTTATTTCAGAAACCTTGGATACGTTATAACATTCAGTTTCAAGACGATTCAATACAATTATTTTATCCAGATAATTTAATTTTTGCAATCCAACTAATTCAAAAAAGACTTGAAGAATTGACTGATATTTATCACAAGTTTCCATACGCTCTGGAGTACAATATTAATACATTGTCTAATATTGATTGGCAACAAATTAAACTAACGTTCAATTCTTCTCTTAAACTGATTGACGCTCCTTTAAATCTATTACAATTAGAAAATATTGTGAAAGTATTAAATTATAAACAGTCTTCTGCATATATATTTGGCATTAATCCCTTTTATTATTTTCCGTTTAAAGTATATAATATTTTTATTCTTGCTGGTTTATTTCTTTTAATTTTGCTCTTTCAATGGATCAAATTGAAGAAATAGTAAGTGTATATCGCAGTAAATTGCACGGATGTCAACGTAAATTGAGTTCAACTTGGGTAACTAACTGGATAAAGATAATTAAAAAATATTCAAAACTTCCAGATTTTGTTAAATTTATACCAGAAATGCCTATTCTTTATGGTATTAAATCACGTGTTAAATCAATGATGATTATTAATCATTATGACAATATTCAAAAATTTAGATTAAAAAAATATCATCAAATTACGGTATATCCATTACTTCCTTTTAAAATTTGTTTGAAAGATAAGTGTATTTTTTTACCAAGAGAAGAACTTTTGTCACTTTTGTATACTTATATTAAAATGGCAAAAATTAAATATGTAGGATTTCACCCTTCATATAAAAATTTTCAAAAAATGTACATTGATATGAAGCAACAATTTCCCGAAATCATTCTTTATCCACCGGGTTTGTATAAATATTTTTTAAGAATGAGTAAAAATTAAACAAGCATGTTGGGTGTCAGCCGATTCACATCTAACGTTAAAATATGAGGTTTATTTTCTGAACCGTCTGGTTCTTTTTGATAATATTTACCAGTTTTGTTATCTCTTTTTTGACATTTATTAAAAAATACTCTACAAACTTTTCGAGGTAAACGTCCATTAGCCATTTGACCATGAAGATCTAACAAAACATGATTAAGTAAAGGTTTTGCCGGTGGTCGAATATTTGAATTAACGTATCGCGCAATAACTAATCGATCACCTTTTGGTCGCCTCTTTTTTTAGTTTTTTTAGTTGTTGATTTGCTTTTTGATCTATTTTTTGAATTACTTCTTGATCTATTTTTTGAATTACTTCTTGATCCATTTTTTGATTTATTTTTTGATTTATTTTTTGATCTGCTTCTTGATCTATCTTTTAAAGTGTTTTTTGTTACTTTTTTCTTTGTATTTCTGGTTCTTGATCTAGAACGATCTCTACTAGTTGAAGCGACGGGTATTACCACACCGTCCATCTTAATTTAAACTTTAATATATCTATCGGGAATCCTATGAATTTTTAATCGTATATCATAGGGATAATTTTCTGAGTCATCATCTTCAATATCTTCATATTTACCGGAAGTTGAATCACGACGTTGACATTCATTGAATAGAGCTCTACATGGTAAATTGGGAATATCATCCTGTTTTATAGGAAACTTCTTTTGATTTGTGGATGAAACAACTAATCTTGCGTCCTCAGATTTAAATCGCATAAGAGGTGGTGTTTGGGTACCATAATAAGAATAAACTGTACCTTTATGTCTAATACGTTTTCGTTTCTTGGTTTTTGACATAGCACTGAGAAGATATTCTGCGGGTATATTATTACTTGCAAAATATTTATCCATAATGTTTTCAGCAGTCTTTGTGTTAAATTTTCGATGAATAAAAGAAGCCAAGTCGGTGATACGATAATATTTTTGTTTATTCTTTGATTTTATAAATCTCTTAGGAACTTTAAATTTTTCGGTTTCTTCGACAATGTCAACGTATGTTTTAGGAATAATTAACGCGTAAGAACAACCGGACCCTATACCTAACGTTGGTTGATCTCCTGATTTAATACGTTGACAAGGTGGACTTTTTCTTTTATTTGCTGAATTTTTAGTTTTTTTACTAGTTGATGAATATTTTGTTTTTTTACTAGTTGATGAATATTTTGTTTTATTACTAGTTGATGAACTTTTAGTTTTACATTGACGAGTTGGACATTGACGAATTGGAGTTTTATTATTTGCAGTTTTAGGAGATTTTTTACTTCTGTCAGAAGAAACTACTTTCTTAAGAAGTGCGGGCATAATACGATTTAATGGAGAAGCTTTAACTGGTGAAGCAGTTGATATAAATTCATCATCACTAATGTCAATAACTTCAGGTTTGTAAGGAAATGGAGAAGCTTTAACTGGTGAAGCAGTTGATATAAATTCATCATCACTAATGTCAATAACTTCAGGTTCGTAAGGAGTATAAGTGCCAGTGGTAAGCGGTTTTGATACGTTCGCAATATTTTGAGTGCTCGTCGACAGTTTGGATACATCTATAATACTTTTTGACGGTTTAGACATATTTGCAATATTTTGGGTACTTGTCGATGGCATATACGCAATATTTTGATTATTTATGAATGGTCTAGACATGTCTGCTATATTTTGAGTACTTGTCGACGGAGGTAAAGACATGTTCGCAGCATGTGCGGTATTTAATGTAGATGGCATGTCATAATTTAAATTATCTGCATAAAATATACGATGGTCAAAATATTTATTCAAAATTTTATTTGCTCTTTCCTTTCCATAATTTTTCTCAAGATAGTTTGCAATAAAGTGCATTTGAATAAAATTATTGTTTTGTACTGGATCGTGATAAACTATTGACTTTGGAAATTTAGGAATTCTTTCACTTTGGCATACCATATTTGCACAACTTTCAGTGACTAACCGATGATACATTTTCCCACCTCGCTCATACTTAACTCCACATTTTAAAGAAACTGGAGAACAACTCATGCTTAATTTTGAACAGATAAATTTTTATTGATGGATTGTAAATTATATTTTAAATTGTTATGATACATTTCTGTAGAAGATTTATAATTAAATATATTATAATTGTAAAAATTTAAAATATTTTCTTCTACGACGGAATATTGGTCTAAATTGACCAAATGAAATGGTGATAGAATGATATAATCAACATGATTAGCTGCATGATGACAAAATAACCTATCTAAATGTTTTTGTGTAAACTGTTCGTATTTTTCCAACATGCCTTCAGGAAAACAAATGATCCAACCTTTGATTTTATCATGATTACATTTTAAAACATCAAACATGAGTAAAATTTCTAAAAAAACTTGAAAGGCAGAATATAGTCGACTCACGTTGACAATGACAAAACTGTCTTGATCAATTACTGGATAAGGTAATTTGTAGGAAACAATGACATCGCTTTCTTCTGGCATAGTTGAAATAACACGAACAGAATGACCCATTTTATTTTCTAAAGAAGCTTTTAAAATCTCTACATTTTTAATTTGTACAGACGCATCTTGCATGGATAATATCTTTCTTGATAATTCAATTTCTTGAGAAGTATTGTCAGTATAAAATTTGGAAAACACTGTGTTATTTGGAACGTCAAACATGAGATGACTTGTAAAAATCACCATGCGTGCAACAAGGTCTGATTTAACAATGACTGAATTAATATCCGGTTCAAGAAGAATCAATAAATCACATTTACCCGTCGATACGTTATATTGAATTTTATCCGTGGAAGGAAAAGTAATGAATCGTGAAATTACATTTACATTTAACGTCGGATAATACCGTGTCAAGTAATCATAAATGAGGTGAACCCGTCGTGTTAAATTTCCCAAAACGACTGTCACGCTTTGCCGCAAAATGGAATCAAATAATTCTTCAAGTGTAGTCATTATGCTTAATTAAAGAAATAGCCATGAATATTCAACGATACTCAAATCTGTACGCAAGATTTCACGGTGCTCTTTTTTACGAGGTAAAAGAAAACGATATTATACAAATTCCAATTGGTGTCATACAAGAACAAATAAAAAAAACAACGTTGGTTGTTACCAAATTTTCACACATATGGACGGAATGTGACAGACCGTTGATGCAAGCTTTAAAATGTCATTACAAACAAGAAACTCCGCTCACGGTATTTTATAAAAAAGAAGATTGGTGTTTATTACTAGGAAAAGATCGATTGTGTTATCCTTACAGGAAAGGAAATGATTTTCTATGTTCAACAAAATATTTCGTACACAATGATATGATTCCCACTTTCCACGAATTTATTCTTTCGCTTGGAGGTATACCTAGCTATAAAAATATTTATTATTATCACAATTCAGTCTTATTTTTGGATAATTACGATATAATTTACCCAGGGGGTAATTATCTAGAGTCATCCTCCAATGAATGGTATAGAATTAATTTTATCGGTGAAGAACACGACATAATAAATCATATCATTACAGACAAGTCAATAAAAGAAATGCAGTACAAATCCAAGGCAATCAATACTGACATTTCACGGTTTTTTAATCTCTCACCAAAGGAAATTGTAATTCCTGAACAACATTATAAGGATAGTAATATAATTCGTAAAAATAAATGTTATGAAAATCCCGCTTATATTTTGCAAGATATTTTAAAGTCGTTTACCGATTATCAACAGTTGGGAATCATTATAGAATATCCAATTTCCATTTCGTACAAGTATGACAATCATTTTCAGGATAAGCGTAAGTATGTGGCATTTGCTGTCAATACAAATTTCCCCAAAAATTTAGTATTTGTTCCTTATCCTTATGAACGCTACCATTTTTATCATAATATCACGCTTGGAAATTGTGATTGGCAACTAATTAATTATGATCATGTTGACAATACGGTTGATGCATTTATTCCCGTCATTTGGGATCATATTATTATAGGCTACATGTACAAGGATGTATTTTTTTGTTTACCAAATGTCAAATTAAATCATAGTTTATATCCAAAATATAAAAATATAGAAAAGGTATTTTCAAAAACGTGTTTTGACGTGACAAAATATAAAAGTTTTACAACTGTACACACTTTTGTACTTGACGAAGATTATGCATTACAATCTTTTCGTTATACTAAATTTGAAGAAGAATTATGGTGTCTTGTGAAAAGACACAATACTATGATCGATACAATTAAAAAACATTTAATTCCAAACTTGGTATATCAATGGGTTTCAACTTTGTTAGCTATAGAGTCTGTGGAGTTACACTCTTGCTGCATAAACTTTTTAAAAATTATGTATTCTTACATAAAACATGACATTTGTTTTGAAATGGTACAAGTTGAAGAAGGACAAGAAAAGATGGAATTTACAGGTTCAAGTACTGTCAAATTCCATGTGTGCAAATCTTTATTGGATTATATTAATAAATTTCGATTATTATATTCTCATGACAAAGAAAATTCTAATTCTCAATGTATCATCTTATGAATAATAACTACTTTTACCTTTACACATATATAAATTATTCCTTTTCATACGTTGAACCATATCTTTTGTGACAAGACAATGGGAAGAATGCTCAACGAGAGAAGTGTCACCAATCAATGTTTGCTTTATATTCCACCAAACAAGGATATATTCATCATCAATACTTCCATATGTTAAAGGAAATTTTTTAAGTAGACCGAGTTGGTCTTTGTTAAATATACCTCCATAATTTCCTTCATAAATGCTTTCATCGATAACTGCAAAATTGGCTTGTTGTTTTGGCACTCGGTTATACTGTTGATTTTTAAATTTAAGAAGTAAATCGTTCATGCTAGTATACGGCAAATAAATGTAATACATTTTGAAAATAATCTACTAAAAGTAAATTAGTATAATTGTATTTATTAATTTATTATTATAAAAAAAAAAATTTTTTTTTTTTTTTTTTTTTTTTTTTTTTTTTTTTAAGATGTATCTATACATTAGCTTTTTAATTTTATCTTTTTCATCACCGTCACACCAATGCAGAAATGAAAGTACTGTTGCAGACACAATTACATTTATTGATGGAAAATCGTTATTACTCTTTTCAAATGATACTTATAAAAGATTTGATACCAATACCAGTATTTTATATGAGGGAACATTTATAGACACTAATAATCTACTAAAAGTAAATTAGTATAATTGTATTTATTGTTATAAAAAAAAAAAAATTTTTTTTTTTTTTTTTTTTTTTTTTTTTTTTAATTAAGATGTATCTATACATTAGCTTTTTAATTTTATCTTTTTCATCACCGTCACACCAATGCAGAAATGAAAGTACTGTTGCAGACACAATTACATTTATTGATGGAAAATCGTTATTACTCTTTTCAAATGATACTTATAAAAGATTTGATACCAATACCAGTATTTTATATGAGGGAACATTTATAGACACTTTTAAGTGTTCAAAACTTCCTCTTAAAGTGGATAGCGCATATATAAATTCCAAAGGCAATCTCGTATTGTTCTATCAACAAAACTATTGGATTTTTAAAAATAATATCTGCTATCGTATAGGTTTACATAACTTTACCTTTTATCCTATACATGCAGCATTTACATGGGGAGAAAAAGAATATTTTATACATCGTGATTTAATTATTTCAAAAAATATAATACCTCCATACAGAACTAAATATAGATATTTGAAAGAAGTATTCAAACCATTGAATTTTAAATTTTTAAAAGGTATATATGTTAAGGACAAACAGATTGTCATTATATCAAATGATTCCCTATATTCATATTATCAATCGGGAAACAAATTTATATTAAACCAAACTGCAACGTTACATGAAGCATTTCCTCACATGTTTTGTGTACAAACTATTTTCGAATCAATGTTTAACTATGCTGTGCGAATTTATATTAATGGACTTTTATTTGCATTAATTATTGCTATATATTGATTATTTAACTTTTCGTTGATTAAATAGTGACGCCATGCATCAGGTTTAATTTCTGCATACAAGATATTATAGAGTCTTTGATAATAATATCTGTGAATATGTCCATGCCAGTAAATCATAAGAATAATTAATGTGAATATAATCCACATCTTTAATTTGAAATGGAAAATATTCCTTATTTTTCTATTATAAAGTTGATTAAAAAATTATATTTCCTTTTTTTGTGAAAAACACCATGACTTGGGATGTACCCAATTTTACTTGCTAAATTTCAAAATATAAAAAATACAAACTGTAATTATAAATCCAACAAACAGGCCAATAATGAAATGTAGACTTGACTGTAGAAAATTTGATGGTGAATAAGCTAACGAATTTATCGATTGTGTTGCATGAGAAGTTGGACATTTTACAGTGATAAGTTTCACTCTGTTAACTTGGTATCCTGGACGATAATCTATGCCATTTTCATCTTTGGCATGTTTTACTACACCATTAATTTTGATGGCATATTCCTTTCCTAATTCATCTGTAGCATAAATTTCTTTACCAGAATTTGTTTTTGCATAATATTCAATTTGAGATTTATCTAATGCATAAATTTCTTTACCTATTTGTGTACCATCAATTGTTTTTCTATAAAATTCATCTCCTATGTTTGTCTTTGCATAAATTTCTTTACCATATGACTTGGCATAAAAATTTAATCCATAAAATTCATCTGCATTAGATTTTATAGGATAAAAACAAATATTGATATCTCTTGTACGGGCATAATTTGTCAAAGGTATGTGTTCGTCACCATTTTTTCTTTTAGGATAAAATAGATCGCCATTTAATTTCAATGCATATTTATTGTTTAGCACAAATTCATTTCCAAATTTATCTATAGGATAAAATTGATCACCGGTACCCTTTTTTGCATAAATATCATCAAAAGGGAGATCCCCATTTATGCTGTTAAAATAATATTCATCATTTGATATAACATTTTTTGCATACTGTGTAGGATATGGTTTAATACATTTTTTATCCTTCGTCAATGCGTATAATTCAATACCATTCTTAACAATAAAAAATTGATGTCCATCGTCTTGTGGATAATACTGATCACCATTTTCAAGCAAAGCATAAGTATTCGGTAAAATTTCTGTATCATTTGTGTAAATTTGTAAACCACTAGGAAGTTTAATGTAATAAAGATTTCCATTTGCGTCTCGCGGATAAATTTCAATATCATTATTTAAAGTAGCATAAAAATCAAAATGTTCAAATTTATGTTTTGAGGTATTTATAGCAACTGTACACGGAAATTGGTGACCATTATAATTTGATGCATAATATTCTGATCCATCATTTAATTGAGCATAACATTCTCCATACACCGATGAAAAATTTTGATTTATTGGATAAATTTCGTCCCCTTTGTTATTTTTACCATATTTTTTAAAGACTTTTAATTCAACACGGGTTCTTTTATAATTCCATCTTCCAGTAGTTAAAAATTCAATTCCAGTAATATAATTTGCTACTATATTGCGTATTGATTCAGTTAAAATTATGAATTGAGTATTTTTACGAAATAGAGGGTAATAATCATTTTGTATTTCATTTTTGGCATACATGTTATTTATAATATATTGTTTCATATCTTTAAAAGGATAAATTTCTGTATTTTTATATTTAGCGTACCAATCGAGGGTATTTAAGGATGAAGGATAGTATTCTTCGTAAGGAAATTCTTGATTTAATCTCGCGTATCGATTTTGGATAAAAATTCCTTTAGAAAATTTATCGTAAGGATAAATTTCTTTTTGATCGTGTGTCATAGCATACGTCTGGAGTATTTTATCGGCACCATCTTCATCTTTTGCATAATATTCGTGTCCTAAATTATCGTGTGCATATTTATTATTAATATACAATTGATCATTATTGAATCCAGTGGGATAAAATTGAGTGCCATCTGATTTTTCGGCGTACTGGTCAAGAGGAATATCAACTCCCCTAGGTTAAGATAATATTCGTCGCCATTTTGTTTTCGTGCGTAACGATTAAAATATTTGTTTGGATAAATTTCATCGTTATTAAAATTGACCGCATATTTACCGTCAATATCTTTAAAATTGCTAAGATATTTTTCATTGCCCATACAATCTTTGGCGTATCGTTTTTCAATGGCAAAATCAACGCCGTCTTTATCGACTGGGTAAATTTCTTCGTTTAAATTGTTTCGAGCATATACACCTAACGAATTATCATTACCATCAAGGTCTTTTGCATAATAGTAACTACCGTCTGATTTTTGAGCATACATATTGCCATAATAAATTTGATTTCCTACAACATCTTTTGGATACACTTGATCTCCTTGAGCATTTTTTATATAATGACGTAAAAACATTTCTACTCCTTCCGGATTAGATAAGTAAAATTCTAAAAAATTATTATAATGGGGATACCTATCATTGGCGTATTCATTTGTTCCAAATTCATCACCGTTTCTCTTTCTCGGATAATAAAAACCTTCATAACTAGATGTTTTTATTTTAGCATACTCATTTTGAAAAATATATTCATTTTGTAAATTATCTTTAGGATAAATTTCTAATACATCATTTTCTAATTTTGCATACCGCTGATTAACAATTTCTGCCCCATCCTTTTGTTTTGCATAATATTCGTGACCGTCTTTATCGACTGCATACAAATGATCCCCGTAATATTGATTTCCATCAGCATCTGTAGGATAAATTTCCATACCGCCATTTTTGACATAGTTGTTATTAAAAATTTCCTTTCCGTCATGTGCCTTTGCATAATATTGGACGCCATTTTCATCAATTGCATACGTATTTGAAAGATAATATTCGTCATTTAATTCATTTTTAGGGTAAATTTCACGACCGGTTCCTTGCTTAGTATACCTATCCAATGTTTTAATTTTGTTATCCGCTTGACCATAAAATTCATCTCCTTTAGTGTTTAAATAATTTTTTGCATAAACATTGTTTATGTATATATCGTTTCCGTCCAAATCCGTAGGATAAAATTCAATTAAATTTTCTTTCTTGGCATAAAATTCTAATGATCCTTTTATTTGCAAATTATTTTTTATATAATAGTCATTTAAAGATGGAAAATAAGGTAATCCATTTTTTGTTTTTGCATAAATTTCGTTTCCTTTTTTATCTTTGGCATAAATGGGTTTATGGTCGTTCTGTTTTGCATAAATTTCGTTATTTTCTGTATCAGTGACATAAATTTCATTTCCTTCTCTATTTTTAGTATAAATTTGATTACCTTGTTCATCCATTATATAATATGGATTTTTATTTTCATCCTGTGCATAAATTTCGTTACCATCCACATCTCTGGCATAATAACATTGATTAAATTTATTAAGCGCATACAATTCACGGTTTTGATTATTCTTGGCATAAAATTGATTTTTTGTAGGTAGTGTAGCATAAATTTCATTATTATATCTATCCTTTGCATAAAATTGATTTGCATCTTTATCTTTTGCATAAATTTCACTTTTTAATGCATTCGTGTTGTAAGACATATCCCCGTCTGGATTTACGGGATATATTTCATTTAAAGAACTGTCTGTATTATACGACATGACTTTATTTACGTATTAAGAAACAACAATACAAAAATAAAAAAAGATAAAAACAGATGTAATATAATATAATTTTATTTTACAACACGATTTTCATAATATACAAAAAATATAATAGATTCTCACATTATTATAATCAATAAAAAATGTCTGGCAATACATTTCCATACACAAATATAATAGATTCTCACATTATTATAATCAATAAAAAATGTCTGGCAATACATTTCCATACACAAATATAATAGATTCTCACATTATTATAATCAATAAAAAATGTCTGGCAATACATTTCCATACACAAATATAATAGATTCTCACATTATTATAATCAATAAAAAATGTAATAAAATGTCTCCTTCAACATGTCTACTCATTTGATATCCAAAAAATATACTACAATTTAATTTCTATACACTTTAGCAAGCCGTTCATGTAAGTTTCCTTCGGCAGAAAGTAACCTTTTGACAACATCTTTATCATCATTATGAAAGTTTGAACCTTTTATAATACGATGAATAATTTTAGCCATTTCTTTAGTCTGCACAGGTTGATTACGTAGGTTATATATATGGAATACAGAAAATACATCAAGCAAATATTTTAAACTCTCAAATTCTTTTTCACTCAACTTTGGTTTGTTTAACATCCAAATAATTACCTGACACAGATAATTACTATTAAATTTTACAGGGAGTTTTGCAAACAGTACAAGACCCAAAATATTACTACATATAGGTAACCAATGACTGCAATTGACATAATTGCAATCTTTCAATTCAACATTATTGGCAAAACACTGGAAACATACAATCATAATAGATACATAATCTACATTATTTTCATTATCAAAACGAAACATTATTCCAACATCTTTTTTCGTGTCAAGACATATTTCACATTCACATTTCAATTCATTTCCAGAATAACTTTTTTGACTGATCATATTAAACAAGTTAGGATAATCAAATGTACATCTATACATTCGTTTTTCAATAAACTTGTTTAGATATGTTTCTACTAATACAAAATACAATTTCCACCATTTTTTGTTATTTTTAAAGATAAATTCAATAACCATTTCAAACAAAAAATTAAAAACATCATCGTTATATACGACTGGAACATTTCTCACCATGTCCATCATACATCCCATTTTATCAAACATCAAATCTGATACATGTTTACTTGCAATGTTAGTATTGTGAGGAACAACAGCCATATATACTTTTGACGACTTGTTGTAAAATCCAACAACAGAACCAAAAAAATGCACAAGTGTATATATCATAGTAGTTTCTCTAGATTTTGTAGGGACCTGAACAAATCCTGGTACATGAAACGTACTACTCATGTTAAAAAGAATAAACAATCCTTTTGTATCACGAAAGTTACGAAAATCAACGTCAAATGTATGCATTTTTTTAAAATTTACATACACAACACCATCAAATTTAGCAACAGAATTAATACAATCCGAATATTTATAATCATTTTCATAATTGATTATTAAACGTCTGTTGTCTTCTTTAAATTTCAATTGTATAAATTGATATTTTGAGAATGTAAAAGATTCATAGTCAAAATAACGAACAAATTTAGACGCCATGATTCAATCGAAGGAATGAAGTTAACCAACTCCAATAAAAGGGACTATCTGGTATGTTGTCGTCAATCCAATTATGCCAACCAGATGTTTTAAAGTATTCTATCAAGAATTTTTCTACAATGTCGAATTCATCATAGGTTTGTGCGTATGAACCACAAAATGCAATTGCACATGAAAGTCTTGCAATCGTTCTTTCCCTCAAAAGTATATCCAAAACTATTTTAAATTTTGAATAGGATTCAATCAATATTGGACGAAGTTTCACTGCTTGGGACTGCACGTTTCCAAATTCAAGATGTTTTTCATCCACAAAAAACCTTATTTGATCGCAATTTATACGCATCCGTTTTTCAGCAGAAGACTCTGTCCAACGTATTTGTCCAGCTTGTAAATACTGTAGATAGTTGGTTACAATCCGTTCATAAAGCGGCTTCATCTCTGAATCTTATTCAGAAATGTATCCTTATTTATACATGCTGAGATGAGAGGAAGTGATATAATGTCACATCCGGTAAGAGCTGAGTAATGTCACATCCGGTAAGAGCTGAGTAATGTCACATCCGGTAACAGTTGAGTAATGTCACATCCGGTAAGAGCTGAGTAATGTCACATCCGGTAAGAGCTGAGTAATGTCACATCCGGTAAGAGCTGAGTAATGTCACATCCGGTAAGAGCTGAGTAATGTCACATCCGGTAAGAGCTGAGTAATGTCACATCCGGTAACAGTTGAGTAATGTCACATCCGGTAAGAGCTGAGTAATGTCACATCCGGTAAGAGCTGAGTAATGTCACATCCGGTAAGAGCTGAGTAATGTCACATCCGGTAAGAGCTGAGTAATGTCACATCCGGTAACAGTTGAGTAATGTCACATCCGGTAAGAGCTGAGTAATGTCACATCCGGTAAGAGCTGAGTAATGTCACATCCGGTAATATATTATTTTAAATACACTCGAACAAGTCTATCGTGCAACAATCCTTTGACAGAAGTTAATCTTTCAACATAATTTGCACCATTAACTTTTCGAACTCCGTTAGAATCACATAAAACAAGATAAATATTTGTGCAGATTTTCAATAATGTTGCATTTCGTGTTGGAATTCCATAGATAGTGAAAATTATAAACATCTTAAGCATGTGCTCCACAATAAAAAATTCCATTTCATTTAGCTCTGACTTTTGCAAGAGAAAATGTATTAATTGACATAGAGAATTGATATTATAATCTATGGATTTTCTTGAAAAGAAAATAACTCCTAAAAAATTGCAATACAAGGGCAACCATTCCGTATTTCCCACCAAATGTTTATCTTTATAATCTTGACTATTTGCAAAACACATGTAACAAACAATCATATTCGATACATATTCTACGCCTGAAACACCACATGTAAACATAATACCAATATCCTTCTTAGACTCTAAACACATGGCGCAAGTATTTTCCACAACATCTTTATCAAAACGATGATTTGAAATCATCTGAAACAGGGCATGATAGTCAAATTCGAATTTATAATGTCCTCTTACTATCCGCTTATTTAAAAAATTACTGACTAAAATGAACAAAAGCTTCCACCATTCCTTGTTTGTATTAAAAAAGAATGCAGCCAAATATTCTAACAAAAGATCAAACAGAGTACTAATATTTACCTCATTCTTTAAATCCACTAGTTTTTCCATTAGATCAAAAATGGTATCGTTCACTGATTTTGGTTGTACATCCACATCATTTAATAGCATAGCCGTATATGTTTTCTGCTTAACAGAGGTTCCAATATGTTTACCAAACAAATATTCAATCACACTGCTGAAAATCGATTCCCAATCAGTTCCTTTAACTGGAATAATACCAGGCACTTGAAATGTTAATTGTTTTTCAAAGTTCAACAAAAACACGAGTCCTTTCGGTTCACGAAAATTAGAGTCATCCACATACGATGTTTTCATATCTGTAAATCTCACATATGTGAGTCCATTAAAGTCGATATTATTTATACCGTATGAATATGAATCACCATTTTCATATTTAATATTTATTGATCGCACTTTTTCTTTAAAAGTTAGTTTAACAAATGTATATTTTGCAAAAGTATAAAAATGTAAATTAAAATAACGCATCACTTTGCGTTTTGCAAATTCATGATCCATGATGGAAAAATAAACAATATTTAGAAGCTGTTCTCTTTTATATACTCGATTTAAAGGAAGTATTATGACGTTACATCCGGAAAAAGAAAATGAACAAATCATATTCCTTCTACAGAAGAGGAAGTATTATGACGTTACATCCGGAAAAAGAAAATGAACAAATCATATTCCTTCTACAGAAGAGGAAGTATTATGACGTTACATCCGGAAAAAGAAAATGAACAAATCATATTCCTTCTACAGAAGAGGAAGTATTATGACGTTACATCCGGAAAAAGAAAATGAACAAATCATATTCCTTCTACAGAAGAGGAAGTATTATGACGTTACATCCGGAAAAAGAAAATGAACGAATCATATTCCTTCTACAGAAGAGGAAGTATTATGACGTTACATCCGGAAAAAAAAGAAAAAACTATAATAAAGTTGAATAATATTTTTTATCATTTTGATAAAAAGAACAATGGCTCTTAATCGTGTATGTCTCGTTGTGGAAATGCACGGATTTTATCTAACGAGTCGTCATAAATTTGTACCTCGAGAAATGAGTGTCGTTCCCCTGAGAAAAAATGACAACACGTATCATTATACCATTAATTTATCGAATTACAGCAAACCGTGCGATGAATATCAAATTCTTTTTGCTCGTCATTTTTTTCACGGTCTTCCATTTTATCCTGTAAAAAATGAAAGGTGCTGTTTTTTACATCATATTAACACTATTTTATGGAACCTTTATGATAGATATAAAGATGATTATCATAATTTAATTGCATTTAAAGGTGGCGTATCACAAAAGGAAATTTATTTAGAAAATTTTCCGACATTGAATTTGGATACTGTTGGATGTCCTAAATGTGACGACTTACCTTTACCTCTTGGAATTCCATCTTGTCACGTTCACGATTTTTATCAGAATAAATGTTCGTACGTTCGCGCTTTTGCTTTAAAAGAATGGATTTTAAACCAATTAAGAACTTGATTAATTTCACCAATTAAGAACTTGATTAATTTCACCAATTAAGAACTTGATTAATTTCACCAAAAGAATTTTTTATCTTGATAATTACAAACATGAATTTTTATACGCATATTTATTTCTAAAAAAAAAAAAAAAAAAAAAAAAAAAAAAAAATTTTTTTTTTTTTTTTTTTTTTTTTTTTTTTTTAATAAAGCAATTACATTTCTAAACACCTTTACAACCTAAATCAAAATGACTAAATCGTTTGAGGAAAAATATATCAACTGTTTTAAAAATACTCCGTTATACTATTATGGAGAATTTGATGTACCTGATGAACAGTGTTCATTGTTTGTTAAACCAGATATATTGGTGCATATTAAAAATATACAAAATGTCAATGATATTCTGCAGCAATCGATAAAATCTCATTTTGGTCACGGAAGAGATCGGGTGTATGATGAGGATGTTAGAAAATCGAAAGAAATTAAAGCCAAGGATATAAGTCTCCAGTTGGATATATATCAGATTCCAGAAATTATGAATGGAATTTCCTCACAATTTTGTAAACACAGACCTTTTAGAATTGAATTTTACAAATTAAATATTTACGAAGAAAATGACTTTTTTGATTTTCATCAAGATACAAAGCATAAAAATATGTTTGGAACTTTAGTCATTGGATTGCCAACAAGATATGAAGGAGGAGATTTGATATTTTCCAATCAAATAACAGATGCCACATGTCAATTGTCAAGAACACAACTGTCTTACGTATACTTTAATCCATATATTTACCACAAAGTGGACAAGATAACAAAAGGATTTCGATTAACTCTGTCTTACAAACTGTTTTCGTTGAATTTAGAAATTGAAAATATTAAATATATTGAATGTTCAATCATAGAAGATTATATTAAAGATTCTCTGTTGGAAACCGTACATGACGCTTTAAAATCTGCACCCGTTGTAGGGTTTAAAATATCATCCAGTGTTAGAGGTTACCATATATTTGAAAATATTTTAAGAAATGATGATCGTTTAAACGTATGTCAACGTTACATTAAAAATAACAGGCTTGTGGATGGTAAATTATTGGACCAATATTTAGAAAATGACGATTATGATGCGAAATATGTTGGAGACTTAATATCAAATTGTAAACGAGATGAATATTTTGAAGAGGACGATAGCGTTGATGTGGATGATTATATAGGAAGAGAAATACACATGATCAACGATTTTGAAAATATGTATCACGATTTTTCCGTATTATTAACAAATCAATATCGTTATGGATGGACAGGAAATTCACCCTTTTCAGAATCTGACCAAGTGGAAATGGAAGAGGCATTGATTATCACTTTAGCACAATCGGAACCCAAAAATAAAAAAGTTAAACTTTCTGAAGAAAATTAATATAACATCTTAGTACAGAATTGTTTTTATGAAAACAACAAATGTCACCCATTAAAAAAATCTTGTAAAAACAATGATTATATACAGTAGATAAAATAATGATACAGAAAGATTGTGTAAAAGATTTCATTTATTCATAAACTATTTTTTTAACCAAATGTCGCGAATAAATCCAATAGTTACATACAAATATACAACATTAAGTCAATTTATTATAATTTATATAATCAACGTATCTTACAGCAGGAAAATATTTGTCACGTTTACACAATTTTCTTATAATATTGTGAACATCATGTGATTCAATGTGCTTCATAAGTGGGGATGGACACAGGTATCTTGGTCATTACAAATGTTGGCTAATCAAAGTGCCAATATGAAAACAGAATTGTTGAAGTATACAACAATAAAACATTAAGATATAATAATATTGCAATTATCTTTTACAGGATGTGACATACTTTTGTGAAAGAGTTATAATTTCACCACTTATCTAATACATTTTACCAACTTAATTAATATTCAGGAAGAAAAAATCCATTGGTTATCTAGACTTTGTAAAAAAAAATGGGGGAAAAAGAGCATAAAGAGCTCTTTTTCCCCCATTTTTTTTGTTTGTTTTTTTAAAGGGAAAGATTTACTTGACAATGTATACAATTTTGCGATCATAAATTCTCATGAAAAAGAGTAATTTTCCTCTTTTCCATAATTTCGCGTGCAATTTTTTTTCAAACTTGAGACGTCTCTCTCGAGAATACTGCCCGGGAAATTGCAGAACAAAAATGTTTACGTCAAGTTGATCGTAAACACGTTTTCCTCGGTACACAGAGCAGTGAGGCATCTTGCATACAATGTCAAGTACGGTAAATTCCTTATTTGTTCCCCTTACAAACATGGTGAAATAATAATAATAATGAGGATATTCCGCGGCTTTTATACAGCATGCCTAGTCACGTGATGAATCACATGATATCACGTGATTCATCACATGATATCACGTGATATCACGTGATGAATCATCAGTGATATCACGTGATTCATCACATGATATCACGTGATATCCGTCTAGTCACGTGACATCACGTGATTTATCACGTTATATCACGTGATATCCGTCTAGTCACGTGATTCATCACGTGGTGAATAACATACTATCATGTGATTTATCACGTGATATCCGTCTATTCTCATCGCATACTTTAATTCAAAACAAATAAATTTTTTTATTGTTAGTTTAACTCTTATTTACTTCATGTCACAACAACCCTGTTATTATTCAGCTCAAGACGGAATCTCATTTTTTTCATAATGTGTTTACAGAATTTTTTTTCAACCCACAAGAGATTTACAGGAAGAGTCAAATGATTTCTTCTACTGTGTTTACATAAAATTTTTAACTATGGTATTTATCTTGATCACATTTTTTAAAAATTTAAATGAAAAAGAAAAAAATCAATGGAATGTTGAAACCCCTAGTATGTAGGCTTTTGTAAATTATATATATAATATGAAAAATACAAAAGCATATCCTACGGCCTGCGCTCCGCTTGGCCTCCGGATAAGCTTTTGTATTTTTCATATTATATATAATTTTTAAAAGTTTCTATCTTATGGTTTCTATTTTCGATAGACTAGAATTTAGGAGATTACCATAAATTAAATTCATCTCAGTGTGTATAAGTAAAATGAATGTTGCATCAAATCTCTTATTGTACAATTTGACATTTTTTTGGAAAGGAATGAATGCCATCAGTAGAAGAGTTGAACAAGAGTCGTAACATATCAATCTCTTTCAAGAATAAGTTGAAATTCACAAAAATTCTATATTATACATAAAAATATAAGTGAAATTACATAAAAATAAAATAAAATTAATACGGGACTGCCAATAGATTCATATATTACAAATCCCGCACATTATAAAAATAAAATAAAATTAATACGGGACTGCCAATAGATTCATATATTACAAATCCCGCACATTATAAAAATAAAATAAAATTAATACGGGACTGCCAATAGATTCATATATTACAAATCCCGCACATTATAAAAATAAAAATAAAATTAATACGGGACTGCCAATAGATTCATATATTACAAATCCCGCACATTATAAAAATAAAAATAAAATTAATACGGGACTGCCAATAGATTCATATATTACAAATCCCGCACATTATAAAAATAAAAATAAAATTAATACGGGACTGCCAATAGATTCATATATTACAAATCCCGCACATTATAAAAATAAAAATAAAATTAATACGGGACTGCCAATAGATTCATATATTACAAATCCCGCACATTATAAAAATAAAATAAAATTAACATAAATGACGCTATCTAAAAGGGTGAATACAACTCATGGATTATTTTATAAATAATTTTAAAGATACCGCGGCATTTATTTTTTTATCAACAACAGGTCGCAACGTACTATACAATAATTAAAAAAAGAAATTAAATTAACAAAATAAAAAAAGAAATAACTTCAAGATAAATCTTTTGTTTATTCTAATAAAAGGTACACACTGCACATGTTTTTTTCTTTTTACAGGTCATCATCTGGGAACAACAATGCCATCGCAAAACTATCTACTGCTCTACTGTACTGGATCTGCGCCAAAAGTGTTGCTATCATCAAGCTCGAGAGTGGAAACTCATTTTCCGTAAACATAATGACCTTGTGGTCTTGCAATAGTTTTACGTGATAAATATCTTCATTTAAACTAAGAATATCCAAATATCTAATAATTTCTACTAGTGTTCCCTGTTTAAAATATTTTTTTCTAATGAGTAGTATCCAAAACAGCGTACAATTTGAAAATTTAGTGAATATACGTTATCAGACGATTGTAGAGTTGAATAATCTGTTATAGTACATGCAACGTCCTCTAAACAAAATAAATAATGCATTAAATCTCTTATTGTACCGATGCAATTTTGACATTTTTGAATTCTTTGAAAGGAATGAATTTCATCGATTGACCAGTTGAAATGAAATCGTAACATGTCAATATCTTCCCAAGGTAAATAGGGTAAAATAAATCTCTGAATGGTTGGGTTATCCATCGAGTATCCAAACAAAAAGTGAGATATACTATATTACCAAAATAATTTTTTTCATCTTGATAATTACAAACATTAATTTTTTATACGCATAATTGTTTCTCCTAAAAACTTTTCCTAAAAAAAAAAAAAAAAAAAAAAAAAATTTTTTTTTTTTTTTTTTTTTTTTTTTTTTTTAGAAAAAATAAATTTGTAGGAAAAGTTTTTAAGAAAATAATTTTGCCATAGATACTTTTATTTTAAATATGTTTTGTTGTCTTGCCAACAAATGTCACCCATTAAAAGATCTTGTCATTCTAAAAACAGTGACTACATAGAGTAGATTAAAAATAATGATTCAGAGAGATTGGATTGTGTGAAAGATTTAATTTTATTTATAAAATAAAATTATAAATAAAATATGAGTGAAATTTCTTAAGAAAAAATAATGTGCGGGACTGACAATAGATTCATATATTGCAAATCCCGCACATAATAAAAAATCCAAAAAAATAAATAATATTATAAATATTACGTTAATATTCTAAAATAATGACTGCAAATCCCGCACCTAATAAATAATATTATAAATAAATAAATAAATAAATAATATTTTAAATATTTAAGAATATTTCTCATCTTTTGGTAAGCACATCAAGGTTTAGGAATATTTGTTATAGTTTAATAAACACATCAAAGGTTTTAAAATATCTGTTATCTTTAAGTAAGCATATCAACGTTTTGCAACTTTTACTTTTCAAAATCAACGTTTTAAAAATATTTTGTTCTCTATAAATCACATCAAGGTTTTGAAATAAAAAAATGAGTTATCCATCGTATAGAAACTACGCTTCAAATAAAAAATATCAATGCATGTCATGTTTCAGAACTGTACAAATAAATGGTGCAAATCAACATGCTATAGATATTCACAAGATTGAAGAAAAACAATGCTATTTTTGTTTTCTTGTATTTGAAAATATTTCCTTACATGAATTAAGACTGCACATTAGTAAATGTGCCGCAGAAACAAATAAAAAATTTGAAACATTAGAAAATGCAATTAACGATTGTTCGGATTGCCTACAGTTTATTTCAAACAATTATTATTTCATGTCTTTTAATAAATTCAAGATTGAAATCATCATTGACGTAGATAACATACTATGGTTTCATAGTAATCATCTTGCAGTGGCATTGGGTTATCTGAATCCACAACATATAACGTACATGTACAAAGATTTTACTAAAATATATAAAGATTTAGAAAATTTAAATAGATTTAACAACAATGAAAGATTCATAAATGAAAATGGCGTCTTACAATTCATTTTAAAATCTCAAAAACCAATGGTTAAATTATTTCAAATATGGTTCATGTCAGAAATTATGCCTCAATTACATAAAAATGGCATTTATAAACACTTTTTTGAAAAGAAGAAAAGGAAACAAGAACAACAGATACAATTGGCCCTCAAAACGCAAGAAAAACAAATGCAACTGGCTATCAAGGATAAAAATCAAGAAATTGCCATCTTGTATCAAACTTTGGAGAGCAAAAATGACACAATCGGAATCTTAAATCAAACGTTGAATAGTAAAGATGACACAATTGCAATCTTGTATGAAACTTTGGATTACAAAAATGGCACAATTGCAATCTTGAATCAAGCTTTGGACAACAAAGAAAAGGAACTTGCCAAACAACCGATTTTAAAGAATGAAGGACTTGTTGTCACACACAAAGATAAACAGACCTATCTTGTAATGTTAATTCCTGAAGAATATAATTTTTCGTCAATGTACATTCCGGCAGGAATGTACATTGATGTAATAAGAGGTCAAGAAAGTTATATACAGAGAGAATTTATAAAATATCTCATTAAATATCCCAAATCAATGCTGTTATTAAAATTAAAAGATTGTTGTCCTATGAGTCGGATTCTTAAGTTACAAGAACAACGAATATTAAGAAATGTATCATACCGGAAAAAACAAGTCATTGAAGATATAGAGCTACAGGAACGCCCTATAATGTTGAGTTCTTTAAGAAAAGAATTGGAGAGGAAACAAATTAAAAAGAAAAGAAAATTTGTCAAAGAAAGAGAGGAAAAAAACATAAAAAGGAGTAAATCGTATTAATTACCTTCAAAAGGATATTCCATGATGAGATGTTTTGTCAGAGGTGAGGACATGTTCAAGGAATAATGTTTTATCTTTACAAAATAAATATATTCCTAAACATTATTATTAAAAAAAAAAAAAAAAAAAAAAAAAAAAAAAAATTTTTTTTTTTTAGGAGAAATATTTTTATAGGAAAATAATTTAAGAATAAAATTTTAGTACCACAATACAGTACCACGCGAATCTAAAAGATCAATCTGTATTTACAAAAGAAGAAACTTCATCTGAAGTTCCAGCTGATATTTCAAGTTTTGTCATGATACGCCTTTTTGAGTAATTGTAAAATGAATAAACGAATAAAAGTTGCTTAAACAGCGATGACAAAAGCAACATTTTATTAAATCAAATAAGATAACAGTGAATGCATACGTAAAGAATTCATCGTGTTACAGATAAATAGGTATCAAGTCTAACTACTCCAATACAATATCTTTTAAAATGTGATGCTATTACGATATGTTTTCGCTATTCTTTCTTCTACGTACAAGCGATTAATAGCGTCACAAATAGAATAATATGCGAGTAACTTATAGAATAATATGCGAATAACATTTGTAAAATAATATGCAGATAATATGTGGATAAACATTAAAAGTGTCCATATCGATATAGAATGTCTATATTCAATTAAAAAATATAGTCACAAATTACTTGCGTTTCATAGTATATTCCGAAATCCTACGTTGTCTTAAGGGTCTGGACACTGGTTTAGTAGATTGCATAAAGTCTTGACTGAATTCCTTTCTGCCGGCTGGATTTAACACATAATTAGACAGTTTAATAGGCATTTTCTCTAACACAAACTCTTCGCGGAACCAAATTTCGTTTCTTTTTCTGTTTATCATATCTTTTCTTATGTACTCTTCTAAGCGAGCAATCGGTGTACAGTCTTTTGACAACATTAAAAACATGGCATTTGGATACTCTTTGAGTTTTCTACTCAACGCACCTTCCACATAAGTTTTCTGGCCTCGGATAGTTTGAATACAGAGTCCCACTGGAATACACAAGGAAGCGAAAATATATTCTTCCTTAATCCAGAAAACCAGTCTGCTATCGGAAGCTTCGGAGCCAATGTGGCCTTTTTCTTGAAGTTTGCATAGTTCTTCGTTTACACGTTGATACTTTTTTCAATTTCCTTAAGTTCCTTGTTTTCGCCACTTTTACGTCTTAAGTCTTCTCGCAATTTTTCAATCGTTTTATTTTGAGTTCTCAAAATCAACTGCCTTTCTCTATTTTGGGAAGTAAGCACATTAATCCTGGTTTGCAATGCCCTAGTATTTGAATTAGATTTGAGTACTGGTTTATAGCATCTATTCTTCCTCTTGGCAGCAGTGGGCTGATTATTGTTGAAGCAGTTCTGAATGGCTGTGGCAAAATATGTACACAACAGCTCTTGTAAATCCTTTGCAAGGGGTTTTTCTGATTTATATATCAACTGTAATGTGCCAGTAATGTTGATAAATACTTCATGGGCTTTGAATCTTTTTAAACTTTCCAAATCCCTGTACGATTTCTTAAACTCTGTGAGATATCGGGTGGTATGTCTTGCATCAGAATACCCCAGCGCGGTTGCCAAGTGGTTTGCGTGAAACCACATAACGTTTTCAGAGTCCACAATACTTTCAACATGATGTTCGTCCAAAACTTTGAAAAACTTATCGCTGGCAAAGCTTTGTCCGGGATCACCTGATGCAATGGAATCCATAACAATCACTGTAGAAGTTCGTAAGATTGTGTGCTGAAATCATTTGAGGTTGCCTTCATATACGTGAAAAAAGATGCTACTGTGATATGATTTGTTCATTCACCGGATGTGACCTATTTCCATTTTTTTTTTTTTTTTTTTTTTTTTTTTTTATGTGACGTACTTCCGTAGTTGTGACACCATATTATTTTTTTCACATCCTTTCGTTGTTATGAAAGTGAATCCATTCGTTCGTTCGGAATATAAGTGCTGACTGGTAAATATTAACGGGCATAGTTACATAAGGAATCCTTTCTTGCAAAATATCTATTTAATAATACAATTTATTATTTTTTTTCCACAAGATGTGACATAATTTATTCATTTTGTTCACCAAATGTTTCATCCTTCCGTTGTTGTCAAAGTGATACCATCTTTTCTGTACGAATCAAAGCATTAGTGTTCGATGGATGAAAACGTAACTGACGGTAAAACATAACTAGGAAGTGTTAAAAACATCGGTGGAAGGAACACTCCCAGGGATGTTTTTAGCACTGCGAGTTATGTTTTACCGTCAGTTATGTTTTTACTTAAACTGAAAGTATACTCTCAATTTGGTAAAAATTACATCCTACCGTTGTTGTCAAAGTGATACCTTCCTTTCTGTACGAATCAAAGCATTAGTGTTCGAAGGGTGGAAAAGTAACTGACGGTAAAACATAACTGGGAGTGTTAAAAACATAACTCGCTGTACCTCAGAGACTTATGTTTTTAGCACTGCGAGTTATGTTTTACTGTAAGTTATGTTTTTATTAAACGAAAAATATACTCTCAATTTGGTAAAAATTTAATTCAAAATATAATTATTTAGTCTCCTCACGCATCAACGATATTCTCCACACACACACATTAACGGGATTTTCAAACTTTTTAATGAAAATACCAAATTTTGTAACGATATGTTAAACAGCACACTTCCAACGTACCACACGAAACCAAAAGAACAATCTATATTATTATTTATTCACCACACGAAACCAAAAGAACAATCTATATTATTATTTATTCACCACACGCCACCAAAGGAACAATCTATATTATTATTTATTCACCACACGAAACCAAAAGAACAATCGTTCGTTCGGAATATAAGTGCTGACTGGTAAATATTAACGGGCATAGTTACATAAGGAATCCTTTCTTGCAAAATATCTATTTAATAACACAATTTATTATTTTTTCCACAAGATGTGACATGATTTATTCATTTTGCTCACCAAATGTTTCATCCTCCCGTTGTTGTGATACCTTCCTTTGTGTACGAATAGAAGCATTAGTGTTCGAAGGGTGGAAACGTAACTGACGGTAAAACATAACTGGGAGTGTTAAAAACATCGGTGGAAGGAACACTCCCAGGGATGTTTTTAGCACTGCGAGTTATGTTTTACCGTCAGTTATGTTTTTATTAAACGAAAAATATACTCTCAATTTGGTAAACATTTAATTCAAAATACAATTATTTAGTCTCCTCACGCATCAACGATATTCTCCACACACACACATTAACGGGATTTACAAACTTTTTAATGAAAACACCAAAATTTGTAACGATATGGCACACTTCCAACACGCCACCAAAAGATGTATTATTATTTATTCACCACACGCAACCAAAAGATGTACACGCCACCAAAAGATGTATTATTCACCACACGCAACCAAAAGATGTACACGCCACCAAAAGATGCATTATTATTTATTCACCACACGCAACCAAAAGATGTACACGCCACCAAAAGATGCATTATTATTTATTCACCACACGCAACCCAAAAGATGTACACGAAACCAAAAGATGTATTATTCACCACACGCAACCCAAAAGATGTACACGAAACCAAAAGATGTATTATTCACCACACGCAACCCAAAAGATGTACACGCCACCAAAAGATGTATTATTATTTATTCACCACACGCAACCCAAAAGATGTACACGAAACCAAAAGATGTATTATTATTTATTCACCACACGCAACCCAAAAGATGTACACGAAACCAAAAGATGTATTATTCACCACACGCAACCCAAAAGATGTACACCACACGCAACCCAAAAGATGTACACGAAACCAAAAGATGTATTATTATTTATTCACCACACGCAACCCAAAAGATGTACACGAAACCAAAAGATGTATTATTATTTATTTACCACACGCAACCCAAAAGATGTACACGAAACCAAAAGATGTATTATTCACCACACGCAACCCAAAAGATGTACACGAAACCAAAAGATGTTTTATTATTTATTCACCACACGCAACCCAAAAGATGTACAATTTTTTCCATTTATTTCATCCATCCATTTAGCCTTACATTTCCGTTATTTGATGGCACTTGCGTAATTCTGGCAACACCTTAGCAAGAATCCATTTCTTAAACAGGCGGGATTGGGGTTTACGCGTTTTTTAATAAGTTCGTCAAGTCCGGTTAAGCTGATATAACGTGACTGATCCCGTAATCCGTATAAACATAAAATTTCTTCACCTTTACGTATATTATTTTCCGAAACATGCGCAGATATCGCTGAACTGGGATTTTTATAGCATAATGCTTTTGCTACATTTGTTCCATGAAGCCAAATATCATTATTTATGTCCAAAATTGTTTTCATTTTCGTATTTTGAAAAATTGCTGTGTCATCATCTACGGAATTGTCGACATCATCAATGTCTTTTTGTTTCCAACGTTTATTCGCCGCAGCAGCACATTCTCGACGATGTTGATCATCCAAGTATTCAAAATTCTCCCAGCAGAAAAAACAGACTTTAGATTGAAATTTATCATGTCTTTTGACATGATCACTCGCTTTATAAACATTTATTACATGATTACATATTGGACACTGATATTTTTCACCGTGAGGATAAGAAGAATAAGATGGTAAGTCAGACATTACGTTCAAAGTTAAATTATTTTATTTTATATCTGAAGATGAGAGATAATTTGAAGAAATCCCATGGTCGAAAAATCTATATATTTTCAGAAAACATGAGCAAGGATCCATTCTTTAAATACGTACGCTTACCCAACTTTGTAATAATGTATTATACCGCAATGGAAAAAATATTTTCCTATAAACTTTTCTAAAAAAAAAAAATTTTTTTTTTTTTTTTTTTTTTTTTTTTAGGAGAAATATTTTTGTGAGAAAAGTTTATAGGATAATAATTTTAGAATAAGATTTTAGTACCATACACAGTACTCTTAATTGTTTTCAATAAAAAAATAGAAATAAGATAATTAGGAATAAGAATACACCAACTAGAGAACATGGAATGTATTCCTTAGTAAGTAGGCTTTTGTAAATTATATATAATATGAAAAAATACAAAAGCTTATCCTACGGCCTGCGCTTCGCTTGGCCTCCGGAACGCCTTTGTATTTTTTCATATTATATATAATTTACAAAAGTTTCTATGTTATGGTTTGATGACACCAGTTTCCATATAGATATCAAAAGGATAAATCAGGTAATAATTTCCAATTTTTTTATATATGTATGAGCCTAACAAGAAATTCAGTAGAGTTTCCTAACTTGAAAAAAAAAAACATTAAACTTGGGCCAAATATTGTAATTTTTTAAATAATCTCAGAAAAGGGGAAAAAAACCAAATGAACCATTTTTTGTAGTAATGAAAAATTAATGGACACACTCCGTAAATATCATTTAAACCTTAATGACACGATAAACATATCCTGATGTATAGTATCACGATATATAATAATTTGTATGAGTTGTTTATGAGATGACTAGATGGTGATATCCATCTAGTCACGTGATATCCATCTAGTCACGTGATATCCATCTAGTCACGTGATATCCATCTAGTCACGTGATAGCTCTCTCATTGGATACTTTAACTAATGTACTTTTGTATTTCACGCCAGAATTGCAACGTTTTGTAATCTTATATAATAAAGAGAATATTTACGATAGTTAAGCATATGTAAATTTACAAGAATATTTCGCAGTTTGGGGGTAACAACTATTATTTATAATAATAAATAACTAGGTCAGCAACTATAATGATTAACAATAATAAATAAATAAATACATCTATATTTCTAAGATACAATATCACGTGCCCAAGTAGCTCAGTTGGTAGAGCGTTAGGCTTTTAACCTAACGGACCAGGGTTCGAGTCCCTGTTTGGGCTGAATTTGTATCCAATTAATAAATAGTTACAACCTATCCAACTGGTTGTATCTTTATACATTTCAAAATATGTACCTTGTGTAATGTCGATACTTGTATGAAAAATAAACATATAATGTCGATATTTACAAGATATATATAATATTAATATTTTATATATTAGATACTACTAAAACATGTGGTATCTAGTATATAAAATATTTTATAAAGGGGAAGAAAAAAAAAAAAAAAAATTTTTTTTTTTTTTTTTTTTTTTTTTTTTTTTTTTTTGTGAGAAAAGTTTTTGTGAGAAAAGTTTTCAGGAAACTAATGTATCATAAAATATTTTTTATTTAAATTCCTTGACGACAAATGTCACTCATTATATTTACTTCAAGTTCCATGTAGTTACACAAAGGAAGGTGACATGTTTTTCTTTAATATCTCAGGCAAAAAAAACTATTTGCAGTAGTGAAAATTAATGGAGACACTCTTTAAACCAAACTGTATTTTAGACGTGAAATAAGATGACTAGTCACGTGATATCCATCTAGTCACGTGATATCCATCTAGTCACGTGATAGCTCTCTCATTGGATACTTTAACTAATGTACTTTTGTATTTCACGCCAGAATTGCAACGTTTTGTAATCTTATATAATAAAGAGAATATTTACGATAGTTAAGCATATGTAAATTTACAAGAATATTTCGCAGTTTGGGGGTAACAACTATTATTTATAATAATAAATAACTAGGTCAGCAACTATAATGATTAACAATAATAATAAATAAATACATCTATATTTCTAAGATACAATATCACGTGCCCAAGTAGCTCAGTTGGTAGAGCGTTAGGCTTTTAACCTAACGGACCAGGGTTCGAGTCCCTGTTTGGGCTGAATTTGTATCCAATTAATAAATAGTTGCAACCTATCCAACTGGTTGTATCTTTATGCATTTCAAAATATGTACCTTGTGCAATGTCGATACTTGTATGAAAAATAAACATATAATATCGATATTTACAAGATATATATATATATATATATATATATATATATATTAATATTAATATTTTATATATTAGATACTACTAAAACATGTGGTATCTAGTATATAAAATATTTTATAAAGGAAGAAAAAAAAAAAAAATTTTTTTTTTTTTTTTTTTTTTTTGTGAGAAAGTTTTTGTGAGAAAAGTTTTCAGGAAACTAATGTATCATAAAATATTTTTTATTCCTTGACGACAAATGTCACTCATTATATTTACTTCAAGTTCCATGTAGTTACACAAAGGAAGGTGACATGTTTTTCTTTAATATCTCAGGCAAAAAAAACTATTTGCAGTAGTGAAAATTAATGGTGACATTCTTTAAACCAAACTGTATTTTAGACGTGAAATGAGATGACTAGACTTGATTTGAAAGTCTAGTCACGTAATACCCGTCTAGTCTCATTTGGATACTTAACTAATGTACTTTTGTATTTTACGCCAGAAATGCAACGTTTTGTAATCGTATATAATAAAGAGAATATCTACGATAGTTAAGCGTTAAAGAAATTACGTGACACCCGACAGAAATCCTGTTTAGTCACGTACTTTCTGTCTAATCTTATTGTATACTTTCAACTAATACATTTTTACATTTCACGCCAGAAATGCAGTATTTTGTAATCCTGTATAATAAAGAAAATATTTACAATAGTTTAGCACCTATAAATTTACAAGAATATTTTGCGGGTAACAAACTTATTATTATAACATGAAACAATTATGATCCGTGTTTAAAGAAGTTACGTGACCCGACGGAAGCCATGTCTAGTCACGTGATTTCTGTCTAATCTCATTGTATACTTTCAACTAATACATTTTTACATTTCACGCCAGAAATGCAACATTTTGTAATCCTATATAATAAAGAATATATTTACAATAGTTTAGCACCTATAAATTTACAAGAATATTTTGCGGGTAACAAATTTATTATTGTAACATGAAACGACTTTATGTTATAATAAGTAAATAAATACTGGGACAGCAACTGTAACAAATAAAACATGTCTCGTAAAAATAAATAAGATAAAAACGTTTCCCGAATGGTAAGTATTGTATTTTTATATATTTCAAAAAAAAATTATGTACTCACTGTGAATGGTATAGCATCATCTTACACTTTACGTATGGCATCTTGATCATGTAAAACGTACGGCATCATGTTACTGAATGGCAGCAACATTACTAGTTAATATTGCTATTTATATTTTATATATTAGATACCACTAAAATATGTGGTATCTAATATATAAAATATTTTTAAAAAAAAAAAAAAAAAAAAAAAAATTTTTTTTTTTTTTTTTTTTTTTTTTTTTTTTTGAGAGAATATATCTTGTGGAAAATATTTTATATAAATTTTTATGTCACAAGACAACAATAAATAAATTATTAAATACAAAAATATGGATATTGCTCCACACGCCGTTGTAAAATGGATACGTCGTAATAAATTAAACCGTGTGTATTCTAAATACCCTTGGATTTTTCGACCGACAAAGATTGAAAATAATGTACACCAGTGGAGAAAACGTTTTGCCACGTATAATACGTTCTTACAAATTATTAAAGATCCAGAATTTAAAGTGAATATTATGAACAAACAGTCTTTGGGACACTTTGCGGCAACTCATCGATTGGATGATATCATGCTAATCTTGTTGAATCGTAAAGAATTCAACGTCAATTTAGTACTGGAAAACCGTTCCATTGCATCCATTATCGCAAAAAATTATCCCATGGATAGTGATATTTTTGTCAAGTGTTTTAAAAATTTTTACATTGATTTAAAGTATATTGAATTGAAAGAACCGCCACCAAGTGAAACTGATTATGGATTAATGCTTGCACTTGCATTTTTTATGAATAAAAATCAACCTACGGATGTATTATTACAAAAGATGCATATTTTAGTTGAACGACAATTACATTCCCTCTATAAACTAGCTGTGGAATTACAAAATTATGACGTTATTGCGTCGTGTCTTCAAAAACTATCAAAACTGTATATCACTAAATACGAATTATATTGTCTGGTGTATTCAGAAAGAGACGATATTTTGACAAGTTTGGAAAATCATCACGTAGACAAAAGGCACATGACTGCAGTTTTAAACAAGTCTCCAAAGAAAATAACAAAAGAATTACTTTACCGTCTTAAGCAGTGGATCAATTTCAAAGACTGTAATATTTGGACAGGAAACGTTGAACATTTACTCCAAGTCGCAGATGAAATACCGGGTTCTGCTGTAGTATATATAGGTTATTATTATCCATGTTTGATAGATCAAGCACTTTCTTTGTATGGTGATGTTAATCAGTATGAAGAAGACACATGTAGACCATTTTTCTTCAGAGTTGCCGCTGATGAATCGTTGGTTCCGATGATGGAAAAAATAATGTTCAAGTGTGATTTTTCATTGAGAGATGAAAAGGGTAATAACTGTTTACACGTTGCTAGAGGAATGCGTATGTTGAAACTTTTTGAATCACAATTTCACATTTTACTTCAACAGAAGAATGAGGAAAATTGTAGTCCCTGTTGTCATAAAAGGTGTGAAGAATTGAATATGCTGTTGCTTGCAGACGGTCCAATACCACATGCGCATCATTCTGATTATGAGAGTAATACTACAGTTATTCCTTATTGGAGATGGAAAAGAAATGTAGTATAATATTATTTTTTTCTTTTCTAAATCTTTTACAAAAACTTTTTTCTAAAAAAAAAAAAAAAAAAAAAAAAAAAAAAAAAAATTTTTTTTTTTTTTAGAAAAAGTTTTAAAGAACATAAAGTTGTATTACAATTTATAATTTTATTTAGATTCCTTAGATCAAGTTTCTACAATTTATAATTTCTTTAAAACAGCCTTTTACAAGTATACCAAGATGAGTTTCAGGTCAAGAGTACAACAGTTTATTGTCAAGTTTGAAAAGTTAGTAGAATGTGAAGAGGAACGACAGCACATTGTAAATACTTTGGAAAGCAGGATATCTTTTGAATTTGAAAGCAACGGTAGGATTTTGGAAAATGAAAAACAAGTGTTGGAAGCATTGAAGGATATTGTAGAATCCCTTGAAGTGATGACCGCATTTGACATAACTCTTTTACAACATATGATGACACTTATGGGTTATAAAGTCATGCAAGAATCTATAGAAAACTGTAAACTGGTTAGATTTATGGAAGACCTTTCTGTAAATAATGAATATGATGAAACGGAAAAACTTGTGTTCGATCTTATAAGGTGTGATGTAAAGAGATTTGATTTATGGAAAGAATGTAAACTTGCAATCATTAACAGATAATAATTTTATTTTGTCATGAGATTACAAGGATGTTTGGATAAAATAAATCAACTATTATTCACTATTATTTCTTTGTCATTTATTTTTAGATTCAATACATTTCAATGAATACAATTCCCCCTTTTGTTTCTTCAAGAGGATTCAACAGTAGCTTTAGCGATTGTAGAGTTTATATACTGAACTGCTTTATTGTAGGTATTCCACATTTCAAATTCCAATTTAACACGTTGTCTTTCATCAGCTTCAATTCTAGCACTTCTCTTTTGAATGTCTTTACCGAGATTCAATCTCCTTAAACGCCATTCTACGTTTTGATTTTCAAAATCCCATTTGGCAAATTTAGCATCTAGAAAGTTTTTTGCCAAGTTTATAGCATGCATCACTTCTGGAGATGCGTCGTCAAATTCACTCGGTAGTGCCGGAAACACATCATGCAGTATCCACGTTTTAATAATCCGCAACGCCATTATTTGTTTTGCATCCATATTATTCAACAAGATGTTACCCAGTCAGTCAAGAAGACTGTTGATTCTGTTAAATAACATTTTGTCCATACAGGATACGATCGTTCATTTTTATTTCGTTACAACCTTCCTGATTTGTTTATGACTTCCTTTCTGATTTGTTTACAACCTTCCTGATTCTGATTTGTTTATACTTCCTTCCTGATTTGTTTATGACCTCCTTTCTGATTTGTTTATGACTTCCTTTCTGATTTGTTTATGACTTCCTTTCTGATTTGTTTATGACTTCCTTCCTGATTTGTTCATGACTTCCTTCCTGATTTGTTCATGACTTCCTTTCTGATTTGTTTATGACTTCCTTCCTGATTTCATGACTTCCTTCCTGATTTCATGACTTCCTTTCTGATTTGTTCATGACTTCCTTTCTGATTTGTTTATGACTTCCTTTCTGATTTGTTCATGACTTCCTTTCTGATTTGTTCATTCCCCCCTCATGACTTGCTTTCTTTCTTTGCTGGTTTGTTAATTAATTAAGAATGCAGAGACGTACCATTGAGGAAAAGGTAAAATTTTATGATGGGTTACCTGATCAAAGGCAGAAAGTGATAAAGCAGATTCAAAAATTAGAAGCAGAAATTCAACATTATCGGGATCATTGTCCACAAAATACTAAAGTACGTGGATCAGATGATTCTGAATCTTTGGTTAAAAAGCAAAAGGTTGGAGAACAACAATACGGTAAAAATTACGGAAGGGAATGTGAAAATAGTTCTTGTGAATCTAAAAAGCAACGAAGGTAAATATTAATTATATATTAATTATAATTTATTTCCTCCATGATTTGTTCATTAAATAAGAATGGACAGACGTACCACTGAGGAAAAGTACGAATTTCATGATGAAGATCTTGACAAGTTATTGGATCGAAGGGAAAAAATATTACAACAGATTGAAAAATTAGAACTTGAGATTAAACAAATAAAAGAACAGGGATGCGATGAAGAATCTTTAATTAAAAAACCAAAGGTTGAAGAACCATATGGTCACAAAGGTAGCTTTTATGGAGAATCGTCTAAAAAATAACAAAGATCATGTATGTCACAATAGTATTTGTTTTGCGATGACAATTGAGTGTACCAAATGATTGTTTGTATAATCCATTATGACAAGTTTTTTTTCATTATGACATAATCCCCCCTCTTCTATAATATGTTCATTAATTAAGAATGCACAGACGTACCATTGAAGAAAAGCAAAAACTTTATAATGAATATGCTGATAGGTTACCCGATCGAGGGGAGAGAATAATTAAACAGATTCAAAAATTAGAAGCTGAAGTTAAACAAACAAAAGTACATGGACTTGATGATACAGAATCTTGGGCTAAAAAGCAAAAGGTTGGAGAACCATATGGTAAAAGTCACGGAAGGGAAAGTGAAAGTTATGGAGAATCGTCAAAAAAACAACGAAGATAAATATATTTAAAGTATTTCTTTTATATTGAATTGACTCATTATTAAAAAAAAATTGCTTATTTGTATAATTCATGAGGTGTGCATTAAAAAATTGTAACTGATACTTATTATTAAAAATTGATTGTTTGTATAATCCTTTAGGTTAAAAAAGAAATCTATATTAATGAAATGTGATAAGAAAATATAATGAACCCAATGGTTAATAAAAACTTAAAAAAATGGGGAAGAGAATTTCCGGTATTGGAAATTCTCTTCCCCATTTTTTTGTCTTTATTGTTAAAAAAATCTATACAAATATATATATTTACAACAATCTTATATATTTTTAACAATCAAAATGAACTAAATGTGTAGAGAACGTAAAATATATCCAGTTCTGATTAAAATATATTCAGTTTTTCGTTAAAGAAGTATCCAGTTTTTGTTGAAAAATCTTCATTTCATTATATAATTATTGTTCAAAGTCTTCATCCCAGTATGGTTCTTGTTGAAATGATTCTTGTTGAAGTGGTTCCTGTTCAAAGTCTTCATCCCAGTATGGTTCTTGTTGAAATGATTCTTGTTGAAGTGGTTCCTGTTCAAAGTCTTCATCCCAGTATGGTTCTTGTTGAAATGTCATTCTTGTTGAAGTGGTTCCTGTTGAAAGTCTTCATCCCAGTATGGTTCTTGTTGAATGTCATCTTGTTGAGATTCTTGTTCAAAGTCTTCATCATGCCAGTATATTTCTTGTTGAATGTCATCTGGTTGAATATTAGATTGAATAATACATCCTTCGTGCGGTTCATGATGAATTTCGTGCAAATATAATATTACATCACCATGACTGCTTTGAGAATTCCGTTCATGTTCATAATTATCGCTTTGAGAATCGTATTCATCACTTCCTAGACGACACATTATTATGCGGAGTAGAATACTCTGTGATGTGGAATCTTGTGTTCTGTGATGCAGAGTTTTTCGTTTAAATACTAGTCTCTACATCCTGTTTACTGAGAAAAATGTGATGACCTATTTTGATACGAGGTTATCTCTTTTTTACATTCTGTTTACTGAGAGATGAGCTATTTTGATACGAGGTTATTTACATCCTGTTTACTGAGAAAATGTGATGACCTATTTTGATACGAGGTTATCTCTTTTCTACATCCTGTTTACTGAGAAAATGTGATGACCTATTTTGATACGAGGTTATGCATAATAAAATGTCTTAAATTCTTTTTTTCCTAATCTTTATTGCAAGTCAAACATTTTACAGAAAAAAAGGAGGACAAATGTTACAATTTTGACGTATTATTATACATAAATATGACAATCGTACTTTATTTTTTTTAAACATGGGACCACTTCATCCTCGACTGATACCACACCAAAAAGTATCTTATTTTCAGGACTTTGCACTTTTGTCAATAAAAAAATTCCTTCCAATAATCCTTGCATAGCTTCATTTTTACTGATGGATGTCGATTTATAACTGACGCGTACTTTTTTTTATATTCAGAGTTTTCAGATTTTAAATCGTTGAGTAGAATACATGTTACATTGTCTTCTAAAATGTCTTTTAAATATTCTGGATCATTCTCACCCTGTAATAACGTTTTGTCCTCAAGTTTCATGACGTATATGATGTGTAGATGTTTCCTTTCTCCAATACTACACTCAAATGAACATATAATTCCATTTTCTTGAATGAGAGATAGACACATGATGATAAAATAGTTCCCTATAAGGAAAGTTCAAAAAAGACATGTGTGAGCATATCAATGTAAATATACATCACAATCGTGCTTTAACGCTTTTAAACAATTGACCACATCGTCCACTAGAACGACACTCATAAAATATTCTTTATAATAATCGGGATAATTTAATTTCACAGTATACTCGGCCAATAAGAATTTTCCAGTCATTAATCCGTCAATGGCATCTTGTTTGCAGATTTCAGTTTTATACATTACATCCACAAGTTCATCTTTGTAGTTGTTTGGGAGAATGTCATTTAGTACCATAAAATCTACAAAATCGTATTTAAAGATGGATTCTAGATAATCTTGATCGTTGTACCCATAACTAATAATAAATATTTTATCCAATGTCATGCGATATTTTAAAGTCATGTGCTTTCCAAGAAAACTACAATGAAATGTTGTTGTTACTCCGTGTTGATTAATCAGAGTGAGGCACATGCTTTCACCAAGTATTCTAAATAAGGTTTGTGTTATTCAAAATCCGGTTTATCTTGTTATTTGAAGATTTATCTTGTTATGAAGACGTCATATCTGGTTACGTCATATCTTGTTATTTGAAGATTTCATATCTTGTTATTTGAAGATTTCATATCTTGTTATGAAGACGTCATATCTGGTTACGTCATATCTGGTTACGTCATATCTGGTTACGTCATATCCTGTAAAGAGAGGAATATAAAAGAGCTGGCACTAATTTTTAATACTTCATAACTGCATCATGTATGAGTTAAGACCTGTTTTACGAACAAGTTACGTGGACATGGATGTCCCGGATTTTACTGGGGATAAAGACTATGTCCCGCTGTTAAAGAATAGGAGGAGACGTCATAGAGAGAACAGACGTCATAGAGAGGACAGACGTCATAGAGAGGACAGACGTCATAGAGAAGTAAAATGCCTCTTCTCAAGAATGAAAATTCTGCCTCATGGATTGCCACAAAATTTTAAAGAGATTCCTCCACAAAAGACAGAAGTGCATAATCTGACAGCTTCAAAAGCGGAAACTGAGGTTCTAACAGATTCAGAAATTGATGAACTTTTAATAACTGTTCCGTGGATGGAAGTAGAACCAGCCATCATACCTCTTTTAGAGACTTCATCACGTGAAGGACAGTATAAAATTGATACTACATTCTCCAAGAATGATAATCAGTCTTTGTTATCATTTCATATTCAATCATTGTAAATCGTCATACTTTTTGTACATTACTGTAAATATATTTTTTTTAAATAAAAGTGGAAAAAAATGGGGAAAGAGGGCTTAGGCCCTCTTTCCCCATTTTTTGGCAAAGTTTTTAACCATTGGAATCATGCATTAAGAGGAGACATTTATTCATTTTTTGTTATATGACACGTTCAAAATTAAACATGAAATTTGTTGTTGAAGAAGAAGAAATAAAATCTTATAATTTTACCTAAACCATTAAAAACACATGACCTGTTATTACGTTGTATATTAATCATATACCGCTGCAACTTTTGTATAGAAAAAGAGGGATAAATGTAGTCAGCAAGCTTTCTTTTGATGATATAAAAGAAGATGTGCATAATATTTTACTAAATTGAATATTAATCATATACCGCTGCAACTTTTGTATAGGAAAAGAGGGATAAATGTAGTCAGCAAGCTTTCTTTTGATGATATAAAAGAAGATGTGCATAATATTTTACTAAATTGAATATTAATCATATACCGCTGCAACTTTTGTATAGGAAAAGAGGGATAAATGTAGTCAGCAAGCTTTCTTTTGATGATATAAAAGAAGATGTGCATAATATTTTACTAAATTGATAGTATACTGATCTCCTAGTTCAACTAGGATTTTAACCATTGGAATCATGCATTAAGAGGAGACTTGAAAAGCATACATTCATTCATTTTGTTATATTCATTTTTGTTATATGGCACGTTCAAAATTAAACATGAAATCTGTTGTAGAAGAAATAAAATCTTATAATTTTACCCAAACTCGGTTACATTTTAAAGACACATAACGTGTTGTTACGTTGTATATTAATAATATACTGCTGCAACATTTGTATAACCCTACTACCAACTGAAACTTGCCATTGCTCGGATCGGATATTTTTTGACATATGCTTGATACCATTCAAAAAAAAAAAAAATTCAGAGTTTTAAACATTGTTGTTGTTGTTGTTTAAATGACGTTGTATCTTTAAAAATGTTGTATTTTTCTTCATAATGAAGAACCATTGGTTAAAATACTTTATAAAAAAAATAAGGAAGAGAATCCCTCAAAAAATTGGGATTCTCTTCCTTATTTTTTTCGTCTTTATTGTTTCAAAAAAGAAAAGATATTTACAATATGTGACAATTCAAGGTTATGTAATATAAGACAGATTCCTTGATTGATTAATGAATATAGTTCCATAAGGAGTATCAGTGATGATAAACATTACAATCGTGCTTTAATACTTTTAAACAATTCACCACATCGTCCGTCAAGACGACTCCCACACAATAGTCCATGTAATAGTCAGGATAGGTCAATTTCACAGTGTACTCAGTCAGTAAAAATCTTCCAATCAATAATCCATTGATGGCGTCTTCTTTGCTGATCCTGACTTTGTAAATCAAGTCCACAACTTCATCATTGTAGTTGTTCCGGGGAATGTCATTTAGTATCATAAAATCCACATGATCACGTTCAATGATCGAATCCAGTTCATCACGATCGTTATCTCCATAACTGGTTATATACAGTTTGTTCGGCGTCATGCGGTATTTTAGCATCATATGATTTTTATTTTGACTACAGTGAAATATTGTAGTCACTCCATGCTCGTTAATCAGGGTGAGACACATTATTAACCACTTTCAGAGAAGGAGTATATTAAATGTTTGACTTTTCCCTATTTATATTCTTTAGATTATGCAACATATCCGGTTATGAAACATATCCGGTTATGAAACACATCCGGTTATGAAACATATCCGGTTATGCAACACATCCGGTTATGAAATACATCCGGTTATGCAACACATCCGGTTATGAAACACATCCGGTTATGAAACACATCCGGTTATGAAACACATCCGGTTATGAAACACATCCGGTTATGAAATACATCCGGTCAAATCTGGATTCCTCTGAATGTTTTTCTTAATAAGTTAAAAAAAATAAGAAATTTATGACGTGTCCCCTCCTTAAAACAACCTTGCGCATTCTATATAATAGACCGCAATAAAGCTAAAAATTTCTGATTTTCAAGAGTTTTTACGTTAACTATAAAAGAATTTAAACTGTCGCAATCCATAAATGCTACGTTTTAAAGAAAATAGGAAAGTATTACCTGATTTATCCTTTTGTAGCAATGTATAAATAATAAATCCACAACTAGACGAAACTTAAGAAAATATACTGATGGATATATCTCGTGGAGAGAAATGATGTTTGAATTAAAAATGTCTATGATACATTTATTCTTTTAAAATATTTTGTTACATTTTATTTCTAAAAAAAAAAAAAAAAAAAAAAAATTTTTTTTTTTTTTAGGAAAAATAAAATTTACACCTAAAGTTATTAGAATTAATTTTTAGAAATTTTATAAAGTTTGGTAGTAATTGTTTAACAAAAGTTTCAGGTAGTGATCATTGTTTAAGGGTCAAAGTTCAGGTAGTGATCATTGTTTAAGGGTCAAAAGTTCAGGTAGTGATCATTGTTTAAGGGTCAAAGTTCAGGTAGTGATCATTGTTTAAGGGTCAAAGTTCAGGTAGTGATCATTGTTTAAGGGTCAAAGTTCAGGTAGTGATCATTGTTTAAGGGTCAAAGTTCAGGTAGTGATCATTGTTTAAGGGTCAAAGTTCAGGTAGTGATCATTGTTTAAGGGTCAAAGTTCAGGTAGTGATCATTGTTTAAGGATCAAAGCTTATGTATGAATAAGAGATTTTAGAAGCGTTTGGATACAATAATTCCGGAATACTTTGAAAAAAACTCTCAAATCACATCTGGTGAACAAATATGTCGTTTGCACAACACGGAGAAATGTTGCATCCGGTGAAAGAATGAACACATCATGTCGCAATAACGGAATGATATCACATCCGGTGAAAAATTAACAAATCATATTACAGCAACGTGTAATTATAATTTATCCATTGGTTACCCTCAACTCGAAGTAAATATAGCAGTTGATATATCCTGTGGTGAGAAAGACATAGAAATAAAAATACGTATTGTAAAATATTATTTTTAAAACTTTCAAAAAAAAAAAAAAAAAAAAAAAAAAAAAAAATTTTTTTTTTTTTTTAAAATAAAGTTATAGAAAGTTTTTAGGAAATAATTATACCATAGATATTTTTAATTTAAATATTTTGTCCGCGTAATGTCTGAATCCTATTATAGAACTTATGATTTGAGTGATACATCAAAAATACAGTTTCGTTTAAAGGGAGCGTTTCCATTAATTTTTATTACTGCAATTGGTTCCACTATCTCTCTAACTTATCCATTATTTAAGGAATATTTTAGAAATTGGCCCTACTCAAGTTATTCTTTTACGTTACTAACGTCAACTGGATTTCTCGTCACTCGTTCAGGTTCGTTATTGATTATTAATGATAAGGAATGGATTTTTTAACATTGGAAGAATGTAAACAATTGAACACATATTTTCTAGAAATTGTTGAATGCTTAGATACCTATTTTGAACAACAACCTAAAAGGAAAAAGAAATTACTCACCTATTAAGCCTTTTCTGTACGGCAATCACTTTATCCTTAGCGAAGAAATGAGAATTTAGCACATGTTGTACGGCAATCACTTTATCCTTAGTGAAGAAATGAGAATTTAGCACATGTTGTACAGCAATCACTTTATCCTTAGTGAAGAAATGAGAATTTAGCACATGTTGTACAGCGATCACTTTATCCTTAGTGAAGAAATGGGAATTTAACACATGTTGTACGACAATCACTTTATCCTTAGTGAAGAAATGAACCAAAGTTGGTTTGCAAAGGGATGTCAAGTGGTGTCACATCCGCTAAAACTTTCTATTGGCCAACTACAGGAAGTGCGGATTCAACGAATCAGATGTTTTGTTTACAGTGATGTCACATCCGCTAAAACTTTCTATTGGCCAACTACAGGAAGTGCGGATTCAACGAATCAGATGTTTTGTTTACAGTGATGTCACATCCGCTAAAACTTTCTATTGGCCAACTACAGGAAGTGCGGATTCAACGAATCAGATGTTTTGTTTACAGTGATGTCACATCCGCTAAAAATATTCTGTGTATAAAAGTACTGCCAACAACATACTCTAAAGCAGTAGCATCTGAAGCAATTAACGATGATGGAATCTAATGAAGTATCCATTAAGCTTAATGTTTTTTGTCATAATGATGGATATAAAATTGAACAAGAGATTGGAGTTTTTAAGGTTTCAAAAGAATATATAAATATTCAGGTGATGAAGAAAAAAATTGCTATCAAAGAAGGAAAACTGCATTTGTTTTACGGTGCTCTCACGAGTGGGCGTAAAGATATAGGAGCCATCATTGAAGAAACGAGATTTTATACAAGTAAATATTTTACTTTGGGTATGCAAAAGGTTCCACCTCAGTCACAACACGTATTTAAAGTATATAAT